>CM034358.1:34906254-35506254 GCA_019925275.1 Mytilus edulis | reverse complement strand
TAGAGTTACCTCCCAAAGACCATACAGAAGGTAATATCATATAACTTTATATTGTGAATATCGAGGTTTTCAGGTTTACAACAAAATAAGAACATGAAGAAAGATTTATATGCTCAAATGTCAAATTGTTATAAAAATCTCTATCCTCATGGAATGTTCACGACCTTGAAGACAAACTTAAAGATGAATTATTTATTGAGAATTTAAAAGGTGACATAAACATACTATTAGAAATCTGGAAGGGAGAACCTAAATAATTTAAATTGGAAGGCCATTGTATTATCTCTAAGTCTCGTAACAAAAGAAAAAAAGCAAGAAGGTATAGTGGGGGCATTATTGTTACTATTAAAAAGCCATACTTTAAAAGCATTACATATTTAAGATAATCTAGTATTTCATATGTCCGGCCGTAAGCGCAATGTTAGTCACATGTTTCACGTATGACCGGAAATGATTAAAACTTAATGACAAAAACAATTTTAATAAAAAAAGGAAATATCTGGACTTCTGGTTCTTGTGAAATGTAACGCATAACGATAACGTCATTTTCTAACTTAATTATTACTAAGAACAAAACTAGAATGAAAATCATCTCTGATTTACCTGTTTGAACATCTGGCGAGAGTTCATATTTGAATATTGTTGTAAAGAACTCTATTACAACAAAGAAGATTAAACCATCTAAAATTTGCGTTACGAAATCGGAAACCAAAGTCACATTAGTGTTTTTACACCTGCTACAGAAATACTTATAGTTCTCGGCATTTTCTTCTGACTATTCTTATTGGTCGATGTTCTTTATTATATGAACGCAAAAGTTACGATTTTGCAGGCGACGATTATCTCTAACTTTACCAGAGTAACGTCCTTCGGAAGCGAAAATAACGCTAAGAAACGACACAGAAAAGCGGCCAGATAATCTGAAACAATTGTTTATTTCAAATTATCTCTAAGAGATAGTAGAAAGCACCTTTATTTTAATAGATATAATAGCATTTGATGGTGGAGCAACAACTTCTCTCACCAAAATACAATATTTTATCACTTTTCTATCGTTATCGGAAATGGTCCCAATACCCAATTATGGTCCATATATGTAGTTTAATATTGATTTCATTTACCATATCACATTTTGTTAAATGCAATGTTTTTTATACGACCACAAAAATTGAAAATGTTTTGGTCGTATATTAGTATCACGTTGGCGTCGTCGTCGTCCGGCGTCGCCGTTGCTTCGTTGTCGTCGTCGTCCGAAGACATTTGGTTTTCGCACTCTAACTTTGGTATATGTATGTAGAAATCTATGAAATTTAAACACAAGGTTTATGACCATAAAAGAAAAGCTGGAATTGATTTTGTGAGTTTTGTACCCAACAGTTTAGGAATTATGGACCAAAAAGGGCCCAAAATAAGCATTTCCTTGATTTTCGCACTACAACTTTAGTTTAAGTGAAAAGAAATCTATGAAAGTTTAACACAAGGTTTATGACCACAAAAGGAAGGATGGGATTGATTTTGGAAGTTTTGGTCCCAACAGTTTAGGAATTAGGGACCAAAAAAGGGCCCAAATAAGCATTATTCTTGGTTTTTGCACAATAACTTTAGTATAAGTAAATAAAAATCTATGAAATTTAAACACATGGTTTATTAACACAAAAGAAAGGTTGGGATTTATTTTGGGAGTTTGGGTCCTAGTGGTTTAGTAAAAAGGTGCCAGAAAAGGCCCAAATAAGCATTTTTTTGGTTTTTGCACCATAACTTAAGTATAAGTAAATAAAAATCTATGAAATTTTAACCTAAGGTTTATGACCATAAAAGAATGGTCGGGATTGATTTAAGGAGTTTTGGTCCCAACAGTTTAGGAAAAAGGGGCCCAAAGGGTCCAAAATTAAATTTTGTTTGATTTCATCAAAAATTGAACAATTGGGGTTCTTTGATATGCCGAATCTAACTGTGCATGTTCATTCTTAATTTTTGGTCCCGTTTTCAAATTGGTCTACATTAAGGTCCAAAGGCTCCAAAATTAAACTAAGTTTGATTTTAACAAAAACTGAAGCCTAGGGTTCTTTGATATGCTTAATCTGAACATGTACTTAGATTTTTTATTATTGGCCCAGTTTTCAAGTTTGTCCAAATCGGGGTCCAAAATTAAACTTTGTTTGATTTCAACAGAAATTGAATCCTTGGGGTTCTTTTATATGCTGAATCTAAACATGTATTACGATTTTTGCTTATGGGACCAGTTTTCAAGTTGGTCCAAATCGTGGTCCAAAATTAAACTTTGTTTGATATCAACAAAAATTGAATTCTTGGGGTTCTTTGATATGCTGAATCTTAACATGTATTTAGATTATGGATATTGGACAATCATAGCTAATGTCCAATTTGAAATTTAAAGTTTTTAAGTTTAAGTTCTTAGACCACATTCATTCTGTGTCAGAAACCTGTGTTGTGTCAACTATTTAATCACAATCTAAATTCAGAGCTGTATCAAGCTTGAATGTTGTGTCCATACTTGCCCTATTGTTCAGGGTTCGAACTCTGCGGTCGTATAAATCTGCGCCCTGCGGAGCATCTGGTTCTATTTAGATTGTCTGTCATCACCTTACAATGATTTTTTTTTTACAAATGCAAATTCAATATTGAACATCCTGGCATTTAAATTACTTTTAAAAGGTGGAATGACAAATGCTCAAAAAAAGCTTTAAACAATAAAGAAATATATATTGCTAAAATATTTGTACATGTAAAAAAACACTTATATTTTATTCCATATTTAGCTATATTGATTAGGACAAATTTGTTTATTAAATCTATACAATTTTTGCTTGCCTCCTTATGTTTTTGATCTGTAATGAGTTTTGAACAACTTTTATTGTAGGAAGAGTCACAGCCCATGGTTTAAGTGTTTTGCTAAGGACGGTATGACTACAAAATTGGAGTCACTGAAATTCGATGATTTTGGATCACACAAAATAGGACTATCTAGTCAGTCTATAGTGTTCATAGATTTATTTGCATCAGTAGGTATGTTGGCAAAGTATTTAAGATACTCTTGTCTCGTCTAAGGTGAAAGTCATGGTGGCAATGTGCATATCCAGTTGCATTTACTATTATACAAGTTGCTATATATTATCGTCCATCGTTACAAAATTAGGCTGTGTTTGCAGAGGATATCTATGGAAATTTGTGTAAGCAATTTTTTACAGTAAACATCAATGTTATCTTCCTTAAGTATTTCCATACATACACAAATAATCACAACAAATACAAACTTTATATAATTTACAAAGTATACAGAGGTGATTAATTGTCTGTTTTAAATTTCACTGATTTGTCTTTTTATAATTTATGTTCAGTTGATAACATGTTGTCGTTCATTGAATTTTTTTATTTCAAATGTAACTTGTTGTCCCTGCACACCAGCAATATCCTATTTGTTGTAGTTATTGTTTTTAACAGTTAATATAAATTATTGTATTTATAGATCACATTTTTGTTGCTCTTTTGAATTTAATAATACACTCTTCATTATACCTAAAAAAACAAGGTTAGGTGCCTGTATGTTGATACAAGATGTAATATTCGCATGAAAGTGGCATTTTTGCCTTTTGATATATATTTAAAAACACGTATATAGAGGACAGTGGAGTAGATGTACGTGGGTTCAATTCCAACCCTAGGCTTTCATTTTAGTAGACTGGTGCAAAGTGGGCAGATTAGCCTAGTGGCCCCGCGTCTACTCTGTTGTTCCTATGTCTCAAAATTCAGCTTGCCCTTGCTAAGACCCTAACTTCTTTTTTTCTAAGTCTAAAGCAGCCCCTCTAGGGATAAGCTAGGGGGCACAGGTATAGTCCCTGCAGCTAAGTCTTGTCTTTGGGTGTCTGTCTCCCTTTTTTCTGTTTTTGTCTTGTCTAAGCCTTTCCTGTTAAGCCGCCAACCCTGCATCTCTTTTTTTTCTGGGCTGCCTGAAAACGATGTATGGGTTTTGCTCATTGTTGAAGGACGTACCATGACCTATCATTTGATCTGGTGGAAAGTTGTCTCGTTTGGCAATCATACCACTTCTTCTTATTTAACAAAGGCTTATTTGAATTAGATGAACACAAAAACTACACGAACTGTTTGAATTTTGATGTCAGTAAATATCATGAAATGAAATGTAATACTAAATGAAATGTATGACTTCATGGAGAGTAGTAGATTATTGTCTGCAATGATTTTCGCATTGCCAATCAGAGATTTAAATTTATTTATGGCAACAAAAAATTTGGTGGTATAAGGGTGTCACAATGTTTGTCATTGTCCACCAGTCAGGGGTACTACTTGTACAAGTTATTTTTATTTACTTTAAGAAGTACATATTATGTACTTATATAAGTAAATTTGTAAGATACTAATACAAGTGTATTTTTTTTATACTTGTATAGGTAAATTATTTTATTGTCTTAGTTATGTCCCTTAGTCATTCAGATTCAGATACGTGTAAAAAAAGTCATACTATCTTCTTTTCTTGAATTTCTCAGGACGTCTTTGCTATCATAGAACTTTTAATTGTCTGTCCTTTGCAGATGTCTTTACTTATCATTTAAGTGAAATTTCATGGACAATGAAAATCTCAATAAAGCTGAACTCTTAAACTCTCATTTTTCAAATATTTCTAAAATTGATGTTGAACCTGAACTTCCAAATAATGTACCAGACCCACCATTTAAAATGGAGGAAATAATTATTACAGAAGAAGAAGTTCTTGATCAATTAAAAAACTTAAATTGTAATAAACCTTCTGGTCCTGATGGTGTTTCACCTAGAATTTTGAAAGAAATTAAATCTGGTATTGTAAAACCACTTACTTTGTTATTCAATTTTTCACTAAAACTCAAAAGGGTTCCATGTGCATGGAAACTTTCCCATGTCACTCCTATTTTTAAGGGAAAGGGAAGTTGTCATGATCCAGTTAATTACAGACCTATTTCGCTTACAAGTATCATATCCAAAATTATGGAGAAAATTTTATTCAAGCATATGTTTAATTACATGAAAGATCACAATTTATTATGTAAATTTCAATCTGGTTTTCAGCCAGGTGATAGTACAGTAAATCAACTAGCAGAAATATATAATACTATTATTTCCAATCTTGATCAAGGAAAAGATATTCGCTTTATTTTTTGCGATATTTCCAAAGCTTTTGACACAATTTGGCATGATGGTTTGCTATATAAATTGAAAGTTTTTGGTATCCATAGTAATTGAATTGATTGGATTGGAGATTACCTAGGTGACAGATGCCAAAAAGTTGTTTTGGATGGGTTTTATTCATCTCAAAATGGTACCAGTGCTGGAGTACCCCAAGGCTCGGTACTGGGTCCATTCCTTTTTTTAACTTATATTAATGATATTGTGGAAAATATGAGTAATCATATTAGATTATTTGCAGATGACACCTCTTTATATGCCATTATTGATGATGACTATGATACTGTTTCTATGTCTTTGACTGATGATCTTGGGAGAATTAAAACATGGGCTAAAAACTGGGCTGTAACCTTTAATCCCTCTAAAACAGAAACCCTATTATATTCTAGAAAAGATATCAATCCTCCCCCTTTATACTTTGGCATTGGAGGGGACCAAATAAAAGAAGTTAAAAGTCACTGTCACCCAGGTCTCAACTTTGAGAGTAAGGCTAATTGGAAATTACATATAAATGCAATTTATAAAAAAGCATGTTCTAGATTACATTTATTAAGACAAGTAAAATATAGTTTGGATCGAAATGTACTTATTACAATTTATACAGCATTTATTCGACCTATTCTAGAATATGCAAACATTATATGGGATAATTGTACTTTACAAGAAGCTAACTTATTAGAAAGTGTTCAAATTAAAGCTGCTCGTATTATTACTGGTCTCCGACGTACAACTTCTCTTAAAAAATTATACACTGAAATAGGTCTTGAAAAATTATCAGACAGAAGGAAGAAGCATAGACTTACTACATTTTATAAAATAAAAAATGGATTTTCCCCAAGTTATATGATAGATTTATTAGAACCTTGTTTTCTCACACCGAATGATTATAATCTTAGGAGAGACTCTCTGAATTATACCATACCAAGGTGCAGAACAGTTTCATACCTTCTGTTGTTAAACTCTGGAATGAATTAGACACTAATGCTAAACATGCTTTGTCGATAAACCAGTTTAAATCTGTACTTGATAAAATATATAAACCAGAGATTACTCCTAAATATTTTTGTTCAGGTATAAGAAAATTTAATATTATTCATTGTCAATTACGAAACGATGCAAGTAATTTAAATTCTCACTTGTTTCATGATTTTTTGACAGAAGAACCTTCCTGTCCTAAATGTTTCTATAAATGTGAAGACAACCAACATTATTTTTTTGATTGTCCATCATACACTATTAATAGGATCACACTCCTTGATAAACTGTCTGCTTATGGAGTTGATATTGATTTAAACTTGATACTATTTGGTGATCAATCTTTGAGTATTGAAGACAATGTGCAGATAGTTAAGGCTGTTCATGAATATATAAAAAATTCAGAGAGATTTGTATAATGAAATGTATTTTATAGTCCAAAACCAAATTAACTTTTACTTTGTATGTCTGTATTTTGTATTATATTAAGCTCTTAGACCCGAATCAGCTGAAAAATAATTAATATTGAAACAAAAGTTATAATGAAATGACAGTACATTGAAATTAATATTATTAAAGCTACAAAGCTACTAAATGCACCTTTATTTCTATATCATTCATATATTCAATTTGTATATCTTTAATTACTTAAATCTAATTTTTTTTTCTTCTTTTATTATTAACATTCTAAATTCTTTTTATATTATTATAATTCTCTAATGTATCAATATGGTTACTACTCGCTGTCGTTTTTCTTCTGGTGCAATAATTTAGTAAAAATAAGTACATGATATCAAACATGTTGTTTTAAAAATGAGTTATTAATTTAAATTTATTATTTTAGATAGCTGACTGGAGACCATTTAGTTTAATATGAGACCTCTAAATCAATGTTTTTAATGAGTTTATAAAACTTAAACTTTTCTTCATAGTATATTTTTTAATTAATTTTTCTGAGTTTACATTTGAAGTATTTTGAAAATTTATAGTCATACTTTTGATCTGAGTTAACTATTTGAAACATCATTCCAGTCAGCTAAGAGGTATTTTTGAAAAATTAATTCTGTTTTGTCTTTATGTTTGTGCATGTGTTGCTTTGTTTGAATGTAATATATTGTACCTTGTTTTGTGGAGAAGGCTTACATAGGCTATGCCTGTTGCCCAATCCAATTCAATTTATTTGAATAAAATATTGTTTAAACTAATCTGATGACTGGCCTTATCTATGAAAAGGGTTCAAATCCGTTTGAATAAAGGTCTGCCAACTCCCCCCCCACTTATGAAAATATATTGCTTCCTTTAAAGATGTTAAATTACTGAGAGTTGGTATCCAGTCGTCCTGGTGTAGGGGTATATGTCGTGGGTTGATATGCTAAAGGTCTTGAGTTCAAATCCCAGTTGATAACGGACTTTTTCTACATAAATTTTGAAAGTGTGTCTTTTCTCAATAAATAATTATAAGTTTTATTGCCAAAAAGTTACAGAACAAAGGAAGGCATGCATAATTAGGAAACTCTAACTGATGATCCGGCTCAGATCACCGCTGGTAGAAAAAAGGAGCTGGGATGTAATGTTTAAGTTTGTTTCTTAGATACAATATGCAATAGGTCAACTATATTTGATCCATTGAATGATTGTAAGGTGTACATGTCTGTCTGGCAGGATTCATCTGACCTTGACCTTATTTATATGGTTCATTGGTCAATATAAAGTTTTCATGGTTTGGTCTGTTTCTTGTATACTGAAAGCAATGGGTTAACTATCTTTAGTGCATGGATTGATTGTAAGGTGTACATATATTTCTGGGTTGGTTTATCTGACCTTGACCTCATTTTTAGGATCATGTTAAAGTTCAGTTAATGTGATACTTGTAGTGAAACTTTATATATATAGATCTATCAGCATTAAATCAATGGTCAGTAAAGCAGGCGAGACATTTCAGCGTGTGCACTCTTGTTTTAATTGAGTGTTTATTTTCCCATAATTTAGGGGGATGACATGCTTTTTGGGAAATGGGATAAAGGGGTAAAACAAGTGGGGATGTTGGATATACATAGGGGGTAAAAGGAAGTGGGGATGTGGAATATAGGGGTAAAAACTGGGATCTAGGGAAAAGAAGGAAATAGAAGTTGAAGTAGGATTTTTTTTTTAAGCGGGATTTGGGAAATGAGTTTTGACTTACATTTATTATACAGCTTGAATCAAAATTACAAGAGACTATAGTTTAAGCATTTTTGATTCGATAAGCTTATAATTATTCTTGTTCTTATTCAAACTACTACTGGTGAAACCAGATGACATGTATATAAGTATTGTGTTTCAACACTTTGGTTTTTAGAAAATCATAATGGAAATCCCTTTGTATTTTATAGCAATGTGTCATATCAATCCTAGTCTCTTGGCAATATAATTTATAAGGAATTAACTTACTTCTGATTCGACATATTTTATAATCATTGAAAAAAAAAGCTGTCAAATATTTGGAAAGGTTAATTATAATTTCCTTTTTATTTACAGCCAGGGTAACATAAGAGATCCCCTTGGTTACACTCCACTAATAGTGGAAGATATGATGGACATAATTGTGCAAATCGTGATACAAGCATGAACTTTGGTATAAAGGTTAACTAAATGATACTTATAAAAAATCCGCTGCTGGCCAGAAAAAATAATCATTTTTTCAAGATGGCCACCACACATTTTGAAAATGGCGTCATAACAAATTAGCCAATATTTGTGAATCCTTTGAAAGGTGTGTTATATGTAAAAGCCATTGTTAGATTTGATAAAAAGAAAATGACATTTCATAAATAACGACTAGACAATACATTAATGTAACTTAAGGTGACTTCCGGTTTCAAAATGTCGGCTAACGAGTCAAAAATTTCGATTTTTTTTACTTTCAAGCAATTTTACAAGGGGTTTTAATCCTTGAAAGATGTATTATGTATAATTCAATGTAAGATATGATAAAACGTTAAAAACAGTACGACAAAACAACACATAAATGAAGAAAAATAGTGGTTTCCAGGTCCAAATTAGATGCAAATACGTAAAAAATATTTAAATAATTTTCACCAACTTAACAAGTAATAACACAAGCATGAAATACAAGCATGAAATTTGGTATACAGGTGGAGTAAACGATAATTAAAAGAAATCAGGTGCTGGCCATAAAAAATTTCCATTTTTTCAAGATGGCCACCGATCATTTTGCAAATGGCGTCATATCCAGTTGTAAATCTTTGAAAGTTGTGTTATAGGTATAATCCAATGTAAGGTTTTATTAAGCGTAAATTATAGTTCCTAAAGTACGGAAAAACAACACATAAATGACAAAAAAGAGTGATTTCCGGTTTCAAAATGGCGGCAAAATTTATGAAAATGTATTTTTTTTATAATTTTCATCAACTTAACAAGTGATATCACATTCTTTGTTAAGATTAAATGCCTAGTTTCGTTAGAAAGACAGGTTCGTTATCTTAAAATTATCGGACAGTAGCCAATAACAAAACTCGTACAAGGAAGGACAGAACGGTAGCATTTACAGTCACCAACACAACTGGATTTTTCGCCTCTTCATTTCAAAAATTCCCGACAGGAGGATGTAACTTTAACGGTAGCCGAAGAAGTCCTCGATTTTTTTCTTTCATCCAACCCCAGTGTTCATGAATTGGTACATAAATCAGGCTGAGCCCAAACTTATCCTCCTTGATACGCTGCTCTTTGGATGTGCTCCGAAAAAAACCCTCTTGTAGGCGGAACTACATCACAATGCCGCTGCTTCCTGGGTAAAAATTTCAACGTGCCTCGTTAACAGCAAATAGTGATGTTGTTCTGTCATACATGATGCAAACAAATGCTTCTTTTATGTCCTTGTATGTGTCTTTATACTTCAGCAAAGAAATATGTACGTCCCTTACATGTTGAAATGCTTCCTATGTCATCAAAACTGACCTATTCCCTTAGTGTCACATGCACTGAATGTATGAATGAAAAGAAGAGTAGCTACACGAGGACCAAACGCATTTGATATATCACGTACAGGAAGCCATCAAAAGTCTTCATTCCTGCCAAAACCTATTCACAGTTTGTTCCACCATATTTTTGGAGTGCTGCAATTCTTAATACTACTACATCTGTGTCGGTGCTACCTTAAATTACCATCCTACAACAATTTTCATAATCAGGCCGAACATGGACAAACATTCGTATATCTGCTTCTCCATGCTTACAAGGGGTAGCTGGAAAGTATCCTTATTAGTCTCTACAGAAGCATTTCTGTCGGCAAGACACTTGAAAAATTTCGTTTCGTTGTCATCTTCATAGAGAAAACTACTCCAGAACCCAACTTTTGTCTTCTCACATCTAGCCTTTCAATGATTCATTTAGTAAATCTAACACAAGATCTACTCTTGAATACTTATCGATGCAAGATTTTATTTAAGGCCGTATAACACAATTGCAAAATCATCCAATATTGATTCCCTACAAGGTGGCCTGGAATTAACCATTGCTGCTCTATCAACGATAAATGCGTCAGAATTTGGATCTGCAAATTACAAAATGTTTCAAGTTTATCCATTTGCACCGATTTAATACCACTGTTTAAATTGACATCCGAAGACAAAAACGAAGGAGCAGTTTGTCTTTATGGATTAAAAAATATTCCAATCAATTTGTCCACTGCGACAAAAAATAAAAGTCTAGAAAAGATATCTAAGAGCTCTAGCTTTGTTATTTACAAAAACGTTTACAGTTTTATTTTACCGACATAATAGGAGTTGTTCTTTTTAATCTGGTTATAAGAAACCGGTTCACCTTCGTTTTGTATTTGCTTCAAACGATCTTCAAATTATTTGCCTTTGATCTTTTTAAAGAAACCCTTGTGTGTTCATTAAGTCGTTCATCTATTATAGAATGCCTCAAACCACTAGATCTTGCAAATTTATCTGATAGTCTACTGACTTCTGGTCTAGCTACCATCAATACGTTTTAATGAGGTCTTCGGTTAAACCTATGACAACAAATCGCCCTTTACAATTGCATTATTCTGTTTTAGTCTGATCAATTGTGTTATAAGAAAAATATTTTCTGGTCTTACGTACAGTAAAATGATCATTTTCAAAATCAATTGCCACCTGTGGGTGACTTAAGAGAAGGGAAGCCATATCTCGGAGAAGGTCGGTCGCGATCGAGAATAGGTTACACGATCAAGACCTAAATGAATACAGCATCATGCTTTATATGGACTGTTTGTACAAAATCTGACTCATGAAATAAGCATACTACCAAATTCACAGTAGTTCTTATTTTATAATTGAACGCGAGGAATTGAACTGTGGTAGAGATGACTATATTTTCTTACGCCAGTCTATCAAATCATTGAACGTCACAGAGTCATGACATGATTATAATTTCTGTGTTTAGCTTTCTTAAGCCGATATATACCTTTCAAGCTAAAACACATAGAGTTATCTGATGCGCGTGTCTAGTCCTAGGTACATTTGAACATACATACAAGAATATGCCGTTCTAGGTATTGCAATAATGGTTTAAGTGAGGACACATGATACATGTGTCCATCTACCTTCACGTAATATATCACCCAGAATTTTATAACAAGTCATTTCAATGTGAAATCCACCTTACATGACGATAAACTTATCTTCTCTGTACAAATCAGGCAATTCCCACTGAATATCCATTACCAAAAGTGGCTGATCTGCCGTTAGTCATGATGTTTTTCTCGTTTTAACCACATTTTCCGTCTTATCCATCAAATACCTGATCATTGCAACTGAATTGGCTTGTTTTTAAACAGTGGCATCATAGATTTTACACTTACTTGCTTTCTAGAGTAATGAGATGAACTACGATTTATACCAGTTTGCCCTGGTAGTGCATACAAATCACTCATTATGTCTATAAATAGTTTGCGCATGCGCAAAATTGTTAAATCATGTGTGTCATAACCTTGAAAAATGTTATCAAACCAAATCATAATATCATTGAAAATCCCAAATCACTTATTTTATAGTAAATAGTTAAAATATTTTTTAATGAATTTTGTTACATTTTCGCGCATGCGCAAACCCTGTATGTGTCAAATACTCACGTCTAGTGAATTTTTCACATGTAAAGAAGGTAGCTACCAAACCTGACAGCTGTTTTTCACTAAAAGAAGGTAAACGAATAGTTTTCCAGACAAAATCAGTATTTTCAAACTGAAAAAAAAGCCATTTTAGAAAACGGCGGTGGCCATCTTGAAAAACTGATTTTTTTTAATGGCCAGCAGTTGTTTCTTTAAAAGTATATAATAATGATGCTTTGTGGTAATTTTCATGCTTGTATCATCATTTGCACAATTCCCTCGATTTTGCCTGCTAATATCTTCCACTATAATGGCAGCATGTAAAGTTGGCAACCTTGATAGTGTTCTGTTCCTGTTACAGTCTGCTGCTTACCCACAATCGCTTACTGAAGATGACTTATTCAGAAGGGATATAGTTACGATACTGTTGTCAGGTTCTTAAACATGGCATATATTTTTGGTATTAACATTGATGCACTCATAGGGTCTTTGCAACGGAAATAATCACATTTATTCTAAAACTAGTTTTGGCTTGATACAGGTTATGTTCTTCTCATATATTTTATGATGGTATGATATAAAACCCCTAACGGCAGGGATTGTGCTTGATTTTCATATGATGAAGACATAATCTTTCAATCACTTTAATTGAGGTCTGGAGCTTGCATGTCAGTAACTGCTAGTAGTCCTTTGTGAATCTATATATCATTGTCATTTTCCTTAGTTTTTTTTTGTTACTTATTCTGACATTGGACTCAGACTTCTTTTACTTTGCATAATGCTGTGTGTTTGTTTTTTCTACATTGGCTAGAGGTATAGGGGGAGGGTGGAGATCTCACTAAACATGTTTAACCCCGTCACATTTTTAAGCCTGTCCCAAGTCAGGAGCCTCTGGCCTTTGTAAGTCTTGTATTATTTTTAATTTTAGTTCATTTAGATGTTTTGGAGTTTAGTATGACGTCCATTTTCACTGAACTAGTACACATTTCTGTAAGTACACATTTTTGTTTAGGGGCCAGCTGAAGCCCACCTCCGGGTGCGGGATTTTCTCGATATGTTGAAGACCCATTGGTGGCCTTCTGCTGTTTTTTGCTCTTTGGTTGGGTTGTTGTCTCTTTGACACATTCCCCATTTCCATTCTCAATTTTATGATAATGTTTATTCTGTTATTGTTTTATATTTTAAAGTCATATTTGTTTGAGGATTTTGAAACCTCTGTGCATGTGTTTGTAAACATCATAAAATTGTGTTTATTAGTTGAATAGGGACTTGTTTCTGTCAGGTTTTTTTCACAATTTTGTTTAACTAAAAGCTTATTTGTCATTTTCAAGAATTATTGTAACTTGAAACCACTTTTCACTGATGATAACTTGTCCATATCTGGTAAAGTAGTCATATTAAAAAAAAAAGGGGAAACCCAACATATCAGAAATAACTAAATTTGATTATTTTTCAGAGAGGACAACTCAGAGACCATGATTCTGGAGTTCCAGATACTGACTCTTTGAGAACTGGTAGAAGTTAGGTCATAAAACTACAAGACAGATGTTTACATTTAATTTTATGATTGAAAAAAATAAAAAATAACTCCCCCCCCCCAAAAAAAAAAATGTATCACAGAGCCTTCAACATATATAAAGTTTCACCTATATTTCGAAATCATTGACTTGAATGAATTTTTAGAAAAGTAGCTTCCTATGAAGAAAATGGCTATATGCTGAATTGAATAACAAAATAAGAACAGAATTAAAATATTGTTTGAAGCATATATTAGTATTTACTATATAGTTTAATGACATAAAGTTTTTTATTTTAATCGTTTTATTTGTTTTATGTGAAGCTCAACGTACTAATTATCCAGTTGTGAGAAACTCCTCACTGATATGGTCCGAAAGTTTCAACTCCACTTGCACACATCCTGCATATAGATTTGTCTCTTTCAATCACAGTCTTATTTTTGATGGCACATACTTCAAATAAAATGACCACTGATATGAGTTAAAACGAACTTGACACCATACTCGAAATTGGGTCATATATACCATGATAACAATTTTGATATCTGCAGGGAATTCATTTCCAGTTTGAAAGGAATAGAATTTGTTTCATTTTCATACCCACTGCATGAGCATAGAGGATTTTGTCAGTTCTGTGGCTTATTTGGATAAGAATGATGTCATTTTTATACGACCGAAAAAATTGAAAATTTTTTAGTCGTATATTGGTATCACGTTGGCGTCGTCGTCGTCGTCCGAAGACATTTGGTTTTCGCACTTTAACTTTAGAAAAAAGTAAATAGAAATCTATGAAATTTAAAAACAAGGTTTATGACCATAAAAAGAAGGTTGGGATTGATTTTGGGTGTTTTGGTCCCAACAGTTTAGGAATTAGGGGCCAAAAAGGGCCCAAATAAGCATTTTTCTTGGTTTTCGCACAAGAACTTCAGTAAACAGAAATCAATGAAATTTTAACATAAGGTCTATGATCACAAAAGGAAGGTTGAAAATTGATTTTGGCAGTTAAAATATTCCCAACAGTTTAGGAATTGGGGGCCAAAAACATGTCCCAAATAAGCATTTTTCTTGGTTTTTGCACAATAACTTTAGTATAAGTTAATAGAAATCTATGAAATTTTAACACAAAGTTTATGACGACAAAAAGAAGGTTTGGATTGATTTTGGGAGTTTTGGTCCTAAGGAATTATGGCCCAAAAGTGTCCAAAATTAAACTTTGTTTGATTTCATAAAAAAATGAATTATTGGGGTTCTTTGATTTGCCAAATCTAACCGTGTATTCAGATTCTTAATTTTTTGTCCTGTTTTCAAATTGGTCTGCATTAAGGTCCAAAGGGTCCAAAATTAAACTTAGCTTGATTTTAACAAAAATTTAATTCTTGGGGTTCTTTGATATGCTGAATCTAAACATGTACTTAGATTTTTAATTATGGGCCCTGTTTTCAAGTTGGTCCAAATCGGGGTCCAAAATTATTATATTAAGTATTGTGCAATAGCAAGAAATTTTCAATTGCACAGTATTCCGCAATAGCAAGAAATCTTTAATTGCACAGTATTGTGCAATAGCAAGAAATTTTCAATTGCACAGTATTCCGCAATAGCAAGAAATCTTCAATTGCACAGTATTGTGCAGTAGCAAGAAATCTTTAATTGCAAAGTATTGCGCAATAGCAAGAAATATATAATTGCACAATATTGCGCAATAGCAAGAAATTCTCCATTGCACAGTTTTGCGCAATAGCAAGAAATATTCAATTGCACAGTATTGTCCCGTTTTCAAATTGGTCTACATTAAGGTCCAAAGGGTCAAAAATTAAACTTTGTTTGATTTCAACAAAAATTAAATATATGGTGTTCTTCAATATGCTGAATCTAACCATGTATTTAGATTTTTAATACTTGGGCCTGGTTATCAAATTGGTTTACTTTGAGGTCTAAAGGGTCTAAAATTGAACATTATTTGATTTAAAAAAAAAATTAATTCTTGGGGTTCTATGATATGCTGAATCTAACCATGTATCTAGAATTTGGATATTGGACCATAATAGGTAAATGTTCAATTTAAAATTTTTAAGTTTTTAAGTTTAAGTTCTTAGACCACATTTATTCTGTGTCAGAAACCTATGTTGTGTCAACTATTTAATCACAATTCAAATTCAGATCTGTATCAAGCTTACATGTTGTGTCCATACTTGCCCCAACTGTTTAGGGTTCGAAATCTGCGGTCGTATAAAGCTGTGCCCTGTGGAGCATCTGGTTTGATCTGATGCTTGGTATAAATATTAAATTGCACAGTGGGGATATACTTGCATGACATTTCATTATCGCGTGTGTTTCTTTTTCGCTTGTTCAAAGAGACCCTATTCCAGAGGTTTCAATAATATATCAGTTAAGCAAGCAATCAACTAACCAACCAATCAATCAATCAATCAATCAATCAATTAATTAGCCAATCAATCAATCAATAAATTCAATTATTCATGTCTCAGATTAGTGGGAGATATTATGGACATAATTGTGCTAATCGGGATACAAGCATGAAATTTGGTATAAAGGTTGACTAAATGATACTTAAAAAAAATCCGCTGCTGGCCAGAAACAAAAATCTTTTTTTCAAGATGGCCACCACACATTTCGGAAATGGCGTCATTACAAATTGACAATAATTCGTTAATCCTTTAAAAGGTGTGTTATATGTAAAATCTAATGTTAGATTTGATAAAAAGTAAATGACAGTTCCTAAACTACGACTAGACAATACATTAATGAAACTAAAGGTGACTTCCGGTTTCAAAATGCCGGCAAAACAGTCAAAAGTTTCAATTTTTATACTTTCAAGCAACTTCACAAGGGATGTATCAAGGTATAATCAAATGTAAGTTATGATAAAACGTTAAAAAAAAGTTCCTAAGTACGACAAAACAACACGATTCCAAATGGCGGCAACTACGTAGAAAATATTTGATAATTTCCATCAACTTAACAAGTGTTAACACTTTTTGTTAAGTTTAAATGCCTAGTTTGGTTAGAAGGACAGGTTGCTTATTTTAGAATTATCTGATAGTTGCCTATACAACAACCCGTACAAGGAAGGCCAGAACGGTAGCATCTACAGTTACCAACACAGCTGGATTTTCGCCTCCGCATTTCAAAATTTTCTGACACGAGGATTCAACGGTTGTCAAAGAAGTCCATTTTGGTTTCCAACCCCAGTGTTTATGGAACACGTACCTGTCGAATACATGGATCAGGCTGAGACCAAACAACTCCTCCTTGATATAGCTCTCTTTTGATGTGCTCTGGAAAAGAACCTCTTGTAGGCAGAATTGCATCACAATGCCACTGCTTCCTGGCAACCAATTCACATCGTGCCTCGCTTCATACTTAAGCCTAAAAAAACATCCTTTACATCTGGAAAACCTTCCATTGTTATCCAAGCTGGCCTTTTGCCTTTCTCATGACAATTCGACAAAGTGTCACATCCACTAAATGCATGGACGAAAGGAAGAGCAGCTACACAAGGACCAAACGCATTTGATATGTCACTCAAGGAAGCCATCAAAAGTCCTTGGTACTATTACATCTGTGTCAGTACTACCTAAAATTACTTTTCAACACTTTTCATAATAATGCCGAACATGGACAAACATTCGTGTATCTGGTTCTTCATGCTTACAAGGGGATAGATAGGAAGTATCTTTATTGAAATTGCAATGAATATTTTCACCATGAGTAACATACACATTTTTATTAGTCTCTTAAGAAGCAACTTTGTCAGCAAGAAACTTGAACAATTTCATTTTGTTGTCATCTTCACAGAGAAAACGTCTCCATAGCCTTGGTGTTCTTCCAGAACCAACACCTTTCCATCTGGCACAAGAACCTTGCCTTTGTCTTGTCACAGCCTTTAAATTATTCATTTAGTAAATATCAAATACAATGTCTACTTTTGAATACTTATCGATGCAAGATTTTATATAAGGCAGTATGCCATCATTAGCATAATCATCCAATATTTTTGCCCAACTTTGTGACCTGGAATTAACCATTGCTGCCCCACCAACGATAAATGCGTCCGAATTTGGATCAGCAAATCGCAGAATGTTTCAAGTAAACCCATTTGCAGCGATTTAATACCACTATTTCAAGTGACATCCTGAGATAAAGACGGAGGAGCAGTTTGGTTTCTATGGATAAAGAAATATTCCAAGTAAAACTGTCTACTGTGACAAGAAATGTAAAGTCTAAAAAAGATATCGCAATCACTTTTAAGGTTCTCTAGCTTTGTTTTTGACAAAGACGTTTCCAGTTTCATTTTGCAGCCCAAATAGGAAGTTGTTCTTTTTTATTTGGTTACAAAAAGCAGGTTCTCCTTCGTTTTGCATTTGCTTCAAAAGATCTTCGTATTGTTTGGACCAATATCTTGGAGTTTATTTACATATCTTACCTGTTTCCGAATCAACAATTTCCTAAATGGAATATTTTTTTTCAAATCTGACGACTCTTCTAGAAATGAATTTCCAAACTCGTTCATCACTATTTGCAAAGCCTTTACAGCTGTTTAAAGAAATCTTTTTGTGTTTTCATAGAGTCTTCATTATGTCGTTCGTCTGTTTTAGAATGACCCAAACCACTTTTTCTTTCAAATTAATCTTCTAGTATACTGACTCCTGGTCCAGCTACCATGCATTAGTCTAAAAGGGATCTTCGGTTAATACTATGGCACCAATATCGCCCTTCACAATTGCATTATTCTGTTTTTGTGCCTGAGCAATTGTGTTACAAGAAAGAAATTTGCTGGTCTTACGTACAGTGAAATTATCATTTTCAAATTACATTGCCACGTGTGGGTGATGTTCTGGAAGGGAAGTCATATCTCGGAGAGGAGTCGGTAATGATCGAGCATAATTTACACGATCAAGACCTAAAACAATAAGTTATCATGCTTTATGGACTGTTTGAAAAATACGAAATCTCACTCATGAAATGAGCATAATACCAAAATCAGAAGAAGTTCTTAATTTATAATTGAAAGCCAGGAATTAAACCGTGGTAGAGATGACTTTATTTCCTTACACCAGTCTTTTAAATCATTGAACGTCACAGAGTCATGACATAATTATATATTCTGAGTTTAGTTTTCATAATCTGAAATTAACAATTTTTAAGCAAAATACATGCAGTTGTCTGATGCGCCTGTCTAGTCCTAGGTACATTTGAACATACAAAAAAAGAATCTGCCGTTCGTGGTGTTGCAATATTGGCTTCAGTAAGACAACATGTCTATCCCCTATCACGCAATATATCACCCAGAGTTTTATAACAAGTCATTTCAATGTGCAATCCACCAAACATGACGATACACTTATATTTTCCTTACAAATCAGGCCATTCCCAATGAATTTGCTGAGGCATTTCCAAAAGATGCTGATCTGCAGTTACATTTGATGCTTCTCCGGATTAACCACGTTTTCGCCTTAACCATCGAATTCCTGAGAATTGCCTGGTAGTGCATACAAATCGCTCTTGATGTCTATAAATAGTTTGCACATACATGTGTATCATAACCTTGAAAAATGTTATTAAACCAATTCATAATATCATTAGAAATCCCAAAACACTAAATATATAGTAAATAGTTCAAATGTTTTAGAAAGAATTTTGTTACATTTTCGCGCATGCGCAAATACTGGATATGTCAAATGTTCATTTTTAATACATATGTGATCTAAGGAAGGTAGCCACCAAACCTGGCAATTGTTTTTTACTAAAAGAAGTTCAAAGAAAAGTTTTTCAGAAAAACCAGTATTTTCAAACTAAAGAAAACAGCCATTTTAGAAAATGGCCGTGGCCATCTTGATACAAATATTTTTTTTAATGGCCAGCAGTTATTTCTTACAAAGTATATAATAATGATGCTTTGTGGTAATTTTCATGCTTGTATCATCATTTGCACAATTCCCTCGATTTTGCTTGCTAATATCTTCCACTATGAGTAGAAAGTTGATGAACCAGGTGTATGTCAAAGAACGTCTCGTCCTTTTTTAAAAGAGTTCATCGGAAGGTACCAAGACCTTATATTCCGTATCAACTTCTCAAATAATATACGATGGTCTTGATGTATAGATTCTGCGTATTGATGTTGTTTATCATCTTAACAACATGTTTATTGGTTTTTTTTATTTGTCTTTGTTTTAATAATAATATTACTTCTACTGTTGAATGGTGTTATGTGATATCCGTTTGACGTGGCTCGGTACTTATACATTTCGTCAATGTGTTTGTATTGGCTTTTGTTTTTTGGTGGTTTGTTCTGTATATGCGACTTGTTCTTATAAGGTGAATCTGTACTTTGAAAGATCCCGTCAGTATGATATTGTTCTATAATATGTCATTATGATATATTTCTATTATGAATTACTATATACGTTGAACCACAAACGTCAAAATCATTCAATCGCGTAGTGGAATAAACATTTTTTTGATTCTTATAAATTTTACTTTTTATCCCAGGTATAGATTATCTTAGCCATATTTGGGACAACTTTTTGGAATTTTGGATCCTCAATGGTCTTCAACTTCGTACTTGTTTGGCTTTTTAAATATATTGATATGAGCGTCACTGATGAGTCTTATGTAGACGAAACAACGCGCGTCTAGCGTACTTAATTATAATCTTCGTACCTTTGATAACTATTAAAATTCATCATCTCAAACATATCGAATTCATAGATGACAGATATAAAAAAAAAAAAAACAATCGAAAATAGAAATAATATAAATAAAGACTGTAAAATATCATACGATCTTTTGGTTATGGAGTGCAAAATACCAAATTCAATCCTACAACTGTACAAATCAAATACAATCAATAATAAACAATAATATATAGATTCGTCTTTTATACGGACTTTATCATATAAAATATCTAGATGAGACCAAAAAGGTGAAAGTAAAATGATTTTTTTGCGTAAGTTGACAACTTCTAATCGATATATCTTATCAAACAATATTGGCTTATACTATCGGTGAGCGAAATTTACAAATAACTTATTCTAAATTCTTGTAAATGAGAAAAATATGTCATCCTGAATCTGTGACTGACTATTTCATGCTGTCAGATTTTAGGCGGTCATTCAGATGAATTTGTCTCGTTAGTTATTTCACGTGCAGATGAAGTCATTTCCTTCAGCTGAAATTCCGATAAATCTTATACTGTGAATTCATCTTAATCAAAAGAGCAAGAGTCTAAATCGGACTTCTGGGAAATGGCAATATTCGTCCAAATATGAAGATATCACAGATTCATCTTATCCATTTCATTTTTCTGTCAGCTCGAAAGACCAGAAGGGAGATATTGCACCAGAAAGTCACTTTAAAACAAAAATAAATAACAAAGTTACTGGCTTGATGAAAAAATAAATAAAGCATGTTCTTGAATATTGTCATTATGGTTTGATTTTGATAAACTTACACTTTAATATGTTTAATGATTCAATATGACGAGTGGTTAAAGCATTGTTTCCATTTGTCGGATAGTTAAAAGATCAGTCGCTGCCCATTTTTCTCATGAGTTAAAGGTTGTGTAGTCAAAACATGAAAACCTTGCATTTTCTGTCGAGTTTTGAATACGGCAACTGCTTTTAAAGTAAAATTTAATATGCTTCATACATCACAGTGATCATAATTTATCTTGCAGTAGAACCTCTTATTGCGTGTTGTGCAAGAAATCCTACATATAATTTACTCATTGATAACACGAAATCAATGTTTCTGTATGAACAGTTTAAGAGTTCAGTAGTGTATATAGTTTGCACAAGTGTCAAAACAGGAGACATATATATATATATTTGTTCACTGTCCACATCAATTATAAATGCCTTTCGACGTTTTGGTCTCCTATGCATATGAGGATTTGCATTTGTTTAAAATACAAGGTTACATGTTTTTCAATTTCCATTGATAATTGTTCATTTGGAAAAGATTTCTGAGGTTTTGATAATTGAATATCTCTTCGAGTGCAGTTTAACGGTTCACTTTGTATAACTCCGGGTTTGTGTTATGGGTGCTATCTCACTGTGTGTTTACATTACCTTTTTATTTCAAATTTGGTATTGTCTCAATTTTCCCTACCTTACTTTTTTTCCAAAAAGTAGCACATCGTTTCTGAGTTATTATGCTATTTTTAGTATAATTGGTTATGCTTTCGAGATTCTTATGTCCCGAATATTGTTGATCAGCGACCACTGTAATTGCTATTATTAGTATTTGATTTACCTGAATGTTTAGTAATTTTTCAGTTGTTGTTGACAATTTCTTGACCAATCTTGATAAGATTCTGTAGCTTTTTGCAGCAAGCGGTTTGCATTTATACCATTTTTGTTTCGTCCAGTAAACTGCCAAAAAAAAAACCACCAGACGAACAGATGTTTTTTTAATTGATCCTTTTAATTAGGGATGTTCTGTTTCAAATTTCCCTAGGAGTATTTTTTATAATTTTGTATGATTTTGTATAGTGAGAATTGTGACAGATGCATGGTTTAACGACATTATGTTATATAAGATAAAGATGACGAAGAACAAAATATCAGTATTCACCTCAAAAGCTTAAAAAACCTTTAAACAGACTTATTAAGAAGAGATATAGTTACGATACTGTTGTCATGTCATTAACGATTGCATATTGTGGCTTTAATATTGATTGATTTATAGGGTCTTTGCATCGGAACTAAACGGATTTAAAAAAAAAAACAGTCGTTGGCATGACACGGGTTTCTTCTCGTATATTTTATGATATTATGATACTAAACCCCTATAGCTAACGGTAGGGATTGTGCCTGGTATTAAAATGATGAACACATAATCTTTCAATCAGTTTAATTGAGGTCTAGAGCTGGCATTGCAGTTAACTGCTAGTAATCTGTTGTTATTTATGTATCCTTTTAAAATTGTTATACGATGATGACTGATGTAACCATATTTAGACTATTTTAATTTTTGTGTCTGTTTCATTAACGCATCAATGTAAAAATAACGGAATTTGATGAGACTGTTATTAAAGTGAGAGGGTTAGCGCTATAGAACCAGGTTTAATCAACCATTTTCTACATTTGAAAATGCCTGTACCAAGTCATGAATATGACAGTTCTTGCCCATTCGTTTTTGATGCGTTTTGTTATTTGATTTTGCCATGTGATTATGGACTTTCCGAATTGATTTTCCTCTTAGTTCAGTATTTTTGTGATTTTACTTTTTTTTGTCATTTTGTATTTTTTTCTTTTGTTACATCTTCTGAAATCAGACTCGGACTTCTCTTTAACTGAATTTAAATTTGCGCATTGTAATGCTTTTACTTTTCTACCTTGGCAACATGTATAGGGGGTTGAGATCTAATAAACATGTTTAACACCGCCGCAATTTTGCGCCTGCCCCAAGTTAGGAGCCTTTTAGTCTTGTATAATTTTTAATTTTAGTTTCTTGTGTATAATTCGGAGTTTAGTAGGACGTCCATTATCGCGGAACTAGTATACATATTTTTTTCAGGGGCCAGTTGAAGGACGCCTCCGCGTGTTGGAGTTTCTCGCTACATTGAAGACTCATTGGTGGCCGTCGGCTGTTGTCTTCTCTATGGTCGGGTTGTTGTAACTTTGACACATTCCCCATTTCCTTTCTCAATTTTATTTTGCATTCGACATGACAATTGTACTGCTCGCATCAACCTTTTTTGAAATGTACGTGCGTACTAGTATATAAGTCTTGTTAAAGTGTTCATGGTGTCATTTAATATAATGCACGCTATAGAGAAAGTGACAGTCTTTAAAAAAAAGTTAAGCATTTATAATTAACTTTTCTAATGAGTCTGCATGCTTCCTAGCAACTTATTACTTGTATCCATATCGGAAATACTGGCCTATACATTTAAACAGTAGTCATAATTAATTCTCTTCAAACTGGACGACGACATTCTTTACTAAAGTTTCTTTTGTAATGTTTCATAGATATGCAGGAACTAGTTTTCATTTGAAGTTAAGCACAAATTTATCAATCAATAAGTGAACCAATTACTTTCTCCTTCCTTCCTTCATTCTTTTATACAACTAATCAATGAACCCATAAATCAATCCATCAATCGTTTTTGTTTGTTCTTGTCGTAGGGTTGCAGGCTCCTTGACACAACAATCATATGTTTTCTTGGATCTATATGTATCGTACTGTCCGCTTTACTTACATGACACGCGTTTGTATAAATCATTGAACGTATACAGTATGATAACCTGAAACGACGATTCCGAATTGTTTGAAGATCTATCATGAATCATATAGGAACAATTTTAACGAAATATTTTTTTTTATTTAGGATCACACACTAAAATGACAAAAGAAAATTTCATATACAAAATGTATTCAAATCCATGCAATGAAAAAAAAACAAGACATCACACATACACAAAAATTGACACAGTAATTAACATTTACTCTTAGACTAATGTAAAAGAAAAGAAAACACAAATTAATTTATAAAAGAGTAATCAAAACAAAATTTTTTTTTAAATAGTGCAGAAAAATGACTATAACAATGACGAATAGATACTTTTTGACATTTTTAACCAAAAGGGACATAAAAGAGTAACAAAACAATACACAGTGTTGTCAAATTAATATGTATATGGTATACCGTGACAACACTCATTAAAGAGAACTATGTATCTAAGGACTACTCATTAAATAAAGTAGAATATATACAACACATCAAAACAATAAAAGTTATATTTTACCAACCTTGAATGGGTATAGTAATGTGTTCTGTTTTGCACACATTTAGTTCAAACAACATATTAGAATATACGAATTGTTATTTTAAAAAAACCGTAATTGTATTCATTATATATTCACACTTTCATCTTTTCTTATAAATGTAAACTTCCCAATATGATCCAATAACTACTGAATTGGTTAAGAAATCGTAACAAATACTAGGATGAAATGATAACGTTTTGATATTTATAATTACTACTTCACTTTTCCCGCCATTAGAATCTACCTTGATAACATGTCCGACATTATCATCTTCATTTCTACATAGCACAAGCACATTTCCTTCGTTATCTATGGTAAGATCTTTTAGATTTGTCATACTCGGATCAGTAAATATGAATATATCCTTACCATCTCTATCAATACAGATCAGCTGACTAGTGACTTTATCGATACAGTATATATGTTGTGAATCAACATCGTAACACATATCATATGGAGTGAAACTAAGTGTAATACGTCTTTTTACACTTCCCGACATATCAATTACCACAATACCAAATGCTTCACCCATGTAGAATTCGTTTTCTATGTATATAAATGCATCTGAACTGTATGGTATTGCAAAATCCCAAATGTATTGAACATGGTTTTGTTGAATGTCAACTATAGCCACACTATCGATTTCCATGAGCACCGAAACAGTATTTTTGTCCACTACATCGATTTTCCTTGGAATTTTGTCTAATTGTATCACATGTCGTCGTTTCCCACTGATAGAAAATACCATTAATTCTGAAATACCTTCGTTATGAACAGCTGCAACTACCTCACCATCGGGTAAACATGTTATATCCCTCATAAACCTGTTTTCATGAATACCGTCTGCCAAAGGGAATTTACAGTTTAATATGAAACTATCACTGATGAGTTGCATCAAGTGACTATCATACCTTATGTAATGTCTTCTTGAACAGTCCTTACAAAAAACCTGATTGCGATCATAGCACGTGTACATAGACATGTTTTTACAGTAGTTGCACCTTAAAAAGGGAAAATGAATATTGGTATCAAGGCTAATTTTATATTCAAATACATTAATAGAAAAAAGAAAAGAAAATGTCTTAAAATCTGACAAAAAAACAAGAAATAAAATAATCGTACATAAAAAACAAGAAAAAAAGAATATTTGCTGACTACGTTTTTTTTTTACAAGAGATTATATTTCCCAAAATTATATAAACATAATATATCGATTGTCCTTAGAACTTAATAGGCTTAACTAACATAATGATAAATTTTCATCCATGAATCTAGTTTGAGTTATTTGTTAAAAATAATGATAACATAATGAACTGATGCATGAGCGTCGATGAATTTATACAATTCGATGAAGTGATTGTTTTTGTGGCTGTGTTTCTTAAAATAGTGTATGTTTTCAAACACATGCATACCGTTATAATTGAAGATATCAACAACATAACTTACCTTCTATGGCTTTTTTTTTCTGCAAAAAAGATGCAATAATTCAGATTCATGTTATTGAAATGAATATTTACATATATTACAAAATGTGCATAAATTCAATAACTTAAATAATTTGTCTGCAATATCTCGCATGTAAGCAATATTTCATATAAGTTTAAGGAGAGGAAAGTAAGATAAAAACGGCCTTACAAATTTCACGTAAAATTATGTGACCGCTGACATCAATTTAAGCAGAATTAAATTGTGCGGAAGTTATACTTGTAAAAGAGTAATCGAAGAAGCAGAGTAATGCTTACTATCTTAATAGTCATACTTAACACACCTTTGACAACTAAACATCAATCTATTTAATCTCTTTCGATGCCAACTGTTTGTGAAAAAAAAAAAAAAAAAAACCAAAATCCAAGGAAAATTTACACTATCATATTTCTGACTATGTACAGACATTTCCTTCTGTAGAAAATGAACCTCCCTCTTGAATGACAGAACGTATGAACAAAACAGCCAAATATAATTGGTAAAAATGTAAAAATAAGGGTTACAGCCGTTTAGATTGCGCTATTTACTCAATCACTATAAAAAACCAACAAACACAAAAAAATAGACAAAGCACAAAAGTAAAGTTAACATGAAAAACAAGAATATTACAAAATGGCCACAGCACAACAACACAATGAAGGAATGCATAAGTACCGACCCATATCATAAGGATATTACCAACATTTGACTAAACAATAAAGTTTTATTTAACTATTAAACGAGTCTTACCTTGGTAAAAGTCGAAGTTTAATTGTAATTTTATGAGTTGTGTAAACACTGAAGGGATTAAATGTGAATACTAACTTATATTTATTTAAATATCAAATTTTATTAATAATAAAATGTAAATCAACTTCGTTGATTCAATTTAAACTGAAGTTAGGACAATTCAAACTACGTCCGAACTGCCCAAGAGCTATCAGCACACTGAAGTTCACACATGCGCAGCACAATCTCATTTGGTCCCGGAAGTGTTACAACGAAATACAATCACTTACATAAACAAATAAAGAAATCAATAACAAGTGAAGTCGATACGGAATAATAATCGACAAGATCTTGGTATCTTCCGATGAATTTTTTTTTGAAAAAGGATGAGACGTTATATGACATAACCCCGGTTCATCAACCTTCTTATCAGTTACTGATGACGTTTTCAAAAGTTCAAGTAGCATCTACAAAATTTGTAAAAAGAATGACTTGAGAAATGTATATCCGATATGCAGGTAAAGTCGGTATATTGGGACTGGTTGGGGAAATTGATAATTGTAAAATTAAAACCATCTTCTTTGTCATTAATTCTAGTACTGAGATGACCATTGATGCACTGTGCATTGATGTCAAATTTGATATATAAGTCTAAAAATCAGACGGAAAGGTCGTGTCTATTGTTTTTTTAATTTCTGGTTCTAGAGGGTAAGTGAAGGACTGATAGAGAAATGAAAGAAATATTAGTCTTTAGACGAAATCTTTTTCGCCTTACAGCATAATAATATAATCCTCTCTTAAATGGTAATTATGAACATGATATGTCTCTTTGAAATATGACGTATGTATATCTGTTTACCAATGGCTAGCTGATGATATAGTCATTGTCCAATAATCAACGTAAAGTTTTACGTTTATGTCTGGTTTTTTTTTGCAATTGGTAACGAATCAATTCAAGAGGCTAAGTACTCTGAGGTTGTTTTTAAAAACCATAAGCTTTGACAGGGTAATGTTTACAATGAATTATACTTGTCCTGTTATTTTCTGTAGTTTGTCATTCTATTAATTTGTAGTTGAAAAATACGTCGATAAAAAATAGGTAGAAAATTACATAATGGTTAACAAGTATGTCAGAGGTAAGGGTTTGCGTCAGTGGTATTTGTTTGATATGTCTATGATATGTTTTGTGCTTACGTAAACTTGGTGTTGTCAGATATTTTACAGCCTATATAAAATACCTACAAATATAGGAATTAAAATATGAAGTTGAATATCACAATGTAGAAAGAAATAGAACTCCACGTTTGTTATCAGTTTTAAATAGGAAATATGTACAAGACCTAAAATTGTACTCACTGCTTTCTAAATCAACCTCTTCTTCCTGCAAAATTTCAATAGTGTCAATGATTTGAGCCAATTTTCAAATTATATCAGCCTGCATTGGATTTTACTTCCTTAGACAAAAGAATAATATATCATTTACATTTTCTAATGCATAAAAGAATTTTGAAAACAATCATCAGCGTTATTTTTCTTTTAATTCTGATTTTTCAATAAACAATTAAACCTAGCAGCAGACACAACAATATAATGTCATAGTTAAATTGCTTGTCATAAGAACCATATTGAATATGAAGGTTATCAAAGTGTACTTCTGAATGATGCAGGTGATTTTAAATTTTCTTATTAAACACTACAGCTTTTTTTGCTAGTATATAAGGCGATTTATCTTCTGTTGTCAAGTTGGCATGTTCTCTTACATTCATTTTATCAATATTATATGTACATACTGTTAACCAGCTGCTATATATATCCTTGCTTGTATGCATTGTTTTATGTTCTTTACAGAGATATTCATCAGTTTCCATCAAAGTCTCCAAATGAATTCTGTTACTATTGTAAACTCCATTTGCACATTTAAATTTTATTGTATAATATATATTTATACCATATCGTTGCTTTATTGAATGAACAAGGTCGTTTAGTATGTCTTTAACGCTACTAAAACAAATATCTTCATTACAATTCAACTGCCTGACTTGCATAGCTATTGCATTTTTAGATAGGCAAATAACAAGTGTTTGGCTTCCAGATGTGTTGAGTTGAAATTCTCCAATGTTGCGATATATGCGCAACCGTCTATTTTTTTCAACCAACAGTTCTTTGCTTTTCACAAAACTTACTAAAATGTGATTGAAATATGACGGTGGTAGAAAATTAAACTTCAGACAAAACCACGAGGTTCTTCTGTAGTTTTCAGATTCAGATCTTCCTATAATGTTTTCAAATAGCTCCGCTTTGATCATGCATGGCATGTAAAAGTCGTACCTGGCGTCATAATTTATTGGTTTTACAATTATATCAAATTTTTCCATTATTTGTAGAACAAATTCTTTACGTTCTGATGTGCTCAGATCCGGAACTTTTTCTAGTAATTTTTTAATTAGTTTATCTGACAATTTGCCCGTTCGTTCAAGTTCACCCCATTCTGGCATGCCAATAGACTCATTTGTATACTGATGTGAAACAAAGCATCTAAATATGTTCACCAACCATTCAGGATCTAATACAATAAAACTTTTCACATCCTCAAAAAAAATGATATTCCCGATATTGTGTTCAAACTTAAGGAACGAGTCCAGTTCTAAGGTCATTTGACTGTCATCATGGAAAGAACACTTTATTGCTAACTTTTCAGCGTCAGTATACGAAATTACATGTTCCGGTATTTTCATGTTAATCTCTTTTTCAAGAACTATCCATCGAGTTGGAAGAGTGTCTCCCCAATTTTGCAAGTCCTTAGCATGACAAAAGATATCTTTTCGCAGACTTTTGAATTCATGTTTATCTTCCGATGGAAGCGTATTTGAAACAAAATGTGGTTCTCGAAGATGTCTACGTTTTGCATGACTAGAAAGAATACTACTCAGTTTATGTTTAAAATCTTTCTTCTTTTCCTCAACCTGAAACAAAATCAATAGACAGTACTTGACACATTCATTTGTATAGATTATTGGTCAATGGAAAATTAACGTATTTTGTGAACGCTAGAAGCTTTATATCTGCCTAATATTTCAAAACTATTGATTTTCTAATCATACGTCTATTAGATCCAATATTTTACCTATCGTTATACATTGAAAAAAAAGAAAATAAGTTAGAAGTGATATGAACTATACACATGACATACTATTTACAGTTATATAACAGCTTTTAGAACTAGATAGGCTTAACTAATATAACCTATAGCCATTCAAGTTGTCACTTGAGCAGCATGAGGTTAAATACAGACAATGCATACTATGATATTTTGTCCCATAATTTAACGTGGATTGTTTTGACTGAACTATTTTGTGTTTGGTACCTAGATAATTGACATGAATTTTCAGATTTTTCTTACTCATAAAGTACGTTTTATACATGATTTAACTATATATGTGACTCAGTTATATTCATGAATAGTTCACATATGCAAATAAGAATATGTGATATGAGTGCCAATGAAACAACTCTCCATCCAAGACATTATGTATAAAAGTGAACAATTATATGTCTAAGTACGGAATTTAACATGGAGCCTTGGCAAGCTATAAAGGTCCCCCAAATCACTAGTGTATAACCATTCAAACAGGAAAACCAATGGTCTAATCAATATAAAAAACGAGAAACACTCACGAACCACAAACCACAACCACTAAAACAGGCTTTGACTGAGGACAGGTGCATACACATGCAGCGGGCTTAAACATTTCAACAGGAGCCAACCTTCACTAACAAGAAACAGTAGTGTAACATAACATATGAAAATACACCATGCAATTTCAATTGAAAAAGCTTAACTCGATCAAAAAGACATATAAAAGACAACCTTAGATGTGGAAAAGATGACATTAATTAATTATCATTCAACGGTAAATTCAAATGTACTAATTTTTGTTTCAGGAGTACGGAAATAAATTAACTTGTTGTTCACAGTAAGAGTACAGAATGACAATTTATCGACATACTAAATACTTACCAGAGGTGATACAAATTAAAATTAATGAGACGATATATATATAACACCAAATAAGTAAACTTTGAATAACAAAAATGCATTACAAATTGTGTCAACAGATCAAATATTCATGTTTTGAAAATTGCTACTCGTCTGTCTATAATTTTCATGATGTCATGAGATGTTTGTTTCTGATCTTCTGTACCTCTTTTTTGTAATTAATGATTTACTATCTTAGTTCCATGTTAGGTGACAGGGAATGGCAGGGAATGGCATACGTTTGAAATAACTAGCAATGTATTTAGAATTCTACTGTGAATTACTTAAACTAGTTGCTATGGCTTACTTAATAATACTTGACATATTTATTAAAACTAATAATTATGATTACTTTGAGTTACTGAAACTATTGTTATGTTCAATTTCTTATAGCAATACTTTCTTAATTTTAATACAAAATTTTCATCATAAACTTTGTCTCACTTTTTAACTTTTTTGGATTCTAGCGTCACTGATATAAGTCTTTTGTAGACGAAACGTGCGTCTGGCGTATATAATAAATTTAGTCCTAGTATCTATGATGAGTTTATTTACAACCACTGGGTCGATGCCACTGCTAGTGGAAATTTATTTCCCCGAGGGTATCACAAGCCTAGTAGTCAGTACTTTTTGTGCTGACATGAATTGTCATTGATATGGTTATATTTATAAATTTACTGTTTACAAATTTTTGAATTTTTTGAAATACTAAGGCTTTTCTACCTCAGGCATAGGTCACCTTAGCTGTATTTTGCAAAACCTTTAGGAATTTTGGTTGTCAATGCTCTTCAACTTCGTACTTTATTTGGCCTTTTTAACTTTTTGGATTCGAGCGTCACTGATGAGTCTTTTGTAGACGAAACGCGCGTCTGGCGTATATAATAAATTTAGTTCTGGTATCTATGATGAGTTTATTTACAACCACTGGATCGATGCCAATGCTGGTGGAGATTTATTTCCCCGAGGGTATCACAAGCCCAGTAGTCAGCACTTTTTGTGCTGACATGAATTGTCATTGATATGGTTATATTTATAAATTTACTGTTTACAAATTTTTGAATTTTTTGAAATTCTAAGGCTTTTCTACCTCAGGCATAGATCACCTTAGCTACATTTGGCAAAACCTTTAGGAATTTTGGTTGTCAATGCTCTTCAACTTCGTACTTTATTTGGCCTTTTTAACTTTTTTGGATTCGAGCGTCACTGATGAGTCTTTTGTAGATGAAACGCGCGTATGGCGTATATAATAAATTTAGTCCTGGTATCTATGATGAGTTTATTTACTAATATGAATGCTGGTGTTTCATCATACCATCAGTTCTAGTTTTAGAAAGGAACTATTCAGCTATTCAAAACAAAGCTTCCATTTGGTTTAAGTCAGCTATTTTGAACAAGACTGCACTCGCTATAATGTCTCGCATTCTTTATTTATCATTGAAAATATTTTGAATATTGTTAGATATAACGCTTTACTACAATCATCACATAAACTTAACATGATCCAGGAAAATGAGTTCAAGGTCAGATAAACAAAACGAGAAATACATGTACACCTTACAATTATTCAATACATTTAAATAGGTTGACCTATTGCTTTTAGTTTCGAAGAAACAGACTTAACCAAGAAATCAAAACATTGACCAATGAACCATGAAAATGAGGTCAAGGTCAGACGAACCATGTCAGACAGACACTTACAATTAATCCATGTATTAAATATAGAAATCCTATGGCTTATAATATCTAAGAAACAAACTTAACCATGAAAACTTAACATTGACCAATGAACAACCAAATTAGGTCAAGGTCAAATGATACTAACCAGACAGACATAAACAGCTTACAATCTTTCCATACAACAAATAAAATTGACGTTTTGCTTATCGGTTAAGAAAAACAGACCAAAACACATCAAACTTATAATCCTGTTACCTTTGATAACTTTAACACTGATCAAGGAACCATGAAAATGAGGTTAATGTCAAATAAAACCTGCAAGACTGACATGTACATCATTAAATATTTCCATACACCAAATATAATTGACCTATTGCATAAAACATTCGAAAAGAAAGACCTGTACACATAACAATCATTCCATACACCAAGTATATTAGACCTAATTATTACAGTATAAAAAAAAGATCAAAACACAAAAAATAAAATATAACCACTGAATTGTGAAAACGAGGTTAAGGTTAGATGACACATGCCAGTTGGACATGTACCTCTTACAATCCTTCCATACGACAAATATACTAAAACTATTGCTTATAGAATCTGAGATATGGACTTGACCACCATTATTTTAGCGTGTTCACTGATCCATGAAATGAGGTCGAGGTCAGGTAAAAAAATTATGACCGGTATGAGGACCTTGCAATGTACCCACATACCAAATATAATTAAAGAACCTTAGTGAGCACGCTCACATATCACACGCCCCCATATTGGTATTGGACAAATAAAATAACTCTAAGAAAAAATTGAATCATAATTTCCTATCGATAAGCTCATCTACGTGGTATATCCTTATTATCTAAACTGTTTCATGACATTCTGCTGTGAGATTTTAGAGGAGTTTTGATGACAAACTGATGCAGTAATATATTGAGGCAAATAAGTTCAAAGGGGTGTAACTTCTAGAAAAAAATTGAATCATAAGTATGTCCAAATTTTCTACAAAGTTTCACGAAATAATGTTGTGTGGTTTCAGAGGAGTTGTGATGACAAACTGTTGCAGTAGTATATTGAGGCAAATAAGTTCAAAGGGGTGTAACTCCCAGAATTTTTTTTTAATCATATGTATGTCCAAATTATCTACAAAGTTTCTCAAAATTATGTTGTGTGGTTTCAGAGGAGTTGAGATGACAAATTGTTGCAGTAGTATATTGGGGCAAATAAGTTCAAAGGGGTGTAATTCCGAGAAAAAAATTGAATCATAAGTATGTCCAAATTATCTACAAAGTTTCACAAAATTATGTTGTGTGGTTTCAGAGGAGTTGAGATTCCAAATTGTTGCAGTAGTATATTGGGGCAAATAAGTTCAAAGGGGTGTAATTCCGAGAAAAAAAAAATAAATCATAATTTCCTGTCGATCTGCACATCTACACAGTATGTCTTTTTTTTTTCTTTTTTTTTATCTTTTTTTTTTTTTATCTAAAAAGGTTTCATGAAATTATGTTGTGTGGTTTCAGAGAAGTTGCGATTACAAACTGTTGCAGTGGTAGATTGGGGAAAATAAGTTCAAAGGGGTGTAACTCCTAGAAAAAATTGAATCATAAGTATGTCCAAATAATCTACAAATTTTTCATGGTTTTATAAAATTATTTTATGTGGTTTCAGAGAAGTTGCGATGAAAAATTGTTGCGCTGGTAAATTGAGGCAAAAAAAATCAAAGAGGAGTAACTCCTAAAAAAAACTGTATCGTAATTTCCTCTCGATATGCACATCTGCATAGAGTATGTTCTTATTTTCTACAAAGTGTCGTGAAATTCTGTTGTATGGTTTCAGAGGAGTAGTGATGACAAACTGTTGCAGTAGTATATTTGGGCAAATAAGTTCAAAGGGGTGTAATTCCTAGAAAAAAAATTGAATCATAATTTCCTGTCGACATTCACATCTACATAGAATATCCTTATTATCTACAAAGTTTCATGAAGTTCTGTTTAGTGCTTTCAGAGGAGTTGCCATGTCAAACTGTTGCAGTAGTATATTGTGGCATATAAGTTCAAATGGGCGCCCCTCCTAGAAAAAAAATTGAATCAAAATTTCCTGTCGATATGCACATCTACATTGTATGTCCTTATTATCTAAAAAGGTTTCATGAAATTCTGTTGTGTGGTTTATGGGAGTTGCGATGACAAAAACAGGGCAGACGGACTGACGGATTGAATGACGGACAGACGTACGGGTAAAAAACACAACACCCTCCGCAACTTCGTTGCGTTGGGTAGCAATAACTTATAACTCATAATAAGAGAGAAATCATTACAAAAATCATAATTTTTTTTCAGTAGTCGCTGAACCTTGAAAATGAGGTAAGGAACAATTGGAGAGAACAGAAATGGATTAAAACACGATTATTACTTAAAAAAATGGTTTATCTTTTAATTTATATACATTCATTATAAAACAGTGAAGACTTTAGATACAGATCAATAAATTTATCTATATGCACATATTTATAAACCGCGTAAATTATGTTACCTTCGTACTGAATTCTGTAACTTTTTTGGATTGGTAAATAAATGTATTGACCAATTTAAAAAGACAATAGTTGTATATCAACAAAGAATAACAGCACTCCAGATTACTTCGGTAAGTAGTTTTGAATACTTTGTAATTAGTTATAACATCAATACATAGAATAACTTGTTTTTATCTAATATTGATACTTTATACTATCAATAACAGGGCTACTTTGTATGACTAGAAACATTAATTGGAAACACTCGAAAGATAACTTTGAATCATAACTTAAAATTTTCATGAATTTCTAGTACATACTAGTCTTTACGAAAAAGTATCAATAATTTGAGCTAATATCACTTATTTGAGTAATTGAATTGACTATATTTTGAAATCCATAGTAGTTCATTTGGGAGAGTGCTATGCATTAATACGCATGAAACGTCACCTTAACTAGATATCTTGTAAGTTCAAGCTGGACCAGTCGTTGCATTTGATCAAAAAATATTCTGTGCGTATGGTTGAAAAGCAGCTATTTAAAAACCCTTTAAGGATATATTTTATCGTCATGACGATAAGACATACCTCTGAAAGTTTGTCGATCCCAGTACCCACTATTATGACAGGTGGATTTAATAAGTTATTTTCGTTGTGGTGTTTTGATGTATTCGTATCGTCTCTGCTATAACAGTGTATGTTATCTAACCAGAAGTCAATATATTCTGAAATGATGGGAAAGCATGAATGTAAAACAGTTGAAATATGATTTTTTTTTAACATTAGAACGTTTATGAGATACATATTATTGATGAATAAGAGCTAAAAGATACGTTGGTACATTATTTGAATTTTCAATTGACAAACAAATCTGTTCAGCAATATAAAGATATAAAACTTGACCCTAACCTAATCTTTCAGACTTACTGTGTTACTGTTACAGCAACATGCACACAAAAGAGTAACAAAACAAGATCTTTTAACTTAAAGGTAATTTCATAAATGGCGAAGTCTATCGAAGCTTACAAAATCAAAGGTTAAAAACACTCATATTATCAACATGGAAAATGTATTTTCCGAAGAAAACGGTAAGCTTAATCTGTTTGATAGCTAGCAACATTTGAAAACCAGGGACTTGTATTACCGTTGTTTACAGGTGTATTATATTGGCAACATTAGGCGAGCAAACAAAAACATAGAATGAAAGTACAATAATTGGGATCTAGTTACCAAAATTTTGTAAATATACATATACATAATATTTTATATGTGCCTTTCTATGTTGTAATGTTAAACTTTTGTTTCAGGTAAGAGTGAAGGTTGGTACCTAATAAAATATGTAAACTCGCTGCAATTATAAGCACTTGTCCTTAGTCAGGAACCTGACGTTCAGTGATTGACGTTTTTTGATGTGGTTCATAAGTGTTTCTGGTTTCTCGTTGTTTTATATATAGATTAGACCATGGTTTTCCCGTTTGAATAGACACTAGCCAATTTGGGAGCTTTCATAACCAGCTGTTCGATTTAAGCAAATGCTTCATGTTAAAGACCTTACTCTACCCGATAATGGTTTACTTTTTATAAATTGTAACTTATCTCATATCACATCGTGTTATATCTATATATAACACGACTGACTAAAATTTCACAGAAAAAATAACATAGACGATAACAATGATTTTTTTAATTTGATGGTAGATTGAGAAATATACACCGATTACAAAGTGTTTGTATTTGAAAGTACATACCGTAAATGATAAAATAAAATTAGATATAAATTGAGAAAGGTGTATTCACCAACTAATGGTGGTAAACATGTAAATATTTAATTTCGTTATTGTATTTATAGGGCAGTTTGTACAGTAATGTGCATCGAAAAAGGCAATCAGAATGGTTACCAAATCATCACATTAAAACCCAAGATGAATAAAATACATGACTATTCATCCATACAGTGCAGTTACCGGTTTTATTATTATTTTAAAGGAAGGGCTAAGTACTGCGATTTCTCTACTCGAATTCTGCTTCTTACAATGTCATAGACAAATTCGGATTTATTTGACCAACCATTGCATAAACATGGCATTCGTCATTTAAATTTATTTTGAATACCTCCAATAATATCGAATTCTTTTTCTATCATGTTATCAAATGTTTTATTTGTAAAATCTTTAGATATATCTACAACCAACAGGTAAACAGCATTTGAACTTAGAAAGGTTTGATGTGTTGCATAGAATTCCCTCTGTCCGGCAAAATCCCAAAATCCACAGTCTGCAAATTGCTCCATATGATCAGGAAATCCATGGGGATTTTGACCGGCTATAAGAAAGGGAAAAAATCCACTTGATTAACTGTATAAATGAATTGAAACTATTGACGTCATCAAATTGTAATACATTAATCTTAGTCGATGTAGAATAAATGCCGACGATAAAGAAAATTTATAACTTTAAAAAAAAACTTTTAGTTCAGACTTTTTTTTTATTATTTGATAAAAATGTTTGAAATTAACCATTTCATATTTAAGTACCTGTCTTTGTAAGAATCATGCAGGTTCCTGTTGATGGGTGATTCATGACCCCTCTTCGAATGTCTTTATACTTTGTTTATGAAGAAGGTATGGTATGAAATAAAGATTCATGTATTATTTGTTTCTTTTGAACCTTGGTTGCCATAGAAACCATCCTTACAAATTTTGCCTAAATACGTACAAAATCAGCCTTTGAAAATTGAAATATATGGGATTTTAAACAACCATAGAAATGAAGTGAATCAATAGATATATTTACAGTATTGACTAACAAAACCCCAAACTAAAAAAAACTTCAATTTTGAATTTATTAAATATTTTGTTTCCATAGCAACCATTTAAAAATGTGTTAAAATTCGAAAATGAAAAATTTTAAATCTTTTTATCTCACAAGACCAACAATTCCGTAACATGTCTTTGACAAATTTTTAGAGACAACATTCTTTATATTCGTAAAATAAAAAGAAAGTCGTGTGGTTTTCTTTCTTAAAAAAAAAATTTTAGTAAAAAATTGTCAATTTTCACCAATATTGACATTACCAAACAGATGAATAATGAAACATTTTGAACTTACAAAGCTAATAGTTATCAAAGGTACCATGATTATAATTTAGTACGCCAGACGCGCGTTTCGTCTACATAAGTCTCATCAGTGACGCTCATATCAAAATATTTATAAAGCCAAATTAGTACAAAGTTGAAGAGCATTTAGGATCCAAAATTCCAAGAAGTTGTGCCAAATACGGCTAAGGTAATCTATGCCTGGGATAAGAAAATCCTTAGTTTTTCGAAAAATTCAAAGTTTTGTAAACAGGAAATTTATAAAAATGACCACATTATTGATATTCATGTCAACACCGAAGTGTTGACTACTGGGCTGGTGATACCCTCGGGGACGAAACGTCCACCAGCAGTGGCATCGACCCAGTGGTGTAAATAGTTATCAAAGGTACCAGGATTATAATTTAGTACGCCAGACGCGCGTTTCGTCTGCATAAGTCTCATCAGTGACGCTCATATCAAAATATTTATAAAGCCAAATTAGAACAAAGTTGAAGAGCATTTAGGATCCACAATTCCAAAAAGTTGTGCCAAATACGGCTGAGGTAATCTATGCCTGGGATAAGAAAATCCTTAGTTTTTCGAAAAATTCAAAGTTTTGTAAACAGGAAACATTCCATTTATATGTGCATTTCTTACAAAAAATTGGTAATTATAAATGCGAATATATGATTGAACGATATATGTTGGTAGAGAATGAAAACTGTTCTCTCTGGGTATGGTACCCACCCATCCTTTTTTTTCAGAAATGAAGTTTTGTAAACAGGAAACATTCCATTTATATGTGGATTTCTTACACAAAATTGGTAATTATAAATGCGAATATATGATTGAACAATATATGTTGGTAGAGAATGAAAACTGTTCTCTCTGGGTATGGTACCCTACCATCCTTTTTTTCAGAAATGAAGAATGTGTCAAAGAGACAACAACCCAAACAAAACACTAGAAAACAGCAGAAAAGCTGATGACTGAATGAAGGATTGCTGCGTCCCTAAATACACTTGTTTTGTGCAAATTGATTTTTTTTTAAATCTTGAGACACTATTTCGTGATCTTAAAAATTAACCTCTGTCCAAGTTTAATTAACATCTATGCCCAAAAAAAATTGTTTCGCTGAGCAGATCATGGTACGACCGCAGAAGTCGAACCCTGAACAGTTGGGATAAATTTGGACACAATATTTAAGCTTGATTATGTCTGAAATTAGTCAATTCAAAATTTTTACGTTTTTGAAAAGTTTGGTGTTTTTTTTTATTTACGATGTAAAAACCCTAATTGTTTTAACTTAATTTCCATGGGACTTTAAATTCCCTAATTTTACATTTTCAAAATGTTGTTTTGATTGGTACCATTGCAACGGGTATTATACAGGGAAAATAAAAACAGAATTTTACTTATCTACCAAAGTTCTTATATTATAGATAATAGGACCAAAAAAAAAAAAAAATACTTCTGTGACATGTCATGAATCACCCTCTGCATGATTTTTACAAGTACAGGTACTTAATTGTAGAGGTCAATTGTGGATACGCGTTTAACAAATGGAATCATACATGAATATTTGCTTAGTCTATTAGTCAACACAGTTATGTTAACATGAAATATTATTGATTAGTTCATTTCTGTAAATTAACTGTGTGTAAAATGTTGAATTAATCGGTATATTAGGTTTGTTAACCCCAAGGATTACTATATCTTAACTTGGCACAACTTTCAAATATGGTGTTAATGCTCTTTACCTTTGTATTTGATTTTGACTGTTTTTATATTCGAGCACCACTAAAATTTCTTATATATCCTTGGCTTTCAAATATATGGCTTTGTGAATTCAAGAAGAAGGTAAATCCAAAAAAGCGCTTAGGACGCATAAAATAATATGTTGTTTTCATGATTATTAAAGTTGAATGACTTGTTCAATTGAAATCATTATATAGTTCATGTAAGAAATTATTTGAAATAATAAATGAATGTCGAACATCATTTTTTTTTTAGTTTAAAAAAATTGCATTCAACCAAACTGTCTTATGTTAAAACATTCATATTCTCAAAATATCTTTGACAAAAAGAAATAAAAATGTTTTCATTTTCTTTATTTCTTTAAAAATCGTATTTTGTTTAACCCTAATATTTACTATTTATCTTATAAAATGTGGTAAAATGTTGCAATTTCATCAAGTTCACTGATTATTCTTAACCAGTTAAATAGTTATAAAAACACATTTTGTTATCATATAAACATCCATTTTTTGTGTTGGCATTCAATGAATAGGTAACATAAAAATGTTGGCATTGGAGGAAAACACCATTAAAAGATTAGCAAGGTGTAATTTTAATCTTTTGATATTCAATCGAGTTTCTTTTTCCTCAAGGACTCACCGTTTCAGATGTTAACAACAAATCGAAAGAATGATAAAAGAGTTTGAGACAGAAAACAAAACTGTTTGGAGAAGGAATATGATGGCAAAATATCTGAACGCCGTAGTCTATTTTTTGTTTGTTCTGCGTTTGCTCAGTTATAAATAAATAGGTGAATATTGTGTTGTATCAATGAAATATTGATTTACTTTCAATTGATTGATTTTAAAAATAAAAATGGCCCCTGAAAAACAAGCGTTAAAACTAACAAATGTTACTTTTTAAAATGTCGTCGGTAACCTTGAATATTTAAAATGTCCAGAGAAAAATATAAATTGCATTAATATAGTTTGGTCCGCTAAAAGCAGTTTAACAAGAGTATATATTGAACCAACCATTGCCACTAAATCACTCCTTTTTATATTTCTTCCGATAAAAATGTACATAATTATAGACAACGAGTAAATTTTTACATTTTTTTTTTCGGTTAATAGATATATCGTGGATAAATAAACCAGACAGCTGTCCATATGGCTACACATAGAGAAATAATATTCTCAATTTAAAATCGCTGGTAATCTAGATCTATTATCTAACACAATAAAACGTGAATATTAATGAATGTGTTAATTCTTTTTTATTCATCATGAACATTATATCAATTTTTCATACTGGTAGAAATATACTGTACTACCTATGCAAGTGCTGCCTAAATATTGCTACAATATCATGAAAATGGAAAGTTTACAATTGTAAAATTTAAATCATCTTTTTGGTCGTACAGTTTGTTCTTAACTGACAGATCGAGGAAGGAAGTCGAAAATACCATCTTATCACATCTTGTAGTGCCAAACTATACAAATTTTTACAACGATCACTTAAATTACTTTTGGTTACAAAAAGGGAAGGGATATTAGCTATCACTACCAGCTGCCTATACTTAAACATTTAAGTAAGTAGTTATCAAAGGTAAGAAGTTTTGTGTATTTAGAAGGAAAAAAAAAGGTTTTTAGTTAATAATCTATCTATATTATATCCAATATTCGGCTATATACATTCGTGCGTCTGGAACACTTTTCTGTTATTGGATGCTTTCACGGAAAGGGTGTGTAGAATACAATTGATTAATTCAATAAATGAAGAATCAAATTATTATTTACTTGTACGGAAATGCCACTTTCCAGTTTCTATGTCAACTTGACATTTCCGCCTTTCAATATTGATCCCATCCGTGCTTTCAACATCATCTATCTGTTCATCCATCAATCGTCTTAATAAGCATGTTTTTCCAACTGATTTTTCACCCACAATCATAACTCTGATAGTATGCCGTTTCGTTATACCAGACTTTGCTGCCTTCAGAAACTCCTCTCTGTCTTGAATTGACATACGTTTTATTGTTTCGGGCATTTCTATTAATATACAATATTATATAATAGTAAAAACAGAAAGAAAATAACATTATATTTGATACCTCAACAAATAAGCATAATCTTATAATTACATTAGATGTAAGTTTCATTATAATACGTTATTCTGAGGTCCATCAATAAAGTGCACAGGTGAAATTATTAAAAAATTGATAAAAATTGTGTTTTCATGATCCTAGCTAAAAAATGAAATTATAAGTATTTAATGTGTCTTTTGTAACTTCATAGGGTTGTGAAAGAGGGACGAAAGAAACCAGAGGAACAGTCAAACTGATAAATCGAAAATAAAATGAAAACGCCATGGCTAAAGATGAAAAAGAAAAACAGACAAACAATAGTGCATATGTAAAAGCGTTGAACGTGCGCAAATGTTTAGAATGAAGGGCATTCATGTTTCATTCTTAGATAAAATTAATCAAAAAAATCCATGAAACACAAAAGGCGCATTACCCTTAGTATTTGGAAAGTTAGGTTTTTCTACCTCAGGAATAGATAACCTTAGCTGTATTTGATAAAACATTTAGAAATTTTTGGTCCTCAATCCTCTTAAACTTCGTACTTTATTTGGCCCTATAAAAATATTTTGATTCGCGCGTCACTGATGAGTCTTTTGGAGACGAAACACGCGTCTTGCGTAAGTATAGAATTTTAATACTGTTATATATGATGAGTTAATTAGCTAAGAAAAATATCAACGAAGAGAAATCATAACAACCGTTAAAGGGGGTAGGCCCGGTAAATGGAAGACAATTCCTACACATGTATTGAAAAACTATTTGTGCGTTTTAACAGATCACTAATACAAACAGTGATCAAGCATTAATGTTGTTAACATACATTTAGATGTGAGAATGATGCAAACAGATCCAGTAAACTGTACAAGTTATACACCAACGAACATTAAATTAAGAAACTTTTTTTTTAAGAATCAATAAACATGAGATGTAAAGGATGAAAGAAATACCATTCATTCTTGAAATGCTTTAAAAATAAACCATCAATGTACTGAGGCTTCTGACACAATACTGACTTAAGTATCTTGTGGCAACATTTAGAAAAACAATATTGAAAGATTTAGGAAATTCGACTTGAAAAAATGGATAAAATAATGAATTTATATGGTTAAGTGCTTATCCATTGATACAGTGTTTATACGTAAAATGTCCTTAATTTTTTTTCAAATATAAAGGACACTATTCTAGAAATTATAATTTGAACACCAATCCTTATACAAACTTTTGCTAATAGGTAATCTACATTATCAAACAAATTAGTACCAAGATAGTGTCAATGAATTCTAGTAGCGTCTGCTATTGATGACAAGGTCATTTTTTAGTTTGGGGTAAGAAACCAATACAATACATGACAATGTCAATTCGTTCCAATGGTTCTCGTTAAATACTGAAAACAACTGTTTTTCCTTATTTACTTAATAACAATTGTTATTGGGGCAGTACAATTTTGACTTTTGCATAAAAAAAATATGATAAAACAATCAGTAGAAGGTTTTGTAGTGGGAAAATGAATGTTTATCAACATTATCTTTTTTCTTGTGCCTTGTAAGCCAACTTGTTCATAGATTTGGAAAATTTAAACGGATTTTTCTACTCTGTACACTACACTTCCACACAATCTTATAAAGAAAAAGTTTTTGTATTTGATAAAATAGTCTTTCGAAAAATCTCATTGTAATTTTATTTGCTGTAACTCGTTTAAAGCCTTTTTCTGTAACGAAAAAGGAAAGTATGCTAGATACACTTACTGGAAATTTGAGGATATGAGTGAAGCTTTAAATTTTCAGCTAGATAACATTTATGTACGTTTCGGCGATACAGTGTATCGTCAGGTAGTAGGTATTCCTATGGGCACCAAATGTGCCCCTTTAAAAGCAGATTTATTTCTATATTGCTATAAATCTCAGTTTATGACCAAACTCAGTAAAGACCAATCATTGTTATATTTGGTTAATACATTAAAAAATACCTACCGTTATCTGGATGATATTTTTTCTTTGAATAATCCACAGTTCTCTAAATATACTTCAGAAATTTACCCAAAAGAACTAACTTTAACTAAATCTAGCATAAACAACAACAGTTGTCCTTTTCTATATTTAGACATTTCAATTTCAAACGGGAAACTTCATACTAAAATTTACGACCAAAGAGACGATTTTTCATTTCCTATTGTTAATTTTCATTTTTTAGACGGCGATGTGCCTTTTGCTCCATCATACGGTGTTTATATATCCCAATTAGTTCGGTTTGTCCGTGTGTGTTCTGATGTCATAGATTTTAACGAACGTAATCAATGCATCACTGTGATTCCGATACCATAAATTACTTAAAACTTTTACTAAATTCTTTCATAGATACAAATATTTGATTAGTAAATTTGGCTATACCTGTAGAAAACTTATCAAAAATGGTATTTCACATCTTAAATTTTATGGTAATATTGTACTTAAAGCGAGGAAATCACTAAGTGATCCGTGTAAACTCATCGAACCTTTAAACAGACTTATAAGTAAGGGTTATCGTACCAATATTGTAATTAGATCTCTGAATATAGTTTACATTGGCACTAATATCAATTTTGTCATTAGCAAATTAAAACATAACTAAATTGTATCTTCTTTTGAGGCGAGATGTATAGAGACACAGACACGTTTATTTTTATCTCTATAGAAGTCGCTCTCACTATCCTACTACCTGTCGATACATTTATTTTTGGCATTGCACAAGTCATGTCTTCTCTGACTGTTAATGACGTTAAAATACTAAATCCCTGGGATGTGTTTTAGTTGATTTTAGTCTCTGATGCACGATTTTTTTTAATTATTAATTGGTTTTGGCTTTTAACTAGCTGTCAGTAACTGCGAGTACTCTCAAATCGTATTTTCTTGTTAATTCGACCTGTTGATACTGTTTATAAGGCTTTTTTGTTATTTTATATTTTATATGGATCTTGTCTATATACCAGCTTTGATTATTTGGAATATTTTCAAATTTTCACTTATTCTTACTACATTTGTATAAACTTCAAGATTTACCTGTATTTTTTAAAACCGGTTTTTTTTCTACAGTGAACATTGATCAATATTTTTGAAGGGTTAAATATTTCTCAGTGGTGTCTTGCCATGGCTTTGTTTGGACTTGTTTATTTGCTTTTTGGCCTTGAATGATTGTCTCTATTATTTTATTAACTGTGCTGATAAACAAATTTAATAATACTTTTAGATATTTGGATGATATTTTGGCTCTCAATAATGACGACTTCAGTATGTATATTAAAGAAATTTATCCTGTTGAACTTACTTTAAATAAAGCTAATACTAACAATGACCACTGCCTTTTCCTCGATCTTGATATCTATATCACTAACGGAAAGCTGAATACTAAAATTTATGATAAAAGAGATGATTTTTCATTTCCTATCGTTAATTATCCATTTTTAGATGGTGACGTTCCCTTGTCACCATCTTACGGTGTTTATATATCTCAACTTGTACGATTCGCTCGTGTATGTAACAATGTTTGATTTTAACGAGAGAAATTTATGTATTACTGAAAAATTATTACACCAAGGTTTTCGATATCACAAACTAATCAAAACATTTACTAAATTTAATCATCGGTATAAGGACATCATTCGTAAATATAGCTCAACATGCAGACTTCTTATACGTTCAGGTATTTCACATCCAATTTTTTATGGAAATATTCTTTATAAAGCACAAAGGTGTCAGTATTCACCTAAAAAAACTAACAAAACCTTTGAATAGACTTATTAAGAAGGGATATAGTTACGATACTGTTGTCAGGTCATTAAAGATTGCATATTTTGGCGTTAATATTGATTCACTTATAGGGTCTTTGCATCGGAACTAAACACATTTATTCAAAAACCAGTTGTTGGCAAGACACCAGTTAACTGCTAGTAGTCTGTTGTTATTTATGTATTATTGTCATTTTGTTTATTTTCTTTGGTTACATCTTCTGACATCAGACTCGAACTTCTCTTGAACTGAATTTTAATGTGCGTATTATTATGCGTTTACTTTTCTACATTGGCTAGAGGTATAGGGGGAGGGTTGAGATCTTACAAACATGTTTAACCCCGCCGCATTTTTGCGCCTGTCCCAAGTCAGGAGCCTCTGGCCTTTGTTAGTCTTGTATTATTTTAATTTTAGTTTCTTGTGTGCAATTTGGAAATAAGTATGGCGCTCATTATCACTGAACTAGTATATATTTATTTAGGGGCCAGTTGAAGGATGCCTCCGGGTGCGGGAATTTCTCGCTACATTGAAGACCTGTTAGTGACCTTCTGCTGTTGTTTTTTTCTATGGTCGGGTTGTTGTCTCTTTGGCACATTCCCCATTTCCATTCCCAATTTTATTTGCATTCAGATATCGCAGATCAAGTTTATTCGTTCATTTTGTATTAATTTACGTTTTTTGATTGAGTTAAGTCTGCCAATTGATATTTTATCGTGTGTTTTTCTATGTTGTGATGTTGTGCTATTGTTTCAGAAAAAGAGAGAAGGTTTGGATCCATTAAAACGTTAAATCCCGCTGCAAATGTTTGCACCTGTCCTAAGTCAGGAATCTGATGTACAGTAGTTGTCGTTTGTTTATGTTATTTATACGTGTTTCTCGTTTCTCGTTTTTTTTTATATAGATTAGACCGTTGGTTTTCCCGTTTGAATGGTTTTACACTAGTAATTTTGGGGCCCTTTATAGCTTGTTGTTCGGTGTGAGCCAAGGCTCCGTGTTGAAGGCCGTACATTGACCTATAATGGTTTACTTTTTTTTTAAATTGTTATTTGGATGGAGAGTTGTCTCATTGGCACTCACACCACATCTTCCTATATCTAAATTCGATAAAACGTTTTCAAGATTTTATTAACTAATATGTTTTTTTTGCAGGAATTAAACGGCAAATGATGGAAGAAAAGTTTGTTATCTGAGTTGGCCAAAATGTTCACCTAATCAATAACTAAAAACCATTTTTTTCATTTAAGTTATTAGTATTAGCATGGTATTTCAGATTTACTTAAAAATATGTTTATTCTATGCATTTTAACAGTCATGGGTATTTATCAAATACAGCATGTGCTAAAACACGCAATGATATATACCTACTAGTGTTTTCGTCCGTTTTATTGTAAAATACCCCAAACTGGTCATATTAAATGTACCCGTAACATAACATTAAACGGTGAATATTTCCAAGGCTTCGGCAGATGAGGCATGGCCAATTAATTATACATACTTAAAACATTTTGTCACACATACACATCAGTAAACGTTATGCTTTAAACTGTGTTGAACTATGCAATTTATTAAATGTATTACCTTTAACGTATACTTTACCGATACTCGTAGCCCCATTAATCTTAATGCTATATGTCCCACTGTCTTCAACACTCGTTGGTGCTAAGGATAGGGTATGTAAACATTCTTTTTTCTTTCCTATTGTCATCCTCGCTAGTAAATCTATTTCTTCATCATCCTTAAACCATAGAGCATGACAGTTTTTTTCCACTGTTTCACACTCAAGTTTTATATCTATGCCTTCCATGGTTGTTATATCTATTAAACGTCGTTTGAATATAGCTATTAAAAGAGATAGAAAAAAATAGTGCAGTGAACGCTTGAGGTGTCTGCTAAAAAGTTGCATAAGTCGATATTATTATGACAATAAGAATATAAGACAAAAAGACAAACTACATTAATAGTATGGAAAACCTTTTTTCAGATGATATCGGATATGTTCTTTATTTCGTATCTACAATACCCTTCACGAATGTGATCTACCGAATTATACTATTTACCGGATGTGTGTGCCACATGTGGATAAGGACCTGCTTACCCATCCGAAGCACCTGAGATCACTCCCGGTTTTGGTGGGGTTCATGTTGCTTAGTCTTTAGTTTTCTATGTTGTGTCTTGCGTATTATTATTTGCCTGTTTGTTTTTTTTTTATTTTCAAGCCATGGCGTTGTCAGTTTAATTTCACTCTATCAGTTTGATCTCCCTATGATATCTTTCGCCCCTCTTTTATGTGCATGAGACTAATCGAAGACATATCTTGTTTTCTTAGAAACGCTTCGCATACGACTATTCTAATTGATACTGCATATAAAGAATTCATTTCTTGAAAATGATTTGGATAACTACATGTAAGTGTTGAATTGTAAGTTTTGATAGTATTATTTGTGTGCAAAATTTTCTGGAACCGTAAAAACTAGTATCCATATTATTATATTTTAGCATTGATACCAACATCAAGAGTTTCATTTTTCTTTTTACATGTAAGCTACAAATCAGAAAACATTTGTTATGACTGGTAAACCGTGAATATGATTCTGACCACTATTTGTTAAGTTGCTATTTCTTCAGTCGTTTCTAAATAAGGACAATTGCAATAAAATACCTTTCACTGTGATTGAAAATTCCATTTCAACGTTTTCTGCCTTAACACAGTATGTCCCAGAATCCTTGACTGTTGTTTCTACGATTGTTAGTGTATGCTGATTACCACTGCTGGTAATCAAAATGTTGTTAGACTGATGCATTTCACTGTCCTTTTTGTACCATTTGACCTCAATGTTAGCTGTATGAACTGAGCACGTCATTTCAATTTTGTTACCTTCGGTACAATACTGTGTACCGATCGTCGAAGTAAACATTGCTGTAAAATTACATATGAATGCAAAGATATTCATTAATATTGAACGCTTGTTTTTTATACACACATTCTTTGGTTATATAACTTTTGAAATATATGTAATGATGCAATAATTTAAAATATTGATTGTTTTAAACAATTCCGGTATCGAACGTAAAAATTTAGAAATTGGAAAATAAATTCAGGAAATGGTTCCCCAGTTCGTATTCATATCATACCCTATACAATCGTAACAATGGCTAGGCAAACGAATCGTTAACAGAACTGTTGTCATGTAAAAGTTTCTCATGCTGGACACCTTTAACATAATGTCAGTACCGAAACACTTCTTACTGAGTTGATGATAACCTCAATATCTTAAATTCCACGAACATTTTAATCGATAATAATTGTATTCGTAAAAAGTGAAATGTTGAACTACTCTACAAAATTCTTCTGAATGATCGATAATTGCAATATTGGTCACACAAATATACCGAAAATTGGAAACATCATGAAACTTGGTTGCTTGGATCCATTGCATATGCCTTAGAAGAAAACTATATGCATATACCGAAGGCCTCTTGTTTCCGTTAGGCCTGGCAAACAAAAATCAGTCTTTAACCGGAACATGCTGTAATTGTTAAAATAGAGTTATTGGGGTTTTACATTAAAAATAATACAAAATCTGTTTTAGTCTTCGGTATATTTCTCAATTAATGAGATAAACGAGTAAATAGTGTTAACGAAAACATCTTATATTCAACACACAGTTAACTCGTTAACATTGTTTTAATTCGTTAAACATGAATTACGATACTGAAAACTGTAAACATCGTGAAACTTGGTTGCTATGCTACATGGTTCATGTTTAATACGAAAGGAGAAGGTATATATTGAAGGTTACTTGAGTTTCATTAAGTCAGGCCACAATCCTGAAACAGTATATGCTGTAACTAATATGATCATGACAGATAAGGATATGGTTTTGCTTCGGAAATAATACAAAATCGATTTTAGTCTCCATCATATTTCTTAAATGAGATAATACAGTAGGCAGCTTTAAGGTAAAAAATAAAAGCTATAGCAGCAGAGGCGATTTCGATAACCAATGTTTCTTCAAAGATGCCTGATGCTAAAATATATGAAATTAAAAAATAAATAAATAAATAAACCAACAGTGTAGAAACAATTAAACAATCACAGACTGTGATACAGGGCTTAACACAATTGAGAGACTTTAATTAATTGTGAATGAATTCAAACAATATGAACTATTTTAGTAAATTTTAATACATCAATATCCATATATAAAAGAACTCATCTCTTTGAACAAACGTTTCACTATTTGCACAAGAGTCGGTACATTTGTTTACTCAGTTGTGTGTAGTATAGACCAGTATTACTAATTTAAGGTTTAACACTCATGATTTGTTCTTATCGTAGCTTGTTTTGAAAACACACTGTAGAATTAGCTGTTGGTGTATATAAGGCTTATATTTGAAAATTTAGATGCTACATTAATTTAAATGGACAACATATCTTGATGATCAATGGTCTCTATATCATTTTGATATTGTAGCTGGGGCTGAAATACGAATGCAAGTTTGACAATTTACACATATATACTGCAACAATGATACTGTTTTTTTTTAATGTTATTGATATTACTTATATCCACTTCGTTATCGACATAAATCTTTACATTGATATGCATTTATCAACGTTGGTGTGTGTATGTGCGTGTGTGTGTGTGTGTGTTGGTGTGTGTGTGTGTGTGTGTGTGTGTTGGGCTGGATCTGAGGGATAGAACAAATGGGTAAATACTCTAAAAATAAGTGTCATACGTTTGATAATCACTTTAGTTAGCCTACTTCTGTGTCCTGCCACCTCCAAACAGTACATTCCAACATCTTTTTGAGTAATATTTGTAATTTTTAATTTTTTCCAGACACCATCTACAAATTTTTCAATATTTTTCAATGCTGGTAAAAACAGATCGTTTTTCAAAAAGGTAACCGTAAGTCTGTCATTCAACAACTTGTACTTAAGTTCAACAGTTTGTCCCTCAACTAGCTGTATGTCACGGGGAGGTTCTTCAATAAAGCTACCTGCAATTAAGCGTACAAATGTTAATGGATACATTCTTTTTCGAACATCTTTAAATGTTGGACTTTACAGAAAAGAGTTACACTAGATACATCTGTAATATTATATGTTAGGGATTGAATGTTATCCCTCATTGAGTTGCTATAATAATAAGTTGTGTTACGGCTGTTAATATCTAATTGACTATTTTATCGATAACATACATTTTCTGGTTTCAACCAATTGCGATAGTCTTGCAACAGACAATGCAGTCATCTTATCAGACAAATACCATTTTCTTTTTATAAAACATGTGTGATGTCGATATACGTGCTTATAAAACGTTTTTGTTGATGAAAAAACAATGAAAAGGTACAACCAACATCCAAGAAAGTGAAGAAGACGAGCAGACGACATGCGTAGGGAGTTGAAACCTTCGTTTCTTAGATTTTTGAAAATATTGCCAGTACCGAAGCATTGACTACTAAGTTGATGATACAGTAGAGAACTAAAAGTCCACAAGCAGTTAATTCTATCTATTTGTATTTGTCAAATGGGAAAGTTTTCATCACTTTTGGAACGTCATGACATTTTGAATTTTCGTCATTGTGTATGTATTGTCTGGTTACTTCGTCATACCTTATAATTAAGCGATGGAATTTTTCGATCATGATTTTTAACAAACATTTCTAGAATTGTATGTAGATAAATTTCGAAATTGTCAGAAAGTAAGGTTTCTCAGGCAAAATTGTTGAGCGATCCTGAAAAAGGTAAATCCAGTTTAGCACTTGGACATATGACATTGATAACGTGATGTTTTTATTTTTGCCAGGTTTGGAACATCTATTTAGCCATGATTATAAGACCAACTCTGAAATTTTATATTCTGTAATTTTAGTGACCATGATAGGGAAGGTGCATTTAAGTTGTTGAATTAGTGTATCAAAAACCAAAGAAATCTGTTTTAGTTTTGAGCATATTTTCAAAATGATATGATACAGTCGTTAACATTAACGGTCAAAATTTAATATTGAAAATGTGCATCTCCACATTCTATCAATCAATGACACTCGAGGACATCATATTTGAAAATCAAAACACCTAATATAAACTCTGAAAAGTCGATGACCAAAACAAAAACAAGGCAGCAGGACAATGTCAGCCCGAGAGCCATTAACCAATTCAAAATTATACCTTAAGAGTAAATTTCAATAAAACAATATCTGTCATTTCATGCCAGTTCTGAATTTCTGACAACCGAACTTTTGATATAATTGAGAGACGCGATAGAAATTAAAAAGTTCCAATTTTTTTTCTTCACCAGATGCATATTTAAGTAATGTTCGAGCAAGAAAAATGTATTAGTAAAATACTGTTGGCAAATTGATTTTGAAGATATAAATTTACTATTGGTCTAAAGAAGGACTTTGAAAAGTTGACTTTGAAAAGTTGATCCATGTAGATTATACATCAGAAAAATCAAGGACTTTGAAAAGTTGATACATGTAGATTATACATCAATCACAACATAAACGTTCTATATAGTAGTTAGAGCTAAATTCCGTTAGTTAAAAAGACCAGTATTACTAATTTAAGGTTTAACACTCATGATTTGTTCTTATCGTAGCTTGTTTTGAAAACACACTGTAGAATTAGCTGTTGGTGTATATAAGGCTTATATTTGAAAATTTAGATGCTACATTAATTTAAATGGACAACATATCTTGATGATCAATGGTCTCTATATCATTTTGATATTGTAGCTGGGGCTGAAATACGAATGCAAGTTTGACAATTTACACATATATACTGCAACAATGATACTGGTTTTTTTTAATGTTATTGATATTACTTATATCCACTTCGTTATCGACATAAATCTTTACATTGATATGCATTTATCAACGTTGGTGTGTGTATGTGCGTGTGTGTGTGTGTGTGTGTGTGTGTGTGTGTGTGTGTGTGTGTGTGTTGGGCTGGATCTGAGGGATAGAACAAATGGGTAAATACTCTAAAAATAAGTGTCATACGTTTGATAATCACTTTAGTTAGCCTACTTCTGTGTCCTGCCACCTCCAAACAGTACATTCCAACATCTTTTTGAGTAATATTTGTAATTTTTAATTTTTTCCAGACACCATCTACAAATTTTTCAATATTTTTCAATGCTGGTAAAAACAGATCGTTTTTCAAAAAGGTAACCGTAAGTCTGTCATTCAACAACTTGTACTTAAGTTCAACAGTTTGTCCCTCAACTAGCTGTATGTCACGGGGAGGTTCTTCAATAAAGCTACCTGCAATTAAGCGTACAAATGTTAATGGATACATTCTTTTTCGAACATCTTTAAATGTTGGACTTTACAGAAAAGAGTTACACTAGATACATCTGTAATATTATATGTTAGGGATTGAATGTTATCCCTCATTGAGTTGCTATAATAATAAGTTGTGTTACGGCTGTTAATATCTAATTGACTATTTTATCGATAACATACATTTTCTGGTTTCAACCAATTGCGATAGTCTTGCAACAGACAATGCAGTCATCTTATCAGACAAATACCATTTTCTTTTTATAAAACATGTGTGATGTCGATATACGTGCTTATAAAACGTTTTTGTTGATGAAAAAACAATGAAAAGGTACAACCAACATCCAAGAAAGTGAAGAAGACGAGCAGACGACATGCGTAGGGAGTTGAAACCTTCGTTTCTTAGATTTTTGAAAATATTGCCAGTACCGAAGCATTGACTACTAAGTTGATGATACAGTAGAGAACTAAAAGTCCACAAGCAGTTAATTCTATCTATTTGTATTTGTCAAATGGGAAAGTTTTCATCACTTTTGGAACGTCATGACATTTTGAATTTTCGTCATTGTGTATGTATTGTCTGGTTACTTCGTCATACCTTATAATTAAGCGATGGAATTTTTCGATCATGATTTTTAACAAACATTTCTAGAATTGTATGTAGATAAATTTCGAAATTGTCAGAAAGTAAGGTTTCTCAGGCAAAATTGTTGAGCGATCCTGAAAAAGGTAAATCCAGTTTAGCACTTGGACATATGACATTGATAACGTGATGTTTTTATTTTTGCCAGGTTTGGAACATCTATTTAGCCATGATTATAAGACCAACTCTGAAATTTTATATTCTGTAATTTTAGTGACCATGATAGGGAAGGTGCATTTAAGTTGTTGAATTAGTGTATCAAAAACCAAAGAAATCTGTTTTAGTTTTGAGCATATTTTCAAAATGATATGATACAGTCGTTAACATTAACGGTCAAAATTTAATATTGAAAATGTGCATCTCCACATTCTATCAATCAATGACACTCGAGGACATCATATTTGAAAATCAAAACACCTAATATAAACTCTGAAAAGTCGATGACCAAAACAAAAACAAGGCAGCAGGACAATGTCAGCCCGAGAGCCATTAACCAATTCAAAATTATACCTTAAGAGTAAATTTCAATAAAACAATATCTGTCATTTCATGCCAGTTCTGAATTTCTGACAACCGAACTTTTGATATAATTGAGAGACGCGATAGAAATTAAAAAGTTCCAATTTTTTTTCTTCACCAGATGCATATTTAAGTAATGTTCGAGCAAGAAAAATGTATTAGTAAAATACTGTTGGCAAATTGATTTTGAAGATATAAATTTACTATTGGTCTAAAGAAGGACTTTGAAAAGTTGACTTTGAAAAGTTGATCCATGTAGATTATACATCAGAAAAATCAAGGACTTTGAAAAGTTGATACATGTAGATTATACATCAATCACAACATAAACGTTCTATATAGTAGTTAGAGCTAAATTCCGTTAGTTAAAACGACATTTTCAACATACACACACATATGGTAGCAATTATCGAAATTCGTTTTCAAATTATATTTATAAATGTGTGTATGATAAGACAAATATCAATAAAATGAAATATCACATACGCCGTATAACCAAGTTTGTTAGACTACTTCGTCGGCCTGCAACCTCCAAACAGTAGACTCCAACGTCATCTACAGAAACATTTGTGATCTTAAATCTTATCCTTTGAACTTTCTCTTTTTTACTCATTTTGTCGATTAGTGGTACAACTTTACCATTTTTCAAAAAGGAATTCGGAAATATGTTAATCAACAGCTTGTACTCAAGTGTTACAGTGTCTCCCTCAATAAGCTCAATGTCACTGCTAGGTTCGACAAGATATAAAAATGCTATTAAAAGAATAAATCAAAATGAAGAGGATTAGATTCAAATTTCATTTAGGATTTTATTGAACACACTTATCACATTTGTAACACTAAAAATCAAATTTTAACAACAAAAATGTTGGCCACTTATCAACTTGCTATAAAACAAAATTTGGTTTAAGATTTTTGTACAGATTAGACCATTGTTTTTTCCGTTTGATTGATCTTACACTAGTAAGTTTTGAGGCCCTTTATAGCTTGCTGCTCGGTGTGAGCCAAAGCTCCGTGTTGAAGACCGTACGTTGACCTATAATGTTTTACTTTTATAAATTGTGACTTGGATGAATAATTGTCTCATTGCCACTCATCCCACATCTTCTTATATTTATTTGAAGCTTTTCAGTTTAAATTTGTTTGGCTATTTCACTGAAGCGCACATCTTCCAGCTGAAACAAACTGGTTCCAGTACACATCTCCAGACAAACTGCAATTGAGAGCGACATTTACCTGTATTCCTAGTTTGCATATATATCAAACTGTTCGTGTTTTTTTTTTTGGTTTTGCATTTGACTACCATGATTCTAAAAAAAGTATGTCTAAGATTAAATAGGAAATTATCAAGAATAACAATAGTTTCATTAGTACTTTCATTTGACAAAAATTATATTAAGATAACAACTGGACACTTTTTACTTCCTTAACTTCCTTTTCGATTACCAAACCTCACTTTTGTTGTAAACATACATACAAGCATGTTTTAAAAGCAAACCAGGATAGTGTCATCCCTGAAAATTTTAGCATGTAATGCACAATAAGATCATTCTGCACAGTAATGATCAAACTATGATTTCGGCGGAAATATTCCAGACAGGGGTCAAACTGTTAGACCTTTTAGCAAAATAGTGGTTTCATGGACGTTTCTATTCATTGTACATATATACCTAACTATTTTGCTTCAAAAGGTAAACACACGCTATTTTTTTGTAAAGATATTTTGAATATCTTGATAATATAAGTATGCTTTTAATTTGTCTAAAAAATCTTTGGAAATGTTCCGATTGTTGATTTGCTCAGAAAAAAAAGGTGCAAATAATCTTCATACATAATCAGGCCAACTGCCATTTAAAAAAGGGGTCAATGTACTACTTTTAATGTTTGTATTAATATAAGTCAAAAAATGCCTCTTTTTCCCGATATTTCAATTTGCCGACGAGTTAAGAAATCTATAGGTGTAATACCACCAAATCATTGTTCGTCACATCTGGAGGCATTCGAAAATAGGTCGAAAAAAATATTCCCTTAAATTTGACAGTTGTAGGTTATTAATCCTACATTTCATTGCAGTAAAACATAAACACATATCGTTGGTATTTCAAAGCATTGTTATATTTCTATTTGCAGATTCTAAAGAAAATTTTAGTAACTTGAGGTTACATGGTTACTAAAGTTTGTACAAAGGTAAAACAAATAAATAGACTGATTAACTTCCAGTGATGGTTATGTTCTTACAGTAATAAAATGTTATGTGAAATGTTTTCTATAGTACTGGACACGATACAACTATACACATGATTAGTATTTCTTTATTTGAAAGAAAGATCAATTCTACAATTTTTTTGAAAAAAATAGTTATTTAACAAAAACTATTAGGGGGAAATCAATGGTGGTATTATACACCTTAAACTTTAGTTTACGTTATCGGCATCATTATCTCCCTTGTAACTGTTTAGTACGCCCTTAAGTAGTATATTTCCGACTGTTTTTTTTTTCGAACAACATTGAAAAGTCTTTTAAAAGTAGTAGAAATGCTCGAATAACAAATTTAAATAACTAGGAATCTTTGATTATATTGTAAACAATGCTAAAGGAGTAGGTCCAGTAAGACCCCTTTTTGGTCCCAAAATATAGCAAATTTACAAAATTGTTAAAATGTAAACTTTTAGTCATTTATTGGATAGTAGAAAGGTTCTGCTACATAAATATGGGCTCTTTTTGCCAATACAATGCACATATATTGAAAACTAGCACCATTAATTCATTCTAAATTACTGAAATCTTCACAATTCCAGCATTTTAGTTAAATTTTAGACGCTTTCCGTGTAAAACGAAAGTGGCCGCATTCGTGTTCATCCAAAATATTGAAATAGAAGTTGTATTTAATAATAATACATAACATATATAAAGATTGAGGATGAACACGGATGCGGCCACTTTCGTTTTTGACAAAAACCATCTGAAAAGTGACATTTTTTCGCATATTTGGTAGATTTCTCATATTTGAGCCAGAATCGGATCGTTTTTAATGACTAAATAAGTTAAAATCTTTCACATAAATTAATTGCATCATATGAAATAGACACTTAAGTGTTTAAAAAGTGGTCAAAATCTTTCGTCAGATGAAACTGAAATTTGAGGCCAAAATCGGTCCTTACCGGACCTACTCCTTTAGCTAAGAAAGACAAATCTGCATGTTTCTTTAAAAAAAACGAGATAATTGTTTGTCTGTAGTGGGCTTATTGCTATAATTTCTTTTTATGTCAAACACAAAACATGTATTATTGTTCCTACCTTCCGAACTCGATTGAATTATCAGAACTCCAGTACAGAAGGCAATGGTTAAACCTATAAAACAACGTGTAAACGGTTATAGGCCAAAACAGTTTTTTTTTTCTTGACACCTATTAGCTCCTTTAAGAACTGTCAGAGTACTCTTTAATACGACTTTCCAATATCTAATGTAATCATCAAGTGTTCAAAACAATAGTATGACGAACTGTCTGGATCTGCTCTTTAGAACAGCTATAAAAGTTCATGGTGTAAAAGATCCTGATTGAAAGTTAAGGGAAAGAACTGTCCTTTCTCTGTATCAAGTTTGGAAGAAATCAAAGTACAAAAAAAAAAAGTGTTCATCTTTCCAGTTTTAACATTTAATCATGAATAAAACTGCACAATTTGGTCTTTGTTTTAGTTGATTGCTTTTCCGCTTTGTAACGATCTCATCAGTAAAGCCTTTTCAACTGAATATATTGTTCATATTGTGTGCTGTAAGGTAAGGGAGGATTGAGTGTTTATAAACAAGTTAAACCCCGACAAATTATATGTGTGTTTGTTCCAAGTCAGGAACATGCAATTTAGTAGTTATCGTTGATTCATGGCTGTCGTATTTTTTTTTTTTTTTTTGTTAATTGCATTGTTATATATTATACTGTTTTCATGTCTGGGACATTTACAGCTTACTGTACGGTATGGGGTTTCTCATCGTTAAAGACCATACAGTTACCTCTTATTACTTACATCCACTTCATTTGAACTTGTCTCATTTGCAACCACTTACTTGTGGTGAATTTTAACGACCATGACTTTGTATAAAGTATTTGCAATCAAACCATAGTTCCTTTTTTATACAAAAGTATTTTAATTGGAAAATATCTTTTGTCTGTGACTGTTTAATACACAAGTTTATCCAATATACAATTGTGTCATTACTCCATATAATGCACGCAAAAACTAATAAATTTTTGTTCCATACAGAGGTTAAAACACATATTGTCCATTCGTTTGTTGTGTTTTATCTTTTGATTTTGCCATTTGATTAGGAACTTTCCGTTTTGAATTTTCCTCAGAGTTTAGTATTTTTTTTATTTTACTTTATACGTCAATTAAATTCTATTTTCATATTTTCGCGAATCAATTCAAGTGTTCTTGTATACGCGTGTTTACTTAAATTATATTAATGCAATCAAAAACAAAGCAAAGGTGGGTTGACATTTTGATAGTGTTTTATATGTAGTAAAAAAGCGTTGACAAAAGTTGTCCTAGTCTCAATTTTAAAATGCACTTCAATAATTACGCGAATTCATTTTTCACGTTCACATATTTGTGAAAAAAGAGAAAACGAAATTCCGTCTTCCTTGTGGCGTGAAAACATTTCAACAAAAAAAAACGGAAATAGGACAGAACATTCATTTTTTTACATGTAGAAACGTTTAGGGGAACTCATTTTACCTTGCAAAAGGCTTCATATTGATTCCTTAGGAGAACTGATGCAAGGTATTTACTTCGCATCCAAAACATGAAAATCGACTTAAACGAAGAAACGGATTTATTAATATCATTACTGACGTAGCTGTGATAGATATATATATAGTTTATTCCAATAAAACATGTAAAACTATGCAAGTATAAAGGTTGCAGACTAAATACAAACATGAATACAACATATAAGTATCTGTGTAGCTATAATTTGAGTAGACCCAAACAAGCGTTGTCTATAATTTTTCTTTGTTGAGTTTTGTATACTATTGATTGCCAACTTGAAGGCAATGTCAGTAAATGTTCGTCTCATGAGTTTGAACGTTCTTTTTCTATCGTTCTCCCCTCTTTGGAGGTCACGACAGTCAGTAATTTCGAGAAAAAAATGTGTATAGTTTTAAGAAAATTGATTCAAGCATATTGGATTAAATATGAGATAAGGAAAAACTGTCACTATAATCTGATTGGTATGTCCCGTACCCCTAGAATAACTTCACCAATGAATTCTACAATCGATAGGAGACGTTTGGCAGTAAAATTTGATGTTTTGTAAAACATATTGTTGGAATTTGTAGAGCTAGGGTCACACATTCACGATGTTCACCGCCGTCCTTGACAAAACCATCCCCATTACAATTTGTCAAAAGTCTAATCAAGATCCTATGAATCGTGGCTAGAACATATTTATTGAATAACGATAATGATCAGATATTGTTAAGGAAACGTCCAAATTCAGCCGTTTCAAACCGAGTTTGTCAATGTGATCCCGTTATAATTCGATGTGTATCTTTCGCATGGTACAAACCGACCGAATCTGTCCCAACACCGTTCCGATTCTACCGAATGTGATCCGAGAAAGATCAGACAGTGATCAAACAATGGAACGACACTGACGGATGATAACCGTAAGAAAACTGTCGCCATATTGGCAATGGTCAGGTACTGTCAAAACGCAACCCTATCACATTCTGATGTACCGCATTGAAAACGGCTTTGTCTGTGTTCTGTAATTGTCGGGATCGACTCCGACGAGGGTATCATTAGAAAATTTCGTATTAATTCTAGACTAATCCGGACAATGTCGAAAACTTGTGACCTTTATGCCAAAACAGCCGAATGACTTTCAAACAATAATATATTTTTTAAATTCCACTTTCAAATACCTTACTAAATTAAATTTATGTTACTGTAATGACACCAGGTTTACCTTCATGTCGTATTTACTATAAAATACTTACTTACCAATACAGACAGAGTATATCACTATATTCCGTTGCACTGAAAAACGTATTACAAAGATATACTTCATTAAACTAGATTCTATATGCAAACTCCACAAACCTTGTTTAACCCCGCCGCATTTTTGTGCATTTCCCAAGTCAGGTGACTGTGGTCTTTGTTCGTCTTGTATGTTTTTTTTTTTTATTTTAGTTCATTTACATGTTTTGGAGCTTAATGTGACGTCACTGTTCACTGAATTAGTACACAATTTTATTTAGGGTCCAGCTGTGGACCACCCCTGTTTGCAGAATTGTCTAGCTGCGTTGAATACTTATTGCGGCCTTCGGCTTGTTGTCTGTTATTTGGTCAGGTTGTTATCTCTTTGACATGTTCCTCATTTCCATTCTCAATTTTATTGAATTCAACTATGACAACAATCAAGATATGCCTGTGTTGTCTTTGAAGTTTGGACGGGGGTTAAATGTTGCAAATTGTGTTTAAATATCGACGAGTAGCAGATTTACTAAATGAGCATTTATGACAGTAAGTTTTGCAAAGGCTAAGGTTCACACGCAATTCTGTTATCTTTATTATAATATGTATAATGTAAATACATAAATCAGTACATTTTGGTCATCATTTCGATGAAAAATATTGCCACAAAAATTACAAAATATGATGTTGCCATCTTTGGCAACTAAACACGTGGACTTTATATATATATATTTTCCATCGTCAAATGTTAACAACTGCGTTTTCTTGTTTAGAGCAATCATCAGATGTAATTAATATTAGATAAAAAAGGACATTTGTAGGTGAAAAATGTGAGATTTTTATTTATCATTGAAGAGACAATATGTCAAAACATTCCAGAATTCAAATTGTCGGCTTCCCTTATCTACACACAGTAAGATAGGGTTTTTACGATGGGTTGTCATCCAATCAGATCCATTGATACAAGTTGAGTGCATTAAAAGTTTCGTTTTACTTTTATTTTTGTTTACTAACAAGGTCCTATATACTTTGTTTTCAAGCTCTGTCTTTTTGAAATATATGAATATTAGGAAATACCACAAGAGACGGCATTAATACATCATAAGTTGAAGAAGACAGAAAACACCCAACTCGAGAGAGAGAAAATATAACCAACCATATGTTACAAAAGAAAGCCAACATAACACATGTAACAGCAAATTAACAAAATGACTGCCACAGAAATGGATGCGGACAGTTTTTTTTATCTAACAAAAACAATAGTTTTTTTCAACGACGTATTTCACGACTGTGAATTACACACATATATTTTTATTACGAATTATCAACATCAGTTTGTTTTATAACCGTACATAATTTATATATGTCGTTTCAAGACAGCGTAAGCTTTAAATAAAAATTAGTCCCAAAACATACAATAAAAACAAAAGATATACGATTCAGTTTATTGGTAAACTAGCTGTTAATAATCACCTTGATGGAATTTTTAAGATTCAGTGGTACGATTGCTTGCATATCATTTCGATACAAGCATGTACAAAAGTGATATTAACATTAACACTGTTTTTTTGAAAAGTTAAAACGGTTAAAAGATGAGTTAACTTGTATCTGGTTAACAAGAATTTACATTAATAAAATAAATTTATATTTCTCTTAAGGCCTTTTTATATATCGTCCAACAAAATGTCCAGGGTAAAAACTCAAATTGTGAATCATTCATATATGCATGTTTTTGAGTTACTATTTATCTCATATTCTATATGACACATTCAATAAAAGAAACGACAAAAAGCGGCGAATTATTAGTTGAAAAATCCATCGAGGAATTTGAAGATACTGTCATCTTTTAAGACATTCTCTTTGGTAATATGCTTAAACGAACTAAACACAATTTGGCGAGAGTTGAACTTGTTTGTTAATGTTTCCCTCTATATGTTTACATGTTTACAAATAAAGTAAATATCGAAGAAAGAAGTAAGTTTCGTGGAATTAGTATCAGAGTGTAATTTACGTAAAAATGTTATCTCCTCTCCTATTAGAACATTGAAAATATATTTTTGCAGCAAATTAACTTCGACTTATTTTTTGCTATGCTTTGAATCTAAAAATGAAATACAAATAGTTAAAAAAGTAAATTTCCGTCTAAATGATTAAGGTCTATTTCAGAATCATTATATATATTATTAGTATTTATTTGGTCTCCTTAAGATTACACAATTAGTTAAATCTTGATTCTGAATAACAATAGTGCATGACTGTTTCGTTGCTTTCGATGATGTAAAGCACATTTGAATATACCTTAGCATCAAATCAAAAGATCTTTTTTTTCTATTAAAACAAATTTTGTTTCGACCTCGGAATTAACCATCGAAAGCTATTTTATTTTATTTAATTTTTACATTTATGACGTATTACACTTCTGTAAATACACGTCTGTGATTTTCTATTTTGAGTTTCGATTTTCCTAGCCATATTTTGTTATCAAGCCGGCTATAACGGCTGTAACGGTCTAGCAAATTCAAGAAAGCAACCGTCTTTATTATTGTTATTTTTGCTATCCTTAATATCACGTGTTGGCTAGTTTTTTTTTTTTTTTTTTACATATCATTTATGTGACGTACAGAAACGTTATATAAATAATATATCGTCAGAAAAGAGAAAACTTTCCATCATTAATGACTTTACAATCTAACAAGTATTTATAAAACGACATCTCTGAAGTTTAACAAAAAATTGTTTTGATAAAACCATTATTTCAACACATGTATGTAAGGTTGGAATGTTTCAAACTTAAATTCGTACCTTTATATGAGATATTCTGTCTTGTTACAATGTTCTCTGTTTTATTTTTATTTGCAGCTGTAATTACCCTAAAATATTTTCATAGTGTTAAACTTACATGAACTATGCAGTTATCACGAACATATCTACACCTTAGATTAATATGTTCAGACTTAATGTGCATGACACATCTATTTTCGAATTAAAACCACCAGAAAATAAGATTATTGCAATAACATGGCACGAATAGGGTAAACAAGGTTTGAAAGCAACTCTCATTTCAGATTTATGAGGGGGGAAAAATCATGAACGATATCCGATTTAAATCTTGGTTTCTGTGACAGGGATAACAATGAAAAGTAGGAATTACAAATTCCTAAAATCAAACATGAAGCAAATCTTTAAAAAAAAACATAGCCAGTCCCCTTTTTCATAAAATGTTGAACAAAGCTATCCCTGTCACACTCTATGTATACAGGATTATCGAGACCTTTCGCTTTGTATTTTTGCATATATGGAAAACCATAATAATATAGCTTAATTTGAGTTTAAGAAATGATTAGATTAGTAACGAACGCCATCCTGTCTTTAATGGTCACCGATGTTTATCCCTGTTTTATCAGTTGTTGCCATAATATCAGTAGTTTGAAAGTTGCAACCCCAGAAAGAATGAGTAGTTACTGGCACCCGTGATTTTTCATCCGTGTGTCGGTTCAATTCGAACTTTTGAATTCCCATTACTATTTTGATTGAATCAATGGTACTTTAAACTTCTGTGTGCACCATCATCTAATACAGCATATGATAATAACGAATTCCATGTATGTTTACAACAAAAGGAAAAACATAATAATAAAGCAGTATTTATAAAGCAAAAACAACTGTTATAATTTCAACGTGCTACCATATGAATGTCTCATTCAAAAATAGACGAAAACACGACAGAGGATCATTTCCAAATAAATGTTTGTTCGGTACAGTATGTACATTTGTAAGTAGTTTTATACCGTTGAATGAGTTTTGAGATCCAATGGAAACTAACTATATCCATCTTTTTGTTGAATTGTACCTGCATACGAATTATATATCTACAAGTCGATCTAATATTAAAGGCTTGCATTTTCTATACATGATTTTCCTTAAAAGATCATTTCGTCGTTTTTTATTATCTTTTTCTGAATGCGACATTCATATGGAAGCAAGTTGAAATTTTAATAAGTCTTCTAGCGTTATAATCTGATTTATAATTTTAGAAAGCCACTTTGATATATTCCCTCTTTTATTTTACAAGAAAAAGAAATAATAACAATTCAGGTAAATTTGCAGATGAGGACGACATGTTTGACAATTTATGATATGTTGTATTGTCTTATTCTGACACAGACGTTCCTAAAAATAGAAACACAATGTTACTAATTTCCACAGAATATCATCAACTAGCCGTTAACGTTTGACATTTGCTACTGAAATTGTCCGTGAAAGTGTTCTAGAGAATCGTATTTACCTTTCGTAGATTATTGGTTTACATTCGGATACAGTTATGTTCTCGTCATCATTAAGACATTTGTAATCTGCAAAACAAAGAAGAAACCATACAGATCGAGTTGAACATGTCGAAAAACTACATATGTTGAATTCGATTTATATTTAGATAGATAGTAATTGCTAGATGTTATTCGCATGAATTCTAGATAGTACCATTAAAATATCAAACTGAATATTTAGCGTCCGAAAAGTCTAATAATGATATAGTTAAGGCAGGGGTAATTTCTTTATTTAAGATATAACGAAAGTAGTTAACACAAAATCCGAAATATTAAATTCATCAAACTATTTCAAATCGTTTGTGTGAAAAATATTTAAAGAAATACAATGAAATGTATTACAAAGTTAAAAGCTTTTAACAAATAAGAATCAAATTGTTTTTTTTTTTACTTGGAAAAACTTAAGATTTACCTGGTGATAACTTGTCAGTTGAGTTAGGACATGTCTTGACATAACATGAACAATCTTCTTTTGATGGGACACAAAAACATGGATTACGAGGTTTGACAAGAAAATCATAACCTCTTTTGTAGTCACATCTGCAGGTGGCATCGATGTTACGGTTTCCTTGGCCATAGATCACTTGTCCCTCCTCAACACACGTAGACTTTAGAAAGATACAGTTAGTACTGACATTTGTGTAGAATGTTATTGGCCATGGCTGGTAACGGTCTTTTAAACAAATGTCTGCATCTAATCCTCCACGAAGAACATTTTTTCTACCTGTAAAAATATCTCATAACAAATTGTCCTTCAGGACAGTACTTCAGAAATGTCAATATAAAACACATCTATATGATTGAAAGAACCGACTAAGGTTTTTTTTCAACAAAACTATATACTAACATCTGATATGATAAATTTAAAGAAATATTTTTGCTGTAATTGTTGGGTTTTTTTTGGGTGTTTTTTTAATATATATACATTGATTTTAATGTGTGTTTACCGTGGACATTTTTTTGTTGCTGTGGTTGTAAACATATAATATGGTTCTTCATAATATACAAGGGACTAACGACACTTTATGTTTTTACAGTTATTTTTACGGTCTGATGAGAAGCCTTTTCAGTTTTATAGTTATGGTAGTTGTGTCACACTTACGTACCAGATTAGGATGAAAATGGGCTCTAGGAAACGTGTTTTAAAAATCTTGATACGTTACATGATGTAGTTCTTTTATATAGTGATTGCCATTTATTGTAGACTATTAATCTTGTTTTCGTTGATTGCTTCTTTTTAAATCAAGCCACTATTTAGCTTTCAAGAATTATTAAATAATTTGTCGAATTGGGGTTTAAATAGTATATTTGATTATACAGTATGCCAACGGCAAGTTTTCATAGGATATCTAGGGGATAATGATCTCATTTGTATTCATTTCCTTATTTGGACATTACCTGGTTGTAGAAAATCGAATACTGTGCAGTTTTCAGAATATCCATTTATAAGATCATTCTTGAGACAGAAATACTTGGACGGATCAGGACAATGTCCTCTTGCACGTAGTGACCACTGCGCTGGTTCTGGACATTTTAATGGGAACGCTGCGCAAACGTGAACCTAAAATATATAGTCTGCTGTTTTACTACATGTGAATAATTATGTACTTACTAATATATACTATAAATGCATAACTTTCGTGATATACTCTAAATACTAGCCTATTATGTCGAGTACAAAACGTCTCATGTTTGTTAAATAGATAAATATACGGTTGTTTAATTTTGTAACTAAAATCAACTTACGATCCGTAATTTACCATTACCAAATATGTATCATTTTCGGAAAGTCAAAACAAGTCTTATGCATGACGTAATGTAATCATCCAAAAATACGGTAAATAAATTGCGATGCATATGTATGAATTAAATTTCATACAAGATCAAATACATCCTCAAACCATTAAATAATACAGTCATTTGCAGCAGACAGAAAACCGTGAAAAATGTCATTATGAAACTTATGTGAATACCTCTTAAAAATAAACATCTTAAAAATGTTGAAAATAAACAGCTACACACTACACAATGAATAAATCTTCCACATGAACATCATAAACGTTGATAATCAAACGGGGTGTATTTGTAAACGCACACAAAGAAGCAAAAACTGCATTTAAAATACAAATGTAAATCTCCAAAATGATATTAAACTCTATATTTCAAAGCTGAGGATTCCTATTCAGATTTCTACAAGAGATGGTAGATTTTAACGCAAAAAAAGTTATTGAAACATATGTATCAATGATGATTCAGGAAATGTAAAATTCACGGAAGTTATATGTAGCACACTACCCTTTAAAAGCTGTTGATTGAAATCTATTTTCAGTTGTATATTTCTTTAAAAACATTATTGGTATCCAAGGTTTAGAATACTCTATAATCCTTTGGTATATTCCTTTTTCATAGCGATACTTACCAGAATCAAGAATTTAAACAACATTGCTGTCTGTCTTATGAACTTGACATTCAAGAAGAAACCATATCTAGAAAATAATATAAAAACATGTGAATATAACAGTTGAGACACATTTTTTAAGTAACATACACGTGGTAATGAAATCTTAAAAATGAGACTGGAAATGGAATTTTTTAAAGATACAACAACCCAACAAAAGAGTAGAAAAGGACAGAATAAGGCAATGGTTTTCAACACCGTGAGAAAATCCTACACCCGAAAGTGGGTTTCAGCGTGCCCTAAGCAAACATGTGCAGTAGGTCTCTTCAAATGTTCAATATACTAAACTAAAAAACCAAACAAATGAACTAAATCTCAAAATCATACAAGACTAACAAAGACAACAGGCTCCTGATTTGGAACAGGTGCAAAAATGCAGTTGGGTTTATCATGTTTAGTGACATTTCAACCCTCTCCATATACCTCTTGCAAATGTACAAAATAACAAACAAACAGTAACTGCCATTGAAATAACCCAATTGATGCCCTGACAATTAATTGCTTCAAGTTTGTCGAGGAAGGAATAATATGTATTTTGGTCACAGGGTAGCAATTAGACGACAGCTGTTTGACATCTGATAACAATACCTAGTATAATCAATATTATAATACACATATTGGAGTAACATTAGGCGAATTGGTCTATACTCAAATTACATACAGCCATACATGTAACTTAAACTTTATCGTATGTTCTATTTTGTGAGTTCTGTTAACAACTAATTATAATCAGTTTGCAAGTTGAAGGTCCGTATTACTTCGCTATAAAATAATTCAAACAAGACACAACATGGCATATTAAGAAGATAAAAAATGTTTCAATACATGTATGATATACATTTTTGTAAAGATTTAAACGAAATTCTTCCGACAATTACTAAATGCAATATTATGTTATGCATTTAGATTGAACATAGTCTTCATTTTATCAACTACTGTAACATGTGTAAGAAAGTAGACCTACAATTTTGTTATTTAATAGTTAATATCGTTGATGACAATAATTTACTATTTTTAATGCCTTCATCTGGAAGATGAAAATAAAATATAACGGTTGATATATCAACGTTAATCAAAGTATAAAACAAATATAAAACGATCGACTGCTATTACTGAATATGAACCCTGCCAGACAGCCATACACGTAAAGGGTCGATTTTGCCTGATTGTTTACAGTTTTGAAACTACAGGTTGATATACACATTGGTTCATGTTAGAACCTCAAAAAGGCTTATAAGTTGGTATGCTTCATCATTCCGACAAGTTGACTCAACATGATTATTAGATTCCAGCTTATAACACACAAAATAACTTATAATTCCGACTTATTAGCAACAAAATAACTTTACAAGGGGTGTACCATATGCGCTTCCATAGATATGTCAGTCGTTAGACGACTTGTGAACATGGAGGACATAAATATATCGACAAGTTGATGGAATTCTTTAGACAAATAACCATGGTCAAATAAATGATTTATGAATGTTGTAATGACTGAGAGTTACATGTCAATGATAAATTACTTGTGCTATAGTCAATATGCAAAATTCAGGTTTATATTTAGGAACGCTACACGGGCGCTTCCCAATCATAAGACTAGACAAAGCCGCTTGAATCAGATCATTTAGATAGCAAATTAAATATAATGTTGTAGAACTTTGACTATTCTTTGAAAAACTACAAGGAACATTAAAAACGGACAACCCGTTATCAATTGGAAAAATTAAAAGCTCAAACACATCACATGAACGTTCATGATCCTAACTTCGTGTATGTATTTTTCGTTGTGCACAAAATGGGGTTTAAACCAAATGTAGAATGTAAAAAATAAACAAGATTGTGATATCAGGTGTTCCATTTTGTAATTTAGATACGCTTTGTTGTAATGGCATGCATTTGATAATTTGAAGAATACTAAGGAAAGGTGAAGTAGAGAAATAGTTTGTTTTGCTTTTGAACCAACAATATCTCACCAATGAAATGTTTCATTACTTCGGCCCTTCATTATGATTATAAAGTAGAATTCAAATTGAATTTAATATCAGTAACCAGAGAAACATTTGAATTTAATTAATATACAAACAGAACATAGGCAGAAAGCCATTTACAGGCCTATGTAAAACACCAGTATGAGTATTTGTAGTTTGTTATTGAAATGGTTCAGCTATTGATACTGACATTAAAATGCACCTACCTTTATGTCGCAAACTTCATATCACAAAAAGTCGATTCATCAATCATTTATCCGCCCCCAAATTATGCACAACAAATATGAGATAAAGCACTTGACAAAACTATCATGTGGAGTATTTATCACAAGTCAATAGATAACTGAATCAATTGATTCAAATGTGTGTATCTAATCTCTAACTACATACTTACAATGCATTGCTTACTATATTTTAGTTGTTAAAATTATGAAATGCAGCAATGCAATGTTTTATACATTTCAAAAACTTAACTTTCTTTTTCTTTGGCATTGAAAAATTCTTGTTTAAACAAGGTATTAAATAAAACTGGAAATCAACATCAATTCTAGAAAACCTCCATTTCTTCTTACCTCTTAATTTCATGGTGTTAGTTCAATTATTTTTTAATTTGATGTAATTACCTTTTTTTTCTGTTTAGTTGGTTTTTTTCATATTCAACCTATTAATTATGTTTTACATACATATTGTGCATTATAACTTACCTTAGGAAATAAATTGCAAAACTTGATAGTATGGCTTAACATTTTCATGATTTGTAAACATGAAAACTTAGAAACTAAGCTTACTCCATGCATGCATGGACGAAGGTAACTAACGTTAACTTAGTCCATGCATGCATGGACTAACACAACAGACTTATTCCATGCATGCATGCACTAAGGCAACTAACCCTAACTTAGTCCATGCTTGCATGGACTAACACAACAGACTTAGTCCATGCATGCATGGACAAAGGCAACCAAGGCTAACTTAGTCCATGCTTGCATCGACGAAGGCAACTAAAATTAACTTTTTTAAAGTTTAAAAAATTTATAATTGCAAAATATTTAACAAAAAATCAAATTTTTCAAAAATTACAAAAAAAAAATAAATATTTAAAAAAAAATTTCTTTTAAAATTTAATTCTTATAAAAATAAATGAAAAAAACATGAAAAATTTACAAAATTATTTTTTTCCAAAATGCTGAAAAAAGTTTAAATTCCATTTTTTTTCTTCAAAATTAAACAAAAAGAAGAAAAAAATGGTTAATTATCACTGTGTATCATCACCACCAGATATAGGTACCCTTGCATATAGGTATAAATGCCACATGAGAATATTCACGTCTGCCAAAAGATTAGAACAATAGAATGTGTTCACATTTTATTTAAATGATAAAAACTCTTCACTGAACAGATCAGTTGGAGCAGAAAATTTGTTTAACGTAACCTGGACAGTAGCTGCAATTAGTTCCTGAAAGTTCCTAATCATTTAGTAGTGGTAAGTGTTATTTTAGTTTATTGTTATTATATCTGTAATAAACATGTTTAATCAGTTTAATTGAGGCCTGGAGCTGGCATGTCAGTTAACTGCTAGTAGTCTGTTGTTATTTATGTATTATTGTCATTTTATTTATTTTCTTTTGTTACATCTTTTGACATCGGACTCGGACTTCTCTTGAACTGAATTTTAATGTGCGTATTGTTATTCTTTTACTTTTCTACATTGGCTAGAGGTATAGGGGGAGGGTTGAGATCTCATAAACATGTTTTAACCCCGCCACAATTTTGCGCCTGTCCCAAGTCAGGAGCCTCTGGCCTTTGTTAGTCTTGTATGATTTTAAATTTTAGTTTCTTGTGTATAATTCGGAGTTTAGTATGACATCCATTATCACTGTACTATTATGCATATTTTAGGGGCCAGCTGAAGGACACCTACGGGTGCGGGAATTCTCGCTACATTGAAGACCCATTGGTTGCCTTCGGCTGTTGTTTGCTCTATGGTCGGGTGGTTGTCGCTTTGACATATTCACCATTTCCTTTCTCAATTTTATTTGTTGCACTATGATTTTTGCCTTTGTCTCAATAGCATCTAACTTTTTGTATATATTGTACATGTACATGCAAGTCGTCAAAACATCAACCCAAAAATGTAAGATCTGTAAGTTTGCTTTCGCAATTTTTTTGTTCTTCCCATGCCGGAATTCTAACCCATGTTACTGAGATATTGTGACACCAAATCTGTACAATTTTTAAACACCAGAGAAGAGCAGATGATTTAAACACTTTTGTGTAATCCAGCATTATATAAGATGTTTTTGTGTCTAATGTTATAGTGCAGTTTGAGCATTCAAAAACATGTTCATTATGTCCACTGGTTGTGTTTGGTTGCTGTCTGCCATATTAAATGGATTTCCTTTTTTTTGTTTTTTGCTTAAATTTGTCTATTAGCTTTCTCTTTTGAAATTAAAAGAAAACAGTTCACAAATTAGGTGTGCTGGGCTTATTTTAATTAACCTTCATCAGAAACATACAAACAAAAATTTGACAGCAAATGATGTAGATACCATTATCTTGGGACTTAATAAGCCAATGTAAATCTTTAAATTAAGGCTTTTGCTTATTGTTGAAGACTTCAGGTGACCTGTACTTGTTTACATCAGTGCCCTATTATGCAGGGCTAGTAGTTGTCTCAATTGCAATCATTCCATGTATCCTTGCTTTTGTATCATTTAAAGACTTCAATTCTTAAATCATTTAAGTTAACACATTTTAATTTCAAAACATTCAACAGATATTTCCAAATAACAAATTTTGTAAACAACAGATATAATTGGTAACTGGTAATTATTTTACAGTCAATATGTTTTTATATTTATCAAGAGGCATCATAATCATGTTCATTAAATTCTTTCCTTGTCAGACTATTACTGATCTCAAAACCAGTGAAAATTGCAAGTAGCTTTTAGTTTCTAGTAGTACTATTTTGATAAGATGTGTAATTTTTCGTCATTTCTTTTGATGTTCTGTCATAATCAGTCAGACTATTTCACCAAGATGTTTTCAAATTCTCCTAGTACTTCAAAGTGCTCTTTTTTCAATAATAATCTGAAATACACAAAATCAACAGGTTAGTAACTTCATAATGTACAAACTTTTTTTTAACATGTCAGATTAATATGATTAAGAAAATGATGTGCAGCGCAGCCTTGTTATTTGACTGACCAGTTGGTGCATGTTTGGACACAATATTCAAGCTTGATAGACTGTCTGTATTTGGATTTTGATCAAAATTATGAGGAGAAAAAAATCCCCCTCCCCCAATTTTTTTCAACCCCCTTTCAGTAATTACCCCAAAACTTAATTCCAGCCTTTTCCTTTGTGGTATGGTACTTTGCAGTACAATTTTAAAGAAATCCATATACTTAAACACAAAATATTGTCTAGAAATTAGAAAAATGCTTATTTTTGACCCCCTATTTCCTGAACGTTTGAGGCAATTACCCCTTTAAACAATTCCAGTCTACCCTTTGTGATATGGAACCTTGAAGAACAATTTCAGAGAGATTAGTACACTGGCACACAAGTTAATGTCTGGAAACTACAAAAATGCTTCTTTTTTGCTCCTAATTTCTAAACTGTTGGTACCATCACCCCAAAAATCAACCCAACCTTCCTTTTTGGTATTAAACCTTGTGTAAAATTTCATGGATATCCATTCGCTTAAACTATATAATTATCCGGAAACCATATGTGTCGACATACATCGCTAACAACAACATCATACCATAATATGACTCAATTTTATTCTTCGAACTTATAAAAATCAGGACGCTGTTTTTTACTTTTTAATTGTTGAACATTTTACAATGGGGGGCTTTTATTAATAGCTTATTACAATATATATGGTAATTATTTTTGCTAAAGGCTGAAAGCAAACCACTGAACTGTCATTGTTCATAAAGATAGTTTTCATGGGCAATCTTAGCACATCTCTTCATTTTTACATGATGATCATTTTGAAAATCAGTCATTGTTTATTTGTGGAAACCCTTCTTGGAATTTAGTGAAACTTGAATATATAAGCATAACCATTTTTATGATAAAAAATTTCAAAATATTTTCATTTCCTGTATCTACATGATCTAATTAATAAAGGATTTTAGTATTTTTGCAGTTAACATTAATCTGTAGCTTCTTTCTAGGGTTTAATATAAAACCAAGAGTGCACACGCTGAAATGTCTCGCCTTCTTTTGTAGTCCTTAAAATAAAGCTTTATTACAATTGAAACATAACCTTAACATTAGCCAAAAAAACTAAAAATTGACCACTAAACCATGAAAATGAGGCCAAGGACAGGCAAGGTGAGATGAACCATACAAGGAACACATCTATACAGCTAATAATTCTTCCATACAACTAATATATTTCCATACACCTAATATAGTCATTATAGCAGTAGACTTATTGCATATAGTATTAGATAAAAAGACAAAAACTCAAAAACTTAACTTTGACCACTGACCATGAAAATGAGGTCAAGGGCAGATGACACATACTAGCTAGAAATGTACACCTAACAATCATTCTGTTATTATTTCCATACACCAAATATATTAGACCTATTGCAAATAGTATATGAAAAACAGAAAAAAACCCACAAAAACTCAACTATAATCACTGAACCATGGAAATGAGGTCAAGGTCAGATGACACCTGCCAGTTGGACATGTACACCTCACAGTCCTCCATACACCAAATATACTAGACATATTGCTTTTAGTATCTGAGATATGGACTTGACCACCAAAACTTAACCTTGTTCACTGATCCATGAAAGGAGGTCGAGGTCAAGTGAAAACTGTATGACAGCCATGAGGACCTTGCAAGGTACACACATACCAAATATAGTTATCCTATTACTTATAATAAGAGAGAATTTCACTTTACAAACCAGATGCTCCGCAGGGCACAGCTTTATAGGACCACATAGGTCGTACCCTGAACAGTTGGGGCAAGTATGGACACAACATTTAAGCTTGATACAGCTCTGAATTTGGATTGTGATTAAATAGTTGACACAAGATAGGTTTCTGACACAGAATGAATGTGGTCTAAGAACTTACACTTAATAAACTGTTATCACAGAGATATGTATCGCCTTTTTGTAATTTTGATAATGCATGTTGAAATTAAATAGCAATATTTTAACATGTAAGTTATGCAAATATTCATGTAATTTTGATTATGCAATGTTGAAATTAAATAGCAATATTTTAACATGTAAGTTATGCAAATATTCATGTAATTTTGATAATGCAATGTTGAAATTAAATAGCAATATTTTAACATGTAAGTTATGCAAATATTCAAAGTCTCAGGGCTATGAACAATGACTGAAGGTACATGGCTAAACAATCTCCATGGAATGAGATGTGCCAATGATAAATATAATACAACTGCATACCAATTACCATTGACTCATAATAAGTAGTTCCCTTTAAACGAACCTAAACACAAACATTAACTTTTAAACTATGTAAAAGTTTCAAAGTCAATGAACAAAGATCAGGGGTGGGGCTATATAATCTCCATGAAAACAACACTTTCAAATGACAATAAATTTGCATACCAAATATCATTGACTTAACATTAGCAGTTCATCTTAAACTGATATTATCACAAACTAATACATGTAAACTAAGCAAAAGTTTCAAAGTCAATAGACCATGACTGAGGGGGCAGGGACAAATATTCTCCATGGAAATGAGATGTGCTAATGTTTATAAAACTGAACACCAATTAACATTGGCCTACCACTAATGTTTCCCCTTGAACTGACCTTATCACAAACTAATACATATTAACTTAGCAAAATTATTAAAGTCTATAGACCATGACTAAGGAGGCGGAGTCAAAAAATCTCCATGAAAATGAGATATGCCAATGCTTATACAACTGCATACCAAATATCATTGACCTACCACTAGTGGTTCACCATAAATTGACCTAATCACAAACTAATACATTGTTGATGCTGCCGCCGCGGGGAACACCATACCTATGTCTCATTTTTTTACTCCGTCAAGGCGAGAAAAAAACTTATAAATTTTAAATTGGACATTTACCTATTATGGTCAAATATCCAAAATATAAATACATGGTTAGATTCAGCATATCATCATGATCATAGAACCCCAAGAATTCAATTTTTGATGAAATCAAATAATGTGCAATTTTAGACCCTTTAGACCTCAAGCATGTCAATGTGGATCAATTCGATAACCGGGCCCAAATATTAAAAATCTAAATACACGGTTAGATTCAGCATATTAAAGAACCCCATTTTTGTTGTAATCAAACAAAGTTTAATTTGAACCCCGATTTGGACCAACAGTCCATAATCAAAAATCTAAGAACATGTTTAGATTCAGCATCAAAGAAGTCCAAGAATTCAACTTTTGTTAAAATCAAACAAAGTTTAATTTTGGACCCTTTGTACCTTAATGTAGACCAATTTGAAAACAGGACCAAAAATTAAAAATCTAAGGGTGCTATAAACAGTTTCATATAAAAAACTAGGGGTAATTCCCCCAACTAAAAATAGACTTGAAGGGAAGTCCCTTTTTATCAACATAATTGGTAAAAAAGTGTTTTTTATATTTAATTGTAAAATTAAGTTAATTAGCTTCAATTAAAACAGGTTGAATGATTAAAATAATTTTTAAAAATTAGATTAAATACACATGTTTTAAGGGGAGACAAACTGTAAACATCCTGTTTTTTTGGCAGTGAAAAGTGCAAAACTTAACCCACTGTATCTCTTTTCAAAGCAGGCGAACGTAGCCTGAAGCATAAATTTTTAGAAAGACCAGGTAAAACCTATGAAATTCATACTGTTTTGAATATGAAAAATGTGCATGTATCATGTCTGCATGGGTGTGCACATGGCCTGATTTCATGTTTTTTATGCATAGATTAGGCAATGTTTTTCCCATTTTCTCTGGATAAAACTTTTTGGTACTATTAAAAGTACAATTTATTTTTATTTCATTATAAACTAGAGAAAATTCTGATTCTAATGATATCTAGTTTTACACAAGTATCTTCATTAACATTAACACCACTAAGGGTCAGTTATAGATGGTCCCTCAAAATATGACGTCATAGAAAAAAAACTGTTGATTGCACCCTAAATACACGGTTAGATTTGACATATATACAAGAACCCAAATAATTCCTTTTTTGATGAAATCAAATAAAGTTTAATTTTGGACCCTTTGGACCCTCATTCCTTAACTGTTTGGGACCAAAACTCCCAAAATCAATAACAACCTTCCTTTTGTGGTCATAAACTTTGTGTTAAAATTTCATAGATTTCTATTCACTTATACTATTAAAGTTATTGTGCAAAAACCAAGAAAAATGCTTATTTGGGCCCTTTTTGGCCCCTAACTCCTAATCTGTTGGGACCAAAACTCCCAAAATCAATTTGAAACTTCCTTTTCTAGTCTTCAACCTTGTGTTTAAATTTCATAGGTTTCTATTTACTTATACTAGTTATAGTGTGAAAACCAAATGTCTTCGGATGACAACGACGCCAACCTCATACCAATATACGACCAAAATTTTGAATTTTTGCAGTCGTATAAAAATCTTAACTTTTTTTTCAAGTAGACACTCAACCATGAAAATTAGGTCAAGGACATTGGACATGTGACTGAGAGAAACTTGGTAACCTGAGGCATCTTGGTATATATTCAAAGTATGAAGCATCCAGGTCTTCATCCTTCTAAAATATAAAGCTTTTAAGAATTCAGCTAACTCCGCTGCTGGCCCCCAGAACATTATATATATGTCGAGCTTTCTGCAACAAAACAACTTTTGTTGCAGAAAGCTCGACAATAAGATGATGTGGTATAATAGTCTATTTTCACATTATCAACTTTTGACTCGGATTCTATGTTTTTTCAACAGGTTTTAATACCTTCTCTGTGGTAAGACATCCTGGTACTCTGTCACTACAAACACCCGAAAGAAGTAAATTCAAAAATATAAATGGTGCAATTTTGGGGGAAGGTTTACTGTTTTCTGATGATTTAGTCATGTATAGAAAACATAATGGCATATGCATTAAACAACTTCCCTCAAATTTGTTCCGATTAAAGTGGGTACATGTAAATAGGAAATTTGTCTATTGCCAATGACACAATATCCACCTTGAATGACATGGACATCAAATAACTGATACCATGGATACTGTGTCATACTTTCACAGATTTCTATGAAACTTTGCAGATGCTTTTATGATTGCATTTTTAGTTGTGCTAATGTTGATGGTATGTTTTAATATACATGTACTGCCCACTTTAAACAAATTTTATTGTTTCACACACAGTTATTACCATCTTACCCAATACATCTTTGATGCATACTCGAGGTACATGTATTAATACAAATATAAACATTACTTTAAATTTATGTTTACCTTCATTTGATATCCTTAATCTTCAGTCAAACTTTCCGACTCCTCAACCATTTTTTTGTCAACAGAGGAAATTTATCTCCTTTATCTACAATAAAATCCTAATTAAAACTAGACCTTACAAAAAACTCTGTGGCTAATTTATTAAATAATTAGGAGTTGACTGACAATTTCAACCATTCATGATACTTATTTGATGATCTTTTCTTGTTGATCATTTTTGCGACTTAAACTAAAATTTCTCTCCATCTCTATGTTATTTGTTTAGATGACATCAAGTGATGGCTATAATCATTCATTTATAGGTCTAGGTTAGCTTTAAAGGGCATACGATACAGTTACAGAGGAGGTAATGACGTTGCAAATGCAAAATGTTATTTTCGCGACATCAAACTTTAACATACCAGGGAAAAATGCATTTTTCGACTGATTTTTATCATTCAAACTGAATTTATTTGAAAACGAGTTCATGGAACCCCATTTTTCAAAACAGCAATTTGTTTGACTTTCAATTTGCAGGGAGATTATGTGACCCAAATTTTATAAAACTGTAAATAAAGGATTTTTTTTAATTTTGATAAACATAAAGCCAAAAATGACATATTTTTCCTCAATTCATGAACATTTGATAAATACGAGTTATTTCGGAATAAAAAATGCATAATTTTTTAGGATACTTATAAAATACAGAAATTACCGATTATTTAAAGTCATAAGAAACCTCAAATTAAAAAAAATATGCATATGTTTTTTTATAACTAAATGGTTAGTTTTCATTAAACAACTTATGTACATATACTTTTTTCTGAGGAAAATTCTTTAATTTGTCCACATTTAGAAGAAGAGTACTTATTTTTAATTGCTTGCTGCCAGCAAGCAATTTGCCGACATATTTTCCGTATGCATAGTGACCCGAGTGTAACCCTCCTCATAAAAATCCGGTGACCACAATACGCATGGATCTGTCATTGAAATAAACAAATATCTGATTATACATGTGAAACACGTGCTCAATACCCATGCTTTTTGTGATTTGTTTACTATAAGGTGACAATCAGTTAAACTCGGCTTCAAATCACGGCATTTAATGAGCAGCCATATTTGTTCAATCATAACAAACAGAGAGAGAAAAAAATTGGCGATTATATGATATATTTGCGAAAATAATGATAAAATCGTGCACATAGGACTAAGTTTATGAATGAATACATCCATAGGTTCAAGAATTGGACAAACATTATTTTTCACCACTCACTCGTTTCATATGACTTTAACAAAAATCAATTTGTGTTTATCTTTTATAACAAAAAAATTATGTCTTTTTTTCGAAAAAAAGAAAATACGGCCACATATCTGAATTTTGAGCAAATATACAAAATTTCGACCTCATTTTTCTCAAAAAGTAGCACATGAAGGTATATTTTTATTACATATTTGATTTAATCAGGTAAAAAATAGCCTATATGCAAATTTTCACGAACTTGTAAATACAGGATCAAAACTGTACGGTATGCCCTTAAGAGAAATTCAGCCCATTGTGTAAGGACAAGGATAAAATATTGATTATTAGAACATGCTTTCAGTAACTGCTATAAATCTCAGATGTGTATTTCATGTGTTTTTGTTTTAGGATTTTTTATTGTGCTTTGACTTTGTATTGATCTTAGAATTAAGCCCTTTTCAAATGATTTTTATAGTTTGCTAGTTGAAATGTTGCACCACTGTCATAGGTTAGAAGGAGGGTTTCGTGCCAGCAACCATTTTTAATGTTTTACAAACTCCATGTGTCTGTCTCAATTCAGGAGCTTGTAATTCAGTAGTTCAATGTTTTGTTTATAAATCAGGCCCTAAGTTGTTCATTGGTAATTTCAAGTCCTTGACGTTGTATAGCTCATTGTTGAAGGATGTACAGTTACCTATGGTTGTTAATTTTTGTCTCACTGGTCTCTCATGGAGAGTTGTTTCATTTACAATCATACCACATCTTCTTATTTTTACAAAACATTTAAATAAGTTTACTTCACCTTAGAAGCTGCAAACAAAATGGTACAGTCCAAGTTCCTTTTCTCTTTGTTTCTTCAACATCATTTGTATGAATGTATCTGCAACATCTACAAGGAAAAATTTTTCTGTAAAAATGATAAACGTACTTAAATCTTATACTTAATAAAAAAAAAATGGGGTCACCGTTCACAACCTGCCTTCGAAAGAAGCATACATTTTTGTAAAGGTACCTTTTTTCTGTTGAACTAATAGCAGAAATAGAGGTAATACCGAAATAAGAGAACTTAATTACAGAAATCGCTCAAATTTTACAATAGTTTAGTTTAAGACATGTAAGAACAGCTTAATTGAAAATAATATTAAAAAATAAAGGTCACGGATGAGTTCCAAAATTGGCATTTTTATACCAAAGGGAGATAATTTTGAGCAATTTTAATGATATCTACATTTTACAATTCATCTGAGGCCATCAAAAATTTTTTTTTTTAAATTATTTTTGTACCATATGATAAAGTAACAACTACTTAAGGTAACAAATAAAAGGAGTAGCTAAGGTTCCGATTTTGGCCTCAAATTTCAAATTCATCTAACGAAAGATTTTGGACACTTTTTAAACTCTTAACTGTCTATTTCAATTGATTCAATTAGTTAATGTGAAAGATTTTGACTGACTTAGTCATTAAAAACGCTCAGATTCAAGCTTTCGTATGAAAAATCTATTGAATTTGCCAAAAAATGTCACAATTCTGATGGTTTTTGTCAAAAAATGAAAGTGGCCGCATCTGTGTTCATCCTCAACCTTTACAAGTATATATATATTATGTATTATCATTAAATACAATTAAAGAACCTTAGTGAGCACACTCACATACCCCACGTCCCCACATTGTCATTGGAGAAATTAAATTAGTGTAAGAAAAAAAAATTGTATAAGAAAAATTGCACATCTAAATAGTATGTCCTTATTATCTACAAAATTTCAAAGTTCAAAGGGGCGTAACTCCTAGAAAAAAAATTGAATCACAATTTCCCGTCGATATGCAGAACTACATAGTATGTCCTTATTATCTGAAAAGGTTTCATGAAATTCTGTTGTGTGGTTTGAGAGGAGTTGCCATAACAAACTGTTGCAGTAGAACATTGAAGTAAATAAGTTCAAAGGGGCGTAACTCCTAGGAAAAAAAATTGAATCGCAATTTCCCGTTGATATGCACAACTACATAGTATGTCCTTATTATCTGAAAAGGTTTCATGAAATTTTGTTGTGTGGTTTGAGAGTAGATGAGATGACAAACTGTTGCAGCAGTACATTAAAGTAAATAAGTTCAAAGGGGCGTAACTCCTAGAAAATAAATTGATTCGCAATTTCCCGTCGATATGCACAACTACATAGTATGTCCTTATTATCTGAAAAGATTTCGTGAAATTCTGTTGTGTGGTTTGAGAGGAGTTGCCATAACAAACTGTTGCAGTAGAACATTGAAGTAAATAAGTTCAAAGGGGCGTAACTCCTAGGAAAAAAATTGAATCGCAATTTCCCGTTGATATGCACAACTACATAGTATGTCCTTATTATCTGAAAAGGTTTCATGAAATTTTGTTGTGTGGTTTGAGAGTAGATGAGATGACAAACTGTTGCAGCAGTACATTAAAGTAAATAAGTTCAAAGGGGCGTAACTCCTAGAAAAAAAATTGAATCGCACTTTCCCGTCGATATGCACAACTACATAGTATGTCCTTATTATCTGAAAAGGTTTCGTGAAATTCTGTTGTGTGGTTTGAGAGGAGTTGCGATGACAAACTGTTGCAGTAGTACATTAAAGTAAATAAGTTCAAAGGGACGTAACTCCTAGAAAAAAAATTGAATCGCAATTTCCCGTCAATATGCACAACTACATAGTATGTCCTTATTATCTGAAAAGGTTTCATGAAATTCTGATGCATGGTTTGAAAGGAGTTGTGATGACAAGAAACAGGACTGACGGACGGACGAACGGGTCAAAAACATTATACCCTCCGCAACTCGTTGCATGGGGTATAATTAACATTTCATGATTATTATAAATGAACACGAATAATTACAATATCATAATGTAAGGGGAAAATTTACACTTTCATTTAAGACAGAAACCGTCTAAAATTTACCAAAAAATCTAAAATTTTGAAGATTTCAGTAATTTAGCATAACTTAATCATGTTAATGATGCTAGTACCTGATATATGCATTGTATTGTCAAAAACATCCTATATTTATTTAGCAGAAGCATGCTACTTTCCAATAAATAGCTTAAGGATTACATTTTCACAATTTTATAAAACTGCTATATTTTGGGGCCAAAAAGGGGTCTTACTGAATCTACTCCTTTGTAATGAAAAAATAAATGTTTATTTTTCTCTTAAATTTGTATACATGTACCCTCGAGCCTCCTTATTGTAACTTATAGTAGTTTCTGGTTTTATCATTGTTGAAGGCCATACAGTGACCTAAAGTTGTTAATTTCTAATGTAATTGTGTCTATTGTCTAGAGACTAGATTTGTCTCATTGGCAATCATACAGTATACCATATTTTCCTTTTAATTTGTTGACTTAATATTCTGAATATTTCAACACCTATTCACATATTTTTAAACTAGAAATCAATGGTGGATCTAGAAATTTTCATAAGAGGGGCCCTTTTACTGCCTAAGAGGGGGTCCCTACTTGAGTCATTCCCTATACAATCAACTAAATTTTTCTAACAAAAGGTGTTGTCAGACCAGGCCCCCTGATTCTGCCTATCCAGAAACATAATAGTGAGTTGTCTCATTGGCAATCATACAGTGTACCACATTTTCTTTTTAATTTGTTGACTTAATATATTTCTTAATATTTTCCACACCTATTCACATATTTTTAAACTAGAAAACAATGGCGGATCTAGAAATTTTCATAAGAGGGGGTCCCCACTTCAGTCTTTTCCCCTTACATTATGATATTTTAAAGTCAATTGTAAAATACTGGTAAAGATTTGAAAATCTTACATGTCTTACAACTGAATTCAGTCTATTGAAAGATGCTTATAAATGCAGCCAAGAGCTTCACAAATCTAACATAACTTCTTCTGCCAGTTCTCATTTGCTAGTAGAAAAAGTTTTTGAAATTAAACAAGAAGTAAAACATTTCGGACAATATAAATTTTTGAACATATCTAGCAAATTAATTCACACTAAATATATTAGCAATTGGTATGCTAGCCAAAATAAAGCTTCTGATGGAAAACTGTATAATAATGTGAAGTTTAAGCTACAGTCATGCTTCAATGATTCCCTATATATAAACAGTGGCGGATCCAAAAATTTTCATAAGTGGGGGCCCACTGACTGACCTAAGAGTGATTTCCTATATAAGCAACCAAATTTTTCCAAAAAAAGGGGGGGGAAGGCCCCCTCCTAAATCATGTAAATGATAAATCCGCCTCTGATAAACCAATTTTTTCCCATGAAAGGGGGGCCCAAGGATCCGACTATGCATTGGGAACATGTGTACATGTATTAAATATACTGTTCCCAGCTGACACCTTATATGTATAGGAAGTGCCCCCTCCCGAGATTCCTGTTTATTCAATTCAATTCAATATTTTATTGGAAAGAGCTCAATAGAGGCGTGATCCAAATACAGATAATTAATAATATTAAAACAACACACAAATGAAATAAAGATTCATGGAACAAGTCAAGCCAATTCTATGTATACAAATACATTATAAACTGATATTGATATCATAGACTTATATTTCAGTATTATTCAAAATTTTCATATATTTACTTAAAACACACAATATAAGATATTTATATATATATATGTATATGGACAAACTACTGTCAAGGATTATTATCTGATGAAACGGTATGGTGGTCTCTCAAATCAAGAGCTTCTTCAATATACATACAAATAGATTTTAATTCCTTTTCAGACATAGGATTTAACATTTTGGTAAAATTTTCATCCAAATTATTTAAATTTATATAATTAATTTTATATTTAGATCTAATTTTGTTATATTGCACATTCAATCAAGAAATGAATCTCATTTTCAATTTTTCCTGTGCAAAATTTACAAAATCTCTCATTAGATGGTATTTTTGGTCTTGCATACCTCCCAGTTATTCTATTGCTAATGAGTGCATTATTCTTAATTTAGTGAGTTTTTTTCAATTAACCCTTTCCTCCATTGAATTTTTTTTTTTTGCATACTTGATTCGCATAGGATTTTTTTGATAAAATGCTGAACATATGCTTTAAAGTATTAAGGCATTGCGAAAAAACAACTATTTCATCAAATAAATTTGAGTCGGATATATATATATTCCTATGGCTATGATATTCCTTTTCAAAATACCAATTTTATTAAGTCAACTGCCATGACTGCAGACACTTTGTAGTCAAAGTGTTTCAACTGAGGTACTACAAAGGCGTCAAAAGGCGTCATTATTGAGTAAGGGGGGTGGCGTCAAAAGGCGTCATTATGGAGGAAAGGGTTAAAGGTATTTTCTGTTTGAAATTACTATTACAATGCTTTTTAAAGGGTATTGCAATATATTTCATTAATTCAGATAGTTTATAAGACCATGAATTTTCTCTATTTGTGAGAGTTTTGTCCACTTCAAAAGCAGCCTTGAGAATTTCATGCGGACCACCAGACTGTTCACCAATATTACTGAGACGCTCATAATTTATACATAAGTTGATAACATTTAATGCTAATGGGTAAAGTGCCCAATTCACACCGCACTGCTAGATTGGAAGACTTTCCATGAACCACAAGTATGTTTTTAAATATGGAGTTTTTTGTTTTGTCTAATTTACTTTTGTCTATAAATGCTTCAAAATTTGTTTTGAATTCTGATAACCATACTTCTGATCCATAAGTTAAAATAGGAGTTATCATTGAATTAAAAAGCTGGAGCCAAGTCTTAACAGACAAATTTTCACTATATGGTAGTTTTGACTTCAATGCAAAATATGCTGTTTTAGCTTTATCTGAGAGGCTTGACACTGCTTGAATAAATTTTCCAGAGCTATGAAAATCAACTCCTAAGTATTTATAACAATCAACAATTTCAATTGCATTCGTACTGTAATAAAAGTAAACGTTTTATTAATTTACTTTTAGTTTTAGAGAAAATTATAATTTTTGTTTTCTTAAGGTTCAAGTCCAGTTTCCATTCAGTACTATGTTTTTGTAAAGAATCAACTTGAAGAGAGTTCTGGAGACCATCTGCATATGGACCATAATTTGCTATTGGGCTCCGTTTCCTATAACTATAGAAAAGTGATAAAATGTGAATTACTGTAAGAAAAGTTGCAACTTCATCTAAAGATGCCATTATTTTTATCAACACACAAGTGTATGCTACTCTTCCCTAGAAAAAAAATTAAAATATACGAATTTCAAAGATTCTACAACCGTATTTTTGTGTCGTTTCTCGTGTTACTTATTGCTTCCGTAGAGCATAACGCTGACTGATTTATAGATAATCGTCACCGGCAAATTCGTAACTTTTGCTTTCAAATAACAAAGAACATCGACCAATAAGAATAGTGAGAAGAAAATGCCGAGAACTATAAGTATTTATGTAGCAGATGTAAGAACAGTGGCGTGATTTTTGTGTCCGATTTTCGTAACGCAATTTTTAGATGATGTAATCTGCTTTGTTGTAATAGAATTCTTAAAAACAATATGCAAATATGAACTTTTTTTTGCTTAAACATCAAGATACAACGATTATGGTATCCTGTATCAATGGAGAAAATATGGAAAATTCTGAATAAATTGTACTAATTGTTTTCAAAACAAGCACATATTTGGGAGTTTTATAATACTGTTACATTTAAGAGGGATTTTAAGAAAAAGTATACTGTTCAGATTATTTTAAGCAGATTTTGCAATAAAATAAAACTAAAAAAATGCTTTCGGTTTCTTATGGTTTCTTGTCAGGTTTATAAAAAACTTTAATATAACATTGAAAATAGATTTTAAATATTAACATGAAGCAAGTAACACTAGTAACGGTGTTTATTTATGCCTTTTGAATTATATTGTGCAAAATAAAGAAAATAAAGATTGGTTTCCTGTTTGGTTTCATGTCACGTAAACGGTGAATCAAAATGTATTAATTTTTTCTCGAAAAACTCAATTGTTCCATTCATACTATTCTAACACCAACACAACCCACAAAATAAAAGTTAAAATTTTAGAACTTATAAAAAAGGATACAAAAAGAAACCAAAGGCCGAATACCAAATTATGGTCCATATTCCGATATCAATAATAAATCATCAGCATACAATAAATGGTTCACTTTTTGACCATTTAAATTTACTGCACTAGTTAAGTTTGTATCTAAGTATTTTTCTATGTCATCAACAAATATATTACTGTAAATTCAGAAATTATTGCGTGCATTTATTATTGCGATTTTGTCATTTTAGAAATAAATGCGATTTTAATTATAATGATTTTGAGAAAAATCCTGTTTAATTCATATCAATGATTTCAAAATGCGAGTTAAAATTATTGCGTTTACAAGTCTGTCGCATTTTTCGCAATAATCAAAACCTCGCAATAATTTCTGAATTTATAAATTGATGTCAATAGAGAAATGTTCCAAATTTTGGGGAATTTTTCTGAGTTAAGTATCTTCTTAAAAAGTTTTGTCAAAAGTAAAACTAGAGACTGAGTGTTTGACCACACCTTTAGAAATTCATTAATTATCAAATCAGGAACTCCAGATTTTCCCTTTTTTAACTTCTTAATACAGTCTTTGATTTCTTTATGTATAATAGGGACATTAAGGGATGTATTAGAAAAGTTGTGGGCTAGGAGGAAATTTGAAAAAAAAAGGCAGGACAGGATTTTGAGTAAAAAAAAAAGGCAGGATGAGTAACTTGGCAAAAAAAATATGGCAGGATGACAATTATTGTAAAAAAAAAGTCAGGATAAGCTAAGATATAAAAAAGGCAGGTCCAAATAGACTGAAAAATAAAAAGACAGGACAGAGATTACAACTAAAAAAAAAAAGGCAGGACAAAATTTTTCATCCTAGCCCCCCCCATAAAAATCAAATGGTAGCTCCATTTAGCTACCATTTGATTTTTATGGGGGGGTGGGCTAGGATGTAAATTTTGTCCTGCCTTTTTTTTAGCTGTAATCTCTGTCCTGCCTTTTTATTTTTCACTGTGTTTGGTCCTGCCAGAGACATATAATACATTGTATTATATGTCTCTGGTCCTGCCTTTTTTTTTACTCAAAACTCCTGTCCTGCCTATTTTTTCAAATTTTATCCTAGCACCCCCCCCCCCCCCTAAAAATCAAATGGATAGCTCCGTTAAAAGAAACTGATTGTTTTTGCAGCTCAAAAGTTTATTAGTCACAAATCAATGGAAAACAATTATCTGGCCATAATCGGCGAACATTTCAACAAACTTCCCCATATTAATTTAAATAATTTACATTCTTAACATGACGGCTAAATATATCAGGCCGAACGTTCCCGGAATCTTCCGTTGAGACCCCCCCCCCCCTTTTTTTTTCCAAACGGGTATTTTAATGCGTGTTTCCTTAATGGCAGTTTTGAAAGAGAAATAATAGTAAGTGACTTTTTACCGAGAAAATGTAAGTTTTATGCATTTTACGTATCAGATCTTATCAACACATCTTCATCTTCATCCTCAAGTTTCGTTTGCTCTGTCTTTACGGTCTCCTTTCGTACAGAAAAGTTAGGGCATATTACTACACGAATATTTATTATTAAAGTCGCAACATCCCTAGAAAGATCAATAAAATACAAACGTGTATTGATATCATGGTTTGTTCTACAAAGAACGATGAAATGTCTTGTCATTCTAAATAAAATTAAAACTCGACAGCGGACTATTTTTATGTGCATTTAGAACTTTGTTGACAGATTGCGATTCGTGCTCGCGTCGTCTGTCAAAGATGATTTGCAAATTTTTCATACTAGAAGCAAGGAGATTGAAAGTTATTCACAGGAAAAACAGTTTGTTTTGAGGCAAACAAAATCAACATTCAATTAAATAAAAAAGAGAGTTTAGGAATTTACGTGGTAAGATTTTAATAGAACAAGCGAAAAAAGGATCTGATTCATTTATGAGGGGGAGGACAGGGGGGTACTCTTTTTCCTTCTCCCACCCCTTTTCTCCTTTCTCCTACCCCTCTTCTTCTTTCTCCTACCCCTCTTCTCCTTATTTTTTTTTTTTAATTTACCGAAAAAGAGAGATATTTTATTTTTTCATATTTTATTTTTTTCTCCAACTTCTCCTTTTTCCCAACCTTCCTCTCCTTTCTCCTACCCCTTTCTCCCACCCCTTTCTCCCTGTCTCCCTTATCCCTGTCCTCCCCTCATTTATATCTGATACTGATCATAACTCATGAATAAAAATGGTATCTGGTCTCAGTTGGGCTGCTGTGTCAGGATTTGACTGTCAAAGTGATACAAAACTCAAGAATTCTTCTGTATATACAAATACACCGTGACAGTAGCTAATCAAGAAATTAATAAAAGGGGGAACGTCTAGTGCCTGTGGTCCTAGTGTAACAGTAGTCCAAATAATTATGACGTCTGGCAAGGCTATTTTTAATTTTTTTCTGGGACTCCCCAGAAAAAAATTAAAAATAGCCTTGCCAGACATCATAATTAGTTGGAATAGTGTAACAGCAAATTTGGTTCCGGTTGTAAAATTTGTTTTCCAGACTTTTTTTCCTAGTTAATTAAGTCCATGTCCATGATTTTACTAGGAATTAAAGTCCCAGGACAAATGTTTCTAGGAAAATCAGTCCATACATGTAGCTAGTAATTTATGTTTGTAACTTGTTTTCCTAGGAAAATATGTCACAAGACTTGTTTTTCTAATAGTTTTTTTTGTATCATAAAATATATTTAGAATAGAAGAATTTTTTTTTATAGATAAGATTGGAAAATAGAAGAAATTTTTTTCCAATAAAAATGAAGAATATTTCCTTAATAACCTTATTATTAAAAACATAAATATTCAGTTTCCTTTGCTTATAACATTTTTTATAATAAAAGACATGGACATTTTTAGTCCAAATAATTATGACGGGTTGATAGGCTATTATATTTTTTTTCTTTGACGCCTTACTTCGTCAAATTATGACGTCTTGTAAGTTGAAAGGCTTTTATATTTTTTTCTAAGACCGTTTTTTACTTAGTTCGTCGAAGTAAGGCTTCAAAGAAAAAAAATATAATAGCCTTTCAAGCTGTCATAATTATTTGGACTAGGACATTTTTACCTAGGAATTCAATACTAATGACATGGACATGATTTTCTAGGAAAATATGACATGGACATGATTTCCTAGGAAAATTAGTCTGGAGACAATATTAATTTACAGCTAATTTCCTAATGCATGTAATGCAAAACTTTGGTTGGCTTGCCTTCTTTGTTTGTATAATTGTTTATATAAGCTTTGTTAATAAGATTGACATGATGGTCATCTTTATATAATATATATATAGGCATAGTTTAACCTGTATATTTAATATTTGAATTTAATTGGATATTATCCTTATGAGTGTACAATTTAAATACAAAGCAAGCAAGCTAACTTAAGTCTTGCTCTACATGCTTTAGGAAATTAGCTGTAACAGATTGATACACAACTCTTTCGTTTTGTCTATAACAATGTTAAAACATATTACATTCATATTCACTTTTAAAAATTAAAGGCATTGACATTTAAACCTAGGACTTCTAATGACATATACATGACTTTGTGGGAAAATTAATAGTCTGGGGACATAAATTTTATCAAAAATTTAACTATGTGACTCTTAAACATTACTAAAACATAAGATTTAAATTTGCAAATGCAAGTAATTGAATCTTTTATAGGATTTTATAGGACATGATTACCTAGGAAAATTTGTCTGGGGACATATATAACTAATATCGGACTAATATCGGACTAAATATATACTAGTAAATTCTGTAACCATGGACTTTTTATACTATATAGTAATATTTGTCCGCCCTGACATAATTTACCAGGACAAATTTATCACTCACACTTGTACTTGTTCGCCCTGGATCAATTTGCTCTGATTTTTTTTTTTGTACTCCAGTTGCATAATGTTAATTATTTGAACATAACATGTTAAAGTTTGTTGAAAAATTTGCTGAATTTTTGTATTGCCACAACCAATTTATTATTTCCCCTATCTGCTTAGTCACTGTCATGATAGTAGAACACTGGAGTACAATGTATTAATTTATCTTCATTGCTATTTAAAAATTTAACAAAATAATTTGTTTTTTAATACAAGTCTCAGAATATATACAAAATGTAATTTTAAACGAACTTGTAAATCCTTGTATTAAATTCCTGTTTTCGTGATTTACAGTTCGTACATCCATGACATCATTGTTTTTATTAATTCCAAGCTGACTACTAGCTTATAAATCAAAACAAAAAGTTTGTTTTTTTATTATTGATCCATCAAAAGACAATTATCACAAAAATCAGTGAGAATAATTTACATGTTATTGAACAATTAACTTTCCTAAAAACTTTTAAATATTTATGTTTTTTTTATAAATTTTAAGCTATACAATTCTCACTTGCATTTCTGAAATGTGCTTCTATGTGGTTTTGTTAGCAATTTCAGTACAGGTCTGTTTAAAAGGCTCAAATTGACATTTCACCCAATTTCACCATTTTCCCGCCAAAATTTGGGTTTTAAGGCAAAATTTTGAGCTTAAATGGTCTGCAACCCCTATTTTTTTCGACAAATTTGAGGTACTCTTTGTAAAGATTAAAATAATACGGCATTCTGATAGAGACTTTGAATAAGTCTGAGCCATCTTAACTGTGTAAAATCAAAAGTAGCAGCACGAAATAAAGTTAAAAGGAATATGAGTCCCCTGTATTATATTTTAAACACCGCTTTTTTGATGATCAAGTAATTCCTAAATGAATACTGGAAAATAGCTGTAGAATGCTCTCCGAACAAAAAATTTGCATCAAATAATAAAAAGCTTCATTTTAATCAACATAGAAATATGTTTCGAATTTGATGATTTATTGGGTATATATGATATTGCCTTCACTCAGTTATAAACTAGAAAAAAGTAATGTTTAGCTCACCTAGCCCAAAGGGCCTAGTGAGCTTTTCCCATCACTTTGCATCCGGCGTTCTTACCTTTACAAAAATCTTCTAGAACTCTGAAACTACTGGGCCAAATTAAACCAAACTTGGCCACAATCATCATTGTGGTATCTTGTTTAAAAAATATGTCTGATGACCCGGCCAACCAGCCAAGATGGCTGCCATGGCTAAAAATAGAACATAGGGGTAAAATACAGTTTTTGGCTTATAACTCAAAAACCAAAGCATTTAGAGCATATATCTGACAAGGGTATAATTGGTATAATTGTTTAACAGGTCAAGATCTATCTGACCTAAAATTTTCAGATGAATCAGACAACCCATTGTTGGGTTGCTGCCCCTGAATTAGTAATTTTAAGGAAATTTTGCTGTTTTTGGTTTTTATCTTTAATATTATTATAGATAGAGATAAACTGTAAACAGCAATAATGTTCAGCAAAGAAAGATTTACAAATAAGTCAACATGACCGAAATGGCCAACAAGGTCAATTAATCCCCTATGGAGTTATTGTCCTTTATAGTCAATTTTTAACAATTTTCATACAATTTGTAAATTTTTACTAACATTTTCCACTAAAACTACTGGGTCAAGTTCATTATATATAGAGATAATTTTAAGCAGCAAGAATGTTCAGTAAAGTAAGATGTACAAACACATCACCATCACCAAAACACAATTTTGTCATGAATCCATCTGCTTCCTTTGTTTAATATTCACATACATGTAGACCAAGGTGAGCGACACAGGTTCTTTAGAGCCTCTAGTTTAAAGTCTAGAATACCTTTTTATACAACCATAAAATTTTTGCAATCATATAATTATATTGGTATCACATCGTCTTTGTGGTCAGCTGAGCATCGTTCAAAGACGGATGGTTTCCAGATAATAACTTTAGTATAAGTTAATCATGTTAACCCTTGTCGTGCGGGGGCCGTAATATTACGGCCGTACCCAGAATACCGTTATTTTGGGGGTTACACTAATGTCCTGACAATGTCCTGACAATGTCCTGACAGTGTCCTGACAGAAATGAAAATGCTCAATACTTTTTCATTATTGGAAGGATTTACTTGAAATTTAGAATAATGCAAGATGAGAACTTAAATTTAATAAATAAAATAAAAAAAAATAAAAAAAATATTTATAAGAGTTTGAAAACTTGACCTGACCAACTTGACTTTGAAGCTACTAATGTCCTGACCGATATGAAACGGATAGAAAAATGTATTATTATAATTTTCTAACTCTTAAAAATATTTTTTTTTTCTTTTTTTTTTTTTTCTAATATTTTTGTATCAAATGTTTTAATCTTCCTTGATATCGAATTTGAAGTATATCCTGTCAATAATAATATTTATGGAAGTGTTTAACGACCTTGAAAGGCCAGTCAAGGTCGTTAAACACTTCCATATATATATTATTATTGACAGGATATACTTCAAATTCGATACCAAGGAAGATTAAAACATTTGATACAAAAATATTAGAAAAAAAAAGAAAAAAAATATTTTTAAGAGTTAGAAAATTTGACCCGACCAACCTGAGACTACTATAACATGTTATAGTAGTCTCAGGACCAACTAAGTACTCCCGTGACTTATGTCCTGACCGATGTAAAATGCTTATAACTTTTTTATTCTTTGAAGGATACATTTCAAATTTGCTGTTGAGGAAGATTATAATACTAAATATAGAGATACAAGAAAAAGATTTAAAAAAAATAATTTGAAGAGTTAGAAAACTTGACCTGACCAACGTTTGACTCTTTTCTGACTAATTTCCTGATCGATGCAGAAAATGTTAATAACTTTTTTGTTATTGAAAGAATTGACTTAATTAAAGTTCCTTACCAAGGAAAATTACAATATTCAAAATAATAATTTTGGAGAAAAAAAATCGTTTGTTAATTTTTGAAATGTTAGAAAACTTGACCAGACCTGACCAACTTGATCTTCAACATGAAAAAAAAATGCCGATAACTTTTTTGTTAGTGAAAGGGATATAACCAAGTTTGATATCAGAAAAGTGATTTGTTATTAGAGATGATTTAGGTACTTAGTAAATGCACTTTTTCTTCATGATTTAATAATGAAATGATAAAGATGTACAGAATGCAATTAAGTCCAAAGACAGTGACATGAATAGTTAAAAAAGTTTAATCACACCTATCTTAATCCAAATTAACACAAATTTGAGTGTTTATACTTATCTATATTTTTCTTAATTATTTCACTCAATTTTTGTTTTTTTAGTTAATGAGGGATTAAGCATGTCAAATAACATAAATAAGGACAGAAAATGGGCTTCTCTTGATTTCAAGATTATGTTTTTACAAGCATTCAAAGTAAAATTATGTTAGAATCACATAGAATTATGAAAATTTATAACAAACATAATTTTATTATGTCACTGTCTTTTCGCTTTCTTCTACACATATATCATGTATATTATGAATTATAAAAAGTGCACAAGTTCTTTCATAACTATATTTAAAAAAAAATGAAATATTCATATAATTTAAAGAATTAAGTCTATTCTGTCTTTTAGGGAGAGAGAGAAAAAAACAGCAATATTTTTCTTTCTTCATCGATCAGGATAATGCAGGACAAGGGAAACATTGGTCAGGTGAAGTTTAAAATGTTTATTTTACATTCTTATACTTAGTGTTGTTATCTTCCCTGATGCCAAACTTGGTAATATCCCAATAAATAACAAAAAGGTTATTGGCATTTTTATAACGGTCAGGACATTCCTCATGACGAAGATCAAGATGGTCAGGTCAAGTTTCCTAACTTTTCAAAAATTAAAAAAAACATTTTTTTAATAAATTCCTATATTAAAGGCTATCATTTTCCTTGGTATGGAATTTAAGTCTTTTTTTCAATAATAAAAAGTTATTAACATTTTCTGCCTCGGTCAGGACATTAGTCAGGGCAGAGTCGGACATTGGTCAGGTCAAGTTTTCTAACTCTTCAAATTATTTTTTTTTATTTTTTTTCTGGTATCTCTATATTAAGTATTATAATCTTCCTAAACATCAAATTTGAAATCAATCCTTCTAAGAATAAAAAAGTTATAAGCATTTTACATCGGTCAGGACATAAGTCATGGGAGTACTTAGTTGGTCAGGTCAAATTTTCTAACTCTTAAAAATATTTTTTTTCTTTTTTTCTTATATTTTTGTATCAAATGTTTCAATCTTCCTTGGTATCGAATTTGAAGTATATCCTTTCAATAATAATACATTTTTTTATCCGTTTCATATCGGTCAGGACATTAGTAGTTTCAAAGTCAAGTTGGTCAGGTCAAGTTTTCAAATATTTATTCTTATAAATATTTTTTTTATTTTTTTAAATTTTATTTATTAAATATAAGTTCTCATCTTGCTTTATTCCAAATTTCAAGTAAATCCTTCCAATAATGAAAAAGTATTGAGCATTTTCATTTCTGTCAGGACATTGTCAACACATTAGTGTAACCCTTATTTTGGCATCAATGGCGCTCCATACATTTAAAGGTCATCGTAATACCATTTATTTCGTAGTGTATGCACGTTTCCTCAATCTGAAACTATTCATGTCATGTTTCTCACTTTAAATATTCATTTTGAGCTTAAGTACGAACTTCAAAATTTGATATCGGACAAAATTGGGTTTTTTGGAGGGGTGGGCTTACCTTCAAGGTCTGAATCACGGAGTTCAGAGGACTGAAACCTTGACAAATACCGTTAACCTAAAGGCACATAACGACTGGTCGTGTCTATTATCAAAATACGCCGAGGAAACGACTACTTCCGGTTGCAAGTCCAGTTAAAGTTCAAAATTGGAAAAATTCCGAAATTTGGTGAATTTTGGTGCAAATGACCTTCTTTACACTGATGAACCCAGATCAGTTTCACTCCGACCTAACAACTGTTGTGATAAAAGTGTTCACTGGTGTCCACGCTACATGTAACTACAGATGGATGCATCTATTAGCATCTCTCGGACTTACAGGTCGAGAAAAAGAACGAAAAAAGGTCAAAATTGACGCTTTTTGTACCTTAGGACCAACTTTGGGGCAAATTCCCACCAAAAAAAAAATTTATCTAGTTTCAGGACAATAAGTTGTGTATAAGTATTTCAATTCCTCTGAAATTGTACCACAATGTTAAATATTATAAGATTTGAAGAAGGTTGGAATTTATTTTTAGGGTTATGGGGCAAACAGTCAAGAATGATGGGCCAAACACAAGCATTTTTGTAGTTTTTAAGTTAATGACTTGTGTAAAAGTGTATGATCTTTCTGAAATTATACCCCAATGCTCTATACTACTATGGGATGGTTAGGATTGGCTGAGGGTATAGATAAAACCATTTATGAATAAGGGGCAAAAAAGATGAAAAACAATTATTTTTCTGGTTAAAGGATAGTCAAGACAATTTGAAAGCTGTGTAAGGGAGGTAATCCAAAAGTTATATTTGAATTATTTCACACAACTTTTAAGGTGGTACCTAACACTACAGGGAGATAACTCTGTAAAGTCAGCTAAACGTTTTAATTACGTTGTGTTGTTAAAGGGATACTAAACTTTTCAATGATCAGAATGAGTGTTTGTCAAATTGCTATATAACCAGTGTAATTTTTCTGATAAAACGGTTGGTTCAAAAAAATTTAAATTTTTATATTTTTGTCAAAGGGTCAAAGTAAATACTTTGTCGAAATTTTAAGAAAATTAAACGAGCCAAATTAATTTTAGTTCAAGTGTTGGGTACCACCTTAAAGATGTGATTTTGAAATTTACCAACATATAATATAACTTCAGTATTAATAAAATCCATTGGAAATTTGCCAATAACTTAAGTTTAATTAAAAAAAATGCCAATAGTTTTAGCATAAGTAAATATAAATCTTTGAAGTTTGAAACCACAAAAAGGAAGGTTTGGATTGATTTGGGGGTTAATTTATGGTCCCTTTGGTGTAGGAAAAAGGGGTATAAAAGGGGCCCAAATAATCAATTTTCTATTGTCCAGACAATAATTTGTAGAACAGTTTATAGAATTGCCTGAAGTTTCCACACCACAAAACTCCAAAGGATAGTTAGGGTTGGAATATTGGAGTTATGACTCAATCTGTTTATGAATTAGGAGCAACAAAAGGGGAAAAACAAGGGTTTCCTGGTTAATGGACAATTACTTTAGATTTGTTTCTTTTTGTTGGTGCCTTTTTTTGCTAGTTCTTTTATGAATTTTTATGCTCTTCCTACAATAGTAGAGAAACATTTTGTTTTCTAGTCTGTGCGTCCTTTCGTCTGTTTGTTTGTCTGTCCATCCATTCTTCCCACTTCAGGTTAATGTTTTTGGTCAAGATATTTTTTGATGAAGTCCAATCAACTTGAAACTTAGTACAAATGTTCCTTATGATATGATCTTTCTTATTTTAAAACAAAATTAAAGACTTTTGACCCCATTTTTATGGTTCACTGAACATAGAAATTAAAAGTGTTCCCTCAGTTTCAGGTTAAAGTTTTTTTAGTCAAGGTAGTTTTTGATGAAGTTAAAGTCCAATCAATTTGAAACTTAGTACACATTTATCATTAAAAAAGCTGATTGTGTCGTTTCATATTAATTAAAATTTATTTACCTAATTTATAATTTCAGCTTTTCCATGCATTGTAAGATTTCCAGAATATAGAACATGTAGTTCCTGATAAAAAAAACACCAAAAGATTGCTACGATAAAACTGTTGAGTAACTATTTGTAATACAGAATGCATCAAGATGGTGGTATGCTACATATATAATATTGATACTATGACAGATGAGAAAAGAAACTGAAGACATAACCAAATGCTGAAGTCAGCAAAGGTATGATTATAACTGTTACTGATGTTTGAAGAAGTGTGTCATTATAGCATCTACAAATATTTCAATCAAACATGGTTCAGTACTTCAGACTAGTTTTAATTTAAAAGAATTAAATGGCTACTAACATCCATTGCTAATTACAGCTTATTAACCTCCTGTTAAAAAAAAGAGGGGTGAAATATACCATAGCAACATTCAAATTCATAAATCGAAAATAAACTGACAACCCCATGGCTAAAAATGAAAAAGACAAACAGACAATTAATAGTACACTAGAAACAACATTAAAAACTAAAAACTGAGCCACACAAACCCCACCAAAAACTGGGGGTGATCTCAGGGTCTCCAGAAGGGTAAGCAGATCCTGCTCCACATGTGGCACCCTTCGTGTTGCACATGTTATTACAAACTTGGTATATAGTCTATTTCGGTAGGTCACATTCATGAAAAGGAAAGGGGATTGTAGGTACCAAGTAAGAAACATCCGATATCATCTGTGAAATGGTTTATCCATAATGGTCAACCAACTGTGATGATTGGGTAACCTGTATTATATTCAGGGGGGGGGGGGGTTTCAAACTATATGTCTCCATTCAAGTGCATTGATCGTCTCAAAAAAAGGGGGGTTCCAACCACCGGAACCCTCCCCTTGGATCCACCACTGATATTTGAGAAATTGCCACAATACATTTTGTTGATATCAAATTAAAGTTGAGAAGCTACGGTAATCTATATATGTTTATCTACTTTTCATTGTCTACTCTCACCTTGATTAGTAAATAAATAAAAATCATGTTGGAAGAAAAATTTAGTCATGTGTATATGTTTTAGGAACTAATTGTGGTATATTCTTCAGATTGATACATGCAACAGAAAGTTCAATCATGACCATAAAGCAGGCAAGACATTTCTGAATTCAGTATGTACAATCTTGTAAAAATATGTCAAACTATGTCAAAGCATATTTTTTGTTTTGTTTTTTCAGATTAAGATATAAGGAGTAGATATTTTCCTGAAGATCTCATTTATGTCTGGAATGTGAAGGGAACAGAAGCTATCATGATGATTCTTTAAAGAAAAGATACAGAAACACAAGCTCCTGTAGACACTTATGAAAAAGAAGATGTTTTTGCAATGAATATGTGTGAATGTGATAAATTATGGCAAATCAACATGGTCAATTAACAACAATATGTTCTACAAATTTCCTAGATTTATAAGTTTCATAACATTTAGTTGAGGCAAACTAAAGTTAGATAATGGAAAACGAAAAAAATTGCAAATAAATATTGTTATTAAATACTCAGTTTTAGTTATTTTTATTTTGATATTAAAAAATATACTGTATTAGATAAAAACTAGTTATACATTTAAAAAATTAGTAACCCTCATGTCTCCCTGCATTAGAAGTTGCATAATTTACCATTTACAGATGAAATATAATTGTGAGTAAAGTTCAACATGTGAAATAGTCTGACTGGATATGACAGAACATCAAAAGAAATGACGAAAAATTACACATCTTATCAAAATAGTACTACTAGAAACTGAAAGCTACTTGCAATTTTCACTGGTTTTGAGATCAGTAACAGTCTGACATGGAAAGAATTTAATGAACATGATTATGATGCCTCTTGATAAATATAAAAACATATTGACTGTAAAATAATTACCAGTTACCAATTATATCTGTTGTTTACAAAATTTGTTATTTGGAAATATCTGTTGAATGTTTTGAAATTAAAATGTGTTAACTGAAATGATTAAAGAATTGAAGTCTTTAAATGATACAAAAGCAAGGATACATTGAATGATTGCAATTGAGACAACTACTAGCCCTGCATAGTAGGGCACTGATGTAAACAAGTACAGGTCACCTGAAGTCTTCAACAATGAGCAAAAGCGTGAATTTAAAGATCGTTATACATGGGCTTATTAAGTCCCAAGATAATGGTATCTACATCCTTTGCTTTCAAATTTTTGTTAGTATGTTTCTGATGAAGGTTAATTAAAATAAGCCCAGCACACTTAATTTGTGAACTGTTTTTATTTAATTTCAAAAGAGAAAGCTAATAGACAAATTTAAGCAAATAACATAAAAAGGAAATCCATTTAATATGGCAGACAGCAACCAAACACAACCAGTGGACATAATGAACATGTTTTTGAATGCTCAAACTGCAATAATAACATTAGACACAAAAACATCTTATATAATGCTGGATTACACAAAAGTGTTTAAATCATCTGCTCTTCTCTGGTGTTTAAAAATTGTACAGATTTGGTGTCACAATATCTCAGTAGCATGGATTAGAATCCCGGCATGGGAAGAACAAAAAATTTGTGAAAGCAAATTTACAGATCTTACATTGTTTTGACGACTAAATGCATGTACATGTACAATATATACAAAAAGTTAGCTGCTATTGAGACAAAGGCAAAAATCATAGTGCAACAAAACATGTGTATTACAGATATAATAACAACAAACTAAAATAACACTTACCACTAATAAATGATTAGGAACTTTCAGGAACTAATTGCAGCTACTGTCCAGGTTATGTTAAACAAATCACCTCCAACTGATCTGTTCAGTGAAGAGTTTTTACCATTGAAATGAAATGTGAACACATTCCAATCTTTTGGCAGACGTGAATATTCTCATGTGGCATTTATACCTATATCCAAGGGTACCTATATCTGGTGGTGATAAATTTTCTTCTTTTTGTTTAATTTTGAAAAAAAAAATGGAATTTTAAACTTTTTTCAGCATTTTGGAAAAAAATAATTTTGTAAATTTTTCATGTTTTTTTCATTTATTTTTATAAGAATTAAATTTTAAAAGAATTTTTTTTTTAAATATTTAATTTTTTTTTGTAATTTTTGAAAAATTTGATTTTTTTTGAAATATTTTGCATTTATAAATTTTTTAAACTTTAAAAAAGTTAATTTTAGTTGCCTTCGTCGATGCAAGCATGGACTAAGTTAGCCTTGGTTGCCTTTGTCCATGCATGCATGGACTAAGTCTGTTGTGTTAGTCCATGCAAGCATGGACTAAGTTAGGGTTAGTTGCCTTAGTGCATGCATGCATGGAATAAGTCTGTTGTGTTAGTCCATGCATGCATGGACTAAGTTAACGTTAGTTACCTTCGTCCATGCATGCATGGAGTAAGCTTAGTTTCTAAGTTTTCATGTTTACAAATCATGAAAATGTTAAGCCATACTATCAAGTTTTGCAATTTATTTCCTAAGGTAAGTTATAATGCACAATATGTATGTAAAACATAATTAATAGGTTGAATATGAAAAAAACCAACTAAACAGAAAAAAAAGGTAATTACATCAAATTAAAAAATAATTGAACTAACACCATGAAATTAAGAGGTAAGAAGAAATGGAGGTTTTCTAGAATTGATGTTGATTTCCAGTTTTATTTAATACCTTGTTTTAAAAGAATTTCAAACCCTAAATAGATTTACAGATGTATTGATGTTGATTTGCATAATGTCTATTTCTGTCCAACGCAGCTCACTTCCTATCCATGAACATTCCGAGAAATTTGTCAATGAAATATCTGCTCAGATATTCAAGTTACAAAATGTTGATACACTTGTCAAGAAAATAACTTAAATTTTGCAAGGTATCTGTTCTAAAATTTTTAATGATTTCATTGTTAAAGTCATTTTCAGAATTAAATTTGTCTTCCTTTGTCAAGAAATGTATCAACTACAACCAAAGCTAAATGCAAAATTTAATTTAACTTCCAACTGATATATTTAAGCAATCTATGCCATTCACTGCTAACAAGCACCTTGTTTTATATACTAATATTAAGGTTTATCTTCCAACAGATGCTTTTGTTAAAATAATTGTTTTGAACTTGCACTGTCTATTTTACTTAAGTATAGATTGGTCTGCTTTTGCACTGCTCCTTTTGAAAGGTTGCCATGGCTACACTTTATTAAGTCTTTTTTGACTTACAATTGTAGATCTGATGTGACAGAAAACAGAAAAGTTGAGTCTTCACTACACGATATTAGTCGCACATTAGGACTGGTCTTTTATCATGGTATGATACACAGAGTTTAAAAATATAGCATTGCCATTTCTATGTAACTGTCTGCTGCAGGAACCAGTCACATGATCAATGTTTGCATGACTTATTTACAATTTTTTTAGGTTCTTGAATTCATTAAAATATATGAAAATGTCCACATCAGTAAAAAAAACCCATACAAAACATGCTTTTAAGAATGAGAAAAGTATGTTAAAAATCATGCCTGTACCAAAACAAACTGGTTATTGAGCTGATAATTCCATGGAGAATTATTGATGTAGGGTGATGGCCGATAAGACAACTATCCACTAGAGACAATAATATAGAAATAAAAAAAAACTCATGCAAAATATAGAGTAAATTATCACAGGATCAAACTTGACAAAATGTAAAACAAGTTAATTGAGAAAACCAGAGGCTGAATTTTGTAAAAGGAATAAGAAAAAACGCCTCTCATACCATATTTTTTATGTCCCTCAATTAGAAATTGTTGTGTCTCTTTGTTTGTTTATTACTATATTCTCAACTGTTCTATAACTAGTAACTAGATTTCATTGACATAGCCCAATTTGTTGGTAAAACTTTTCTTTAACTTTATACATTTAACTTGAGTTTGCTATGAAATTGAATATAACATTAAATGCTAATATATAATTTCTTTCTTATATAATTTATTTCAAAGTTTTTTTTATGTGTGCTTTATATGAAAATGAAATGAATAAGAGGCATCTTTAGTTAACCGATGTTCTTCTAAATCCATTAAAAAATCAAAAAGCAAAATCATATACTGAGGGAATAACTTGATCTTTAAAAGGAGTGAGACAGTGTGCCTCATTATGGCTCACCTGCCATTCAAATCAAGATTTGATTAACTACTGTAAATTCAGAAATAATTGTGAGGTTTGTATTTATGCGAATAATGCAACAATTTGAATACAGCAATAATTAGAATTCACATTCTGATATTAAATACATATATCTGTAAATAGTCTTTTCATAAAATCGCATTAATCGAACTCGTATTTTTGTTTATTCTTCAAATATTGCAATAATAAATGCACACTTAATTTACAGTGTATTATTTTTGTTGTTGTTTAATTACAGATGGATTCATCTTTGTACTGTTAATTCCATGGATGGTTCCACTTCACTGCATACTTGTCTACTCAAGGGAGACAACTTCAGAATAATGAAGTGGTTACTAAAAATAGATCCCAATGTTATGACTATCAACATTCAAAACAGCTCAGGGTTAACTCCTTTACATTTAGCATGCCAGTTAGAAAGAAGGAAATGTACAGAAATGCTTGATGTAAGTAAACTTTTTGCATTTGATAAATTGACATCATGATAATTATTTCAACAAAGCTTGGGTGGATCTTTCCTTACCCTTTGTATGAATTCAGGATCTATGAGTGATAGGTTGCTATAAAAAAAATAATTGCTGATCACTGGTTACATTAATTTTGAAAATCATTGTAACTTAAAAGAATCACTCACAATCTTGTGGTAGCCTTCTTGCAACAAATACATACATTTGCAGGTTCAATACCTGGATGGGGCAAACAAAAGATTTAAGGATTGGTGTTTGTTGCTTTTCCTTGGTATTTGAGAGAAAACAATAAATGAATCAGATACCAATGGGACTTGAACAGAAATATGTCTTCCTACGGTTTGTTCCCTGTGAGATAGCAAGTTGAAGTTCAAAAACAGTGCTTTGATCCAGAACAAAGTAGTTTTTTTTCATATTTGTTTACCAGGTCCGTGTATTTACAATTACAGTACATGGATTCAATGTTATTCGTTGGTATACCAAGTTTTGTGGATATTGTGGGTACAGTGCAATTTAGTTTTCCTCAATCCACTAAAATAAATGAATCCACAGTATAATTTTATACATACAAGTATTATCTTTTGTTTCAGAATTGTCCAGAATCTGATTTAAATATTTCGACATTGGATGGAAAACTGGCTGAAGAAATGACAATTAACAAAAACATTGTTAAAATAAGTCAGAAGGGCAGATAGGGACATCCTGTCAGGTAAAATAACATATTATTGACCAATGATATTATTGTCAAACCTGCAAAGGAAATTCAGTTTCAGTAAAAAAAAATGTCAATAATAAATGGCATTTTATGAAACTTGGACAGAACCTCATCATCATGCCATGGTAGTTTTTATCTAGTTCCAGATTAGGGTAATTTTTTTTCAAACACATTTTGAAACTTTTCTTGCTTTGGTTTACTTTATGTGTTCTTGTTGTTCTCCTGGTGTATATATATGTTGCATAACTGTCAACTGTCACTTTGTGTGGGTGATTTCCCCATGAAGGCTCCCAAATGGAAATTTTGAAAGAGCATTTTGTCCATAATTAGGACTATGACAGCCATCTTGCACGTTAAACCCCCATGGGCATTTTGAAATATTGGCCGGTATGATGTTGTTTTATGCATACTGATGTGTGTCCTTTTGTTGTTTTTCATATTTTGCCATGGCCTTATCTGTTTATCATCAATGTATGAGTTTGAATATCACTTTGGTATCTTGTGCCTCTTTTTTTATATGACATTGCATGCACGTTCTTTTTATGCCCCAGCTATTAAACCAAGAGTTCCAAATGGTGAAGTTGAAATCATCCCTTCGTAAATTTTACGGACGCCATCACGAGTTGGTTGACCGTTATAGAATAACCGTTTCACAAATGATATCGGATATGTTCCTTACGTCGTAACTACAATCCCATTCCCTTTCATGAATGTGACCTACCGAATTAGACTATTTACCGGATTTGTTATCGCATAAGCAACACGACGGGTGCCACATGTGGAGCAAGATCTGCTTACCCTTCCGGAGCACCTGAGATCACCTCTAGTTTTTGGTGGGGTTCGTATTGTTTATTCGTTAGTTTTCTATGTTGTGTCATGTGTACTATTGTTTGTCTGTTTGTCTTTTTTCATTTTTAGCCATGACGTTGTCAGTTTATTTTATATTTCTGTGTTTGACTGTCCCTTTGGTATCTTTCGTCACTCTTTTATTGATTATATATTTTTTGGGATATAAGTCCATTTGTTCATTCGTCTGTCCGTCCGTTCTTCTGTCTGTCCTGTCTCATGTTAAAGATTTTTTTCAAGGTAGTTTTTGATGTTCCTTATGATATGATCATTCTAATTTTAATGGAAAATACGATTTTTTTCTGCAAATGCAATGTCCACTGAATGTAGAAAAATAATAGTGGGAGTTGGTCATTCATGTACTACGGACACATTTTTGTTTTCATACTTAAATTGTCTTATGTATTTTTATGTTTGCAAATCTAAGCCATCCTCAAAGTCTCGTTCCTCTTCAGTCACAAATGCTTCGATATATACACAGCCATTCAGAAGCCCAATCTACAATTAATTTGGAAAAAGGACATTCCATTCGACATTTGTAAGATTGGTTCAGTATTAATACTTGAACAATTCGTGCAAGTACTTATTTCTGCAAATTATTTATGTTAATTCTTTTTTGTTTTGTTTTTGTTATGATTGCAAATGTTATCTGTTAACTTACATATACATATCATAAAAAAATGCATGCAATACTACATTGATTAAGACTTTATAAATATGAATTCATTTAATGAATTTCTTGTCATGTAGTATTATCTATTTTGATAAGACTACAGTAACAGTATTAAAAAAAATCTTCTCCTTTGAAACTACTAAGACAAATTTAACTAAACTTGTGCATAGTCATCATCATTTGGATATCTAGTTTAAAAAATGTGTCTCATGACCCCGCCCGCGAACCAAGATGGCCGACATGGATAAAAATAATACATAGGATAAAATGCAGTTTTTGACTCATATCTCTTAAACCAAAGCATTTAGTTTAAGATCTATCTGCACTGAAATTTTAGCAGACAAATCATACAACCTGTTTTGGTAATTTTAAGAACATTTTGCAGCTTTTGGTTATTATTTTAGATAAACCGTAAACAGCATTAATATACAGCAAAGCAAGAATTACAAGCAAGTCAACATGGTCAAAAAGGTCAATTGACCCCTGAAGGAGATATTGCTCATTTTTTAACAATTTTCATAAATTTTGTAAATTTTTACAAAGTCTTTTTCACTGTTACTACTGGGCATTATCATTATAGATAGAGATAATTGTAAGCAGCAAGAATGTTCAGTAAAGTAATATCTACACATCACCATCACCAAAACACACTTTTGTTATGAATCAATCTGTGTCCTTTGTTTAATATGCACATAGACCAATGATTTGTAATTATTCCACTACTCTTCCAATTTTTCCTTGAGTGATTTCAATCACTTTGATTTGTGTTTTGCAATGAATGTAAATAGTTTACCAAGTTTTAAAAACTAGATTCAATAAACATTGATGTCCGAGATTTTAAATCTTACCAATGTTTGGTAAATGTGTACTTTTCTTATATTTTCGATTGTTTACTTTTCTTCATCTTTAACTTTTCCTATTTAATTGTGTTTTAAAATGAAACATGATCAGCAGAGACAATCATTGATTCTGATTACTTCCTTTTGATTTGATAGTAAAAAGTAAAATCACAAAAATACTGAACTCAGAGGAAAATCAATTCGGAGAGTCCATAATCACATGGCAAAATCAAATAACAAAACGCATCAAAAACGAATGGACAAGAACTGTCATATTCCTGACTTGGTACAGGCATTTTCAAATGTAGAAAATGGTGGATTGAACCTGGTTTTATAGCTCCTTTTATAACTACTCATGGACCATCTGGTGCTTTCCGCAGTAAATCTGTTGTGCTTATTTTTTGGGCGTACAAACACAGTCGTCTCTTCTCAAACATGATTATGCTATGGGATACACTTAAAAAGCGTCCCTTATTTCATAAAGGATTGATGTTATTCACTGTTGAATTCATTTGGAAAACTTTCATTACTCCTTAAAGAGACACTCTGATTAAATTTGAAGGCAATGGAACATGGAGAAGCAATATGGATGTGATGGGTACATTTAAATTTAGAAAATATAAATTAAAAATTGATGAGTGTTTCATTATTCATTATTTTACCTATTGTATTAAGTTGAGGCACATTTTTAAGTAGATTATCATGGTTTTCTATAGATTGATATTGTAACACATCAGCGATGAACCACTTGTCCACATCTCAGATACTATAACCAATAGCAATACTATAATATTAGATACGGAATGATTGTAAAATGTACATGTCTTACTGGCAGTTTCATAATTTAGTGGTTAAAGTTGAGGTTTTTCCTTCTTTTTTTCTTATACTGTATGCAATTGGTAAATTGTGTTTGGAGTATTGAAATCTTTAACGATGTACATGTCAGTCTGGCAGGTTTCATTTTCACGGTTCGTTGCTAAATGTTTTTGTGTTTTAGTCGGTCTGTTTTTCTTAATACATTTGGTGTATGAAATGATAGTACAGAGGTATCACCACAATTGTCGTCCCTTGATTTTCGTTGTTCACGAATATAGTCCCTAGTGTTGACAGTGGGTTACTTGCCATTAATTTTGATACCCCTTCCAAATTTATTTCTTCATGTTTAATGCCTGAAATTGCAATAAGGGGGGTGAAATTACACTGTAAACAAATTTGGGTCCAGAATTTTAAAGGAAAGTAGTGATTTGGTCTAGCTGACGAAGGTTACATATTAGCACTTCTGAAGCTGTCAAAAGATTTCAAGACGCCCCAAACATAAAATTGTCCATATTTTGAGTTAGAGCCGATGAAGTTTTCTCTAATTTTGATATAGTTTGTCCCAAAAGTAGTACAACACACTTTAAAAATTTCATTTAGAAAGCGCAGGTGGGATTTTTTTAATTTTCATTCATCTTCTAAAATAAATGCACTACGAATTAATTGTGGTCTGGAACCATCTGACCTGACCTCATTTTCATGGTTCATTGTTCAAATTTAGGTTTCCGTAGTTAATCTGTTTTCTTAAATACTCTATGCAATAGTTCAACTATATGTGATGCATGGATTGCTTGTAAGGTGTACTTGTCCTTCTTGCAGAGATCCTCTGTCCATATTCTCATGGTTCCTTGGTCAATTTTAGGATTTCAGGGTTTTGTCTGTTTTTTGTTTAGAAGTCAACTATTCAATGTGGAATGGTTGTAAATACATTTTTCTGACTTTGACCTTATTTCCTTGTCATATGTAAAGTAAACTTGCAGTAAAACGTTATATATCTGACTATCAACTTAGAATAAATGGTCAATTAAGAGAGCCGGGCATGTCAGAGTTTGCACACTTGTATTATACAAGTTTTTCTTGAAAGAATCAAATCGCTTACATGACAAGATATACACATAAAAATACAAAGATGTGGTGTGATTTCCAATGAGGCAATTAATTGACAAAGAAGTTAACAAGGTTAGGTCATAGTACTGCCATCAACAAAATGCAAAAATCCATACCACACAGTAAGCTACAAAAGGTCCGAAATAATTACAAAATGTAAATCATTTGAAATGAAAAAAAAAAACGGTACGATTTGTGTACAAAAGAGGTGCGAAATATACTAATGGAACAGTCAAACTCAAAGACCGAAAAATAAACTGACAACGCAATGGCTAAAAAAAGAAAAAGACAAACAGACGAATAAAATTCCACGAATCACAACATTCATCACTAAAGACTAAGCAACACGAACACCAATAAAATCTTGGAGCGATCTCAGGTGCTCCGGAAGGGTAAGCAGATCATGCTCCACGTGAAGCACTTATCCTATTGCTCATGATACTACAAATCCGGTAAATTTTCTAATTCGGTAGATCACATTCGTGAAAAGGGAAGCAGATTTTAGTTACGACATAACGAACATATTATCAACGTCCACTTGTATTTTTATCTATTTGATGAGTTATGCCTTTTTCAACTGATTTTTTATAGTTCGTGCTTATGTTGTACTGTTATACCACTGTCCGAGGTTATGGGAGGGTTGGGATCCCGCTAACATGTTTAACCCTGCCACATTCTCTATGTACATGTATGTGCCTGTCCCAAGTCAGGAGCCTGTAATTCAGTGGTTTTCGTTTGTTTATGTGTTACATATTTCTTTTTCGTTCATTTTTTATACATAAATTAGGCCGTTAGTTTTCTCGTTTGAATTGTTTTACATTGTCAATTCGTGACCTTTTATAGTTTTATATGCGGTATATGGGCTATGCTCATTGTTAAAGGCCGTACGGTGACGTATAGTTGTTAATTGCTGTGTCATTTTGGTATCTTGTCTCATTGGCAATGATACTACATCTTTTTTTATATTCGATATCAACTGTGAAGCGGCTATTCCATAATGGTCAAACAACTCGTGATGGCGTCCGTAAAATTTACGAAGGGATGATTCCAACTTCACTATTTGGAACTTTTGATTTAATAGCTTCCTTGTGATTAGGAAATACAAACTCGGGAATATCGTATCAATTTGGAGATACATATTTGTATACAGGCGCTGCTGTAATGTTGCTACATAGAAATGGAAAGTTCACAATTGGGAAGTTGAAATCATCTCTTTTATGGTAAAGTTTTGTTTTTAACCGACCCTCATTGTCAATTTCTAGATGTAAGTCTAGATATGAGTTACACGTTACTGTATCTGTTGTATCCTTTATATCTGTATCGATGTGATAGATTCGTTCAACATAGTCACTTAATTATGAATTATGCATTTTCTATATATAGTGGAGGATATTAGCAAGCAAAATCGAGATAATTGTGCAAATGATGATACAAGCATGAAAATTAGCACGAATCATCATTATTATATACCTTTTAAAAAAAAACTGCTGGCCATGAACAAAATCATTTCTTCAAGGTGGCCACGGTATTTTTAAAAATTGCTGTTTTTTCCTAATAAAATATACTTATTTTTCTGGAAAACGTTTTCTTTGACCTTCTTAAAGAGAAAAAAAATATTATCAGGTTTCAAATTTTGTGGCTACATTCCTTGCATGTGGCGTATTTAATAGAAATAAATATTTGACTCTTCAGGGTTTGCGCATGCGCGAAAATGTAACAAAATTCACACATTAACAATTGAACCATTTACTATTTATTGGTGCTTTTGGATTTTAAATGATATTATGAATTGGTTTTTAAGGTTATGAAACAAATGCGTTTATCAATTTTGCGCATGGGCAATCTATTATTAGACATACAGAGGGATTTTCACCTACTACCAGATACAATGATGTAAATCGTAGTTTATCTAAGAGACTAGGATTTGAATTTTGTAAACATCTTGGTCGTCATGTAATTCCTCTGAAAATCTATGCCCTTCTATTCAAGTAAGTGCAACTTCTATGATGCCACTGATTATAAACACGCCCATTCGGTTGAATTGATCAAGCATTTGATGGATAAGTTGAAAAAGTGATTAACTTTCAAAATCCAATCCACGTACAATTATAGCTGCAGATCATCCACTTTTGGTAATGGCTAAGCAAATTCAGTGGGAATGGGAATGGCTAGATTTGTACGGAGAAGATAAGTTTATTGTTATGTTTTGTGGATAGTACATTGAAATGGCTTGTTTAAAAACAAAATTGGTGATATATTGCATGAAAGTGGATGTACTTGTGCACTCACTGAAGCCGATATTGCAACACCTAAAACATCATGTTATTTTTTTGTATATTCAAATGTACCTAGGACTAGACATGCGCGAACCATTAACGTTTAATGCAGAAAATATAGCTCACCACTCTGTGTCATTCGATTTGTTGATAGACTGGTGTAAGGAAATAGAGTCATCTAGCCCATAGTTTAATTTTTGGCGTTCAATTTTGAATCTATACGAACTTCTTGCGCTGTCGGTCGTACGCACATGATATGAGTCAGATATCGTACCTCAAAATCAGTGCATATCAAGTATGATACCGTATTTTTTTGTTTCAGATCGTATTAGTTATGCTCGATGGTTACTGATCAATCTCCGAGATACGGCTTCCATTCACGAACATCACCCACAAGGTGGCAATGGAATCTGCAAATGGTAATTGCACAGTACGTAAGACCAGCAAGTTGTTGTCTTATATCGAAATTGATCGGGCACAAAAATAGAATAATGCAATTGTGAAGGGCGATATTGGTGCCATCGAAGATCCCTTTGAGACGATACATTGAAGGAAATCAGTAGACTGGTAGATGAATTTGAAAGATCTAGTGGTTTGAGTCATTTTAAAATAGATAAACGACATCATGAAGACTCTACGAAACACAAAAGGATTTCTGTGAAAAGTATCATAAGTGATGAACGAGTTTGGAAATCCATTTTTTTCTTTTTCTAGAACAGTCGTCAGATTTGTTGAATCTTTAAAGGAAATTGTTGACTGGGAGGCAGGTGAAATATGTGTATAAACTCAAAGATATTGGGTCCGAACAGTACGAAGATCTTTTGAAGCAAATGCAAAACGACATATAACCAGATAAAAAAGAACTATTTCCTATGTTAGCCGTAAAATGAAACTGGAAATGTCTTTGTCAAAGAACAAAGCTGAAGAACATGACAAGTGATTGCAATGCAATATCTTTTCTAGACTTTTCATTTCTTGTCAAAGTAGACAGTTTGACATGGAAGATTTCTTTATCCACGAAAACCAAATTACTCCTCTGCTTTGTCTAAGGATGTCACTTTAAACAATGTTGATAGATCGCTTCAAATTGATATATTAGAAACATTGTGCGATTTGCCATCAACTGATCCAAATTCTGACGCTAAATAAATGCGTTGGTTGGCCAGAAATGGTTGATTTCAGGCCACCACGTGATGATTTTGCAAATGATGTCATATTGCCTTACGTAAAATTTTGCACCGATAAGTATTAGGAGTAGACATTGTATTTGATATTTACTAAATTATTAATTTAAAGGCTGGACCGAGAACTGGCAAGGTGCTAGTACTAGACGGAAAGTTGTTGGATCTGGTAGAACGTCAAGGGTATCGAGTAGTCCTTATGCAGAAGCTCGCTTTAATTTTGAATGAAGACACAGACATGGACATCATTGAAACATTTGCCTGCATCATCTACGACAACATCAACATTTTCTGTTAACAAGGCACGATTTGAATTATTTGTCAGGAAGCAGCTCCCTAGTGATGCTATTCCGCCTACCAGAGGTTCTCTTCCGGAGCACATCAAAAGAGAATCATATTAAGGTGGACTCATCTGGATTTATGCATTCAACAGGTACACGTACCAAGTCATGAACACTGGGTTTGGATGAAAGAAAAAAAACATTGACAGTTGGAAACTAAAATGGACTTCTTTGGCTGCTGTTGCACCATCGATATCATATCAGGCACTTTGGAAATGCGGATGCAAAAATTCCAGCGGTGTTGGTAACTCTAAACACTACCGTTCTGGCCTTCTATGTACAGGTTTGTGTAACTGTCAGTTAAGTATAAGAAATGCAACCTGTCTTTCCTAACCAAACTAGGTATTTGAACTTAACAAAGAAAGTGATATCTTTTGTAAATTAGAAGAAAATGAAAGAAAACAAATATGAAGTTTTCAACGATTTTGCAGCCATTTTGGAACCGGAAGTCACTTTTTCGTCATGTATGTATTGTTTCATCCTACTTTAGGAACATTAATCTACGTTTTATCAAAGCTTATATTGGATTTTACCTAAGACACAGCTTTCAAAGGATTTATGAAATGTAGCCACTTTCAACGTGTATGCCACCATTTTGGAACCGGAAGTAAATTTTTCGTCATTTATGTATTGTGTCATCGTAATTTAGGAACTGTAATTCATGTTTTATCAATACTTACTTTGAATTATACCAACAATACCGCTTTCAAATGATTTACGAAATGTAGCCATTTTCAACGTTTTTGCCGCCATTTTGGGACCGGAAGTCACTTTTTCGTCATTTATGTATTTTTTTATCGTACCTTAGGAACTGCAATTTACGTTTGATTACAACTTAATTTGGAGTGTACCTATAACACAGCTTTCAAAGGGTTTACGTAAAAAGTAAAATCACAAAAATACTGAACTTAAAGTAAAATCAATTCGGAAAGTCCATAATCACATGGCAAAATCCAATAACAAAACGCATCAAAAACGAATGGACAAGAACTGTCATATTGCTGACTTGGTACAGGCATTTTCAAATGTAGAAAATGGTGGATTAAACCTGGTTTTATAGCGCTAACCCTCTCACTTTGATGACAGTCTCATCAAAATCCGTTATATTTACAATGATGCGTTAACTAAACAGACACAATAAACAAAATAGTCAAAATAAGAATACAGCAGTCACCATCGTGTTACAATTTTAATGAACAATTTAACAGAACACAAAAACATCTATCTAAAAACACATTCATTGATTTGCGTGTCTGACGTCAGAAAATTGTATGCGTCACATATATTTGTCGTTCAATGTACATGCAAACAATTTTAAAATGTCACATATGCAATGTTAGCATACAGGGTTAAAAATCAAAAGTATGTAAGAATAAATTTCATAAATAGACCGATATTTAAAATAGTCCAAAAGTTATATAGAATTTATAAGAATCCACAAATAGTTAATTCCACTACGCGATTGAATAATTTTGACGTTTGTCGTTCAAAGTATTTTGTAATTCATAATGGAAATATATCATAATGACAAAAAAAAGAACAATAGCATACTGACGGGATCTTTCAAAGTACAGAGTCACGTTATAAGAACCAAAGAAATACAAAAAGTCGCATATACAAAACACACTACCAAAAAAAAAAGACAATACAAACACATTGACGGGATGTATAAGTACCGAGCCACGTTAAACGGATATCGCATTAAACAATCCAACAGTAAAAGTAATAGAAATAATAGAACAAAGACACATGAAGAAACAATAAAACACGTTGTTCAGATGATAAACAACTTCAGTACGCAGAATCTATACACTAAGACCATCATGTATTATTTGTGAAGTTGATACGGAATATTTATCAAGGTCTTGGTACCTTCCGATGAACTTTTTTAGAAAAAGGACGAGACGTTCTTTGACATATCCCAGGTTCATCAACTTTCTATTCAGTAAGTGATGACGTTTTACAAAGTCTGAGTAGGAGCTGAAAGCTTAAGCTCTTGAATATCGAATAAATTGGGAAATATATATCCCATATGCAGGTGAAATTGGTATATTGCTACAAAGGTGGGGGAAATTTATAATTTCAAAATTAAAATCTTCTCGTTTGTCATAGATTCTGGTACTGAGATGACTGTGTAAGTCAAATTCGAGATATAAGTCTAAAATGAGGCGGAGGAAGCCGTGTCTGTTGTTTCTTTAATCTCTAGTTTTGGGGGATATATTAATGGAACCCAATCTGAAAAGTTCGGATTGTTTATGGAAAGAACATCATCAATATATCTGAAAGTGAAATTTAATAATCTGGCTTCTTTGATCCTCTTGTTTTTGACAAGTGTCTGGAGGAACTCCGATTCATATGAAAATAAGAAGAGGTCGGCAAGAAGAGGCGCACAGTTAGTTCCTCTAGGAATGCCGACAATTTGTTGGAAAAGTCTACCTCCAAACTCAACAAATATGTTGTAATGCAGTCTATTGTATATGACGCCTTCTGCTAAATGAGCGGTGGCCATCTTGAAAAAATGGAAATGTTTTATTGCCAGTAGCTGATTTTTTTTTAAGTATTGTTTAGTCAACCTTTGTACCAAATTTCATGCTTGTATCACGATTTGCACAATTATTTCCATAATATCTCCCACTAATAGCGGATATTGCTCACTTCTTAACCTTAGAAGTTCCTGAATGAAGTCAGCCTCATAATAATAAAGAAACAAGTCTACAAAAAGAGGGGACTCAATTGGTCCCCATTGGAATGTAGATAGTCTGTTGAAAATAACGTCCTCCAAACGTAATAAATATTTTGTCAATCAATGTAAGAAATGAAGCATCTTGCTAAATTCAGTTCAGAGAATTTTTGGTTTGAATCAGAGTGATTCTTGACACAGTAGGATTCATCTTTTCCTAAGATAAGATACATGTATCTACGTTGGCCATTCTTTTTTATGAAACAAAGTAATACCAACTCTTTCAATTTGTCTACTAGTTTGGAATGGGGAATATTTGTGTAACGTGTAGATAAGTCAAATGTGTTGAAAAGAGTCTTAGATTATTTATGCTCTGAAAGATCTTTGGAATATTTTAGTATCAAAATCTGATTCACTCCAACTCTAGAATAACGTTGAAGCTCGGCTTTGATTGTTGATAACAAAGTTGTTAATAATTTGACAACAGGTTTCGCGGAGCATAATTGAGAAAACGCAGCAATATACCGTTGTTTATAAGGACACTTAAGACCTTTTTCACTTTGTTGGATTCGAGCGTCACTGATGAGTCTTATGTAGACGAAACGCGCGTCTGGCTTATATACAAATTTAGTCCTGATATCTATGATGAGTTTATTCATGTAGATTAGGTATCCAAAAAAGTAAAATAACGAAAATACTGAACTCTGAGGAAAATTCACAACGAAAAGTCCCTAATCAAATGCATATCAAAAGCTCAAACAAATCAAACGAACGGAGAACAACTATCATATCCCTGACTTGGTATAGGCATTTTCTTATTTTGATAATGGTGGATTAGCCTGGTATTAAGCTAAATAATCCTGTGATGGAAGATCTGGCTCTTCATCTTTGGTTAAAATTCCAAATGAAAATAGAACAGACCTAGGAATATCCAATATTTCTTCTTTGATAAGTGTCGTGAGGCTTATATGTTGTGTTTCGAAGTGAGTTACTAATGCCTCATTCATTATCAAGTATTTTATGAAATGAGATTTACACACATAAACAAGGTTGTATGGGGCTTTATCTGCGGGGTCAACAACATAAGTGTTATGGAAGCAGGACAAATGTTTTTTTTCAAAATTATGATCTTTAAAGATTCGAAGCATGGGTATTGATAGACTCATTCTATTTCTCAATTCTGATTTGTATCAACGACCTTACAGCCTTAATCAATTTAGCGCATTACCTGGCTTAATCCACGACTGTATCCATCAGTATTTTGAAGTTGTATTTCCAATTGATTGATTAAGTCTGATGATATTTCGGACCTTTGGATAACACATTTCGCAGGAAAGTGTTATTCGCAATGTTGAGGTCACCAGTAATAACGTGACCAGCCGGATTATATATAAATTGGGAACTAGCACATATGCATCAGAAGGTTTAGACTTGAAGTCGTCAATATTGAGATTCTGCAAAACGTGTTTGTAATTGAAAATTTTAGCTGCAATTGGTTTTGTATATATATATAGGTATAAGAAATGATAGGTACAAACTGATCTTTTAAATAGGAGGTATTTTTGACTGAACTAATTTATGATGAAGGTTATTGCCTAAGTTGACGCCGTCGAGACCTTTGTTTACAAATGCAAGTTTGAAAAGGGATCTTTTCTCTTTTTCATCTTTTCCAGTGCGAACTGCTTGAAAAAGTCTGTGACATGCAATATCCGAAATTATAGCTGTAGGTTTTTATTGGATTGAATGAGTGTTTGTAACCGTAGTTTCCAAACATAAATTGAACATATAATGACGTTTTGAAAGGGGTAGTTAATAAAGTTTTGTGCGAATGTGATGAATCGGCTTTTGTTCTAATGGCAGCAAGTGATTAATAGAGACATCATGTAGAGTAGGTCACTGGCATACTTGATATGACCATTACTGCGTCTACTTCGAGGAGTAGAGTTGAAAATATTCATTACATTCACCGAGCTACTGGAAGGACTAGATAGAAAACCTATACCATCAATTTTATCATTGCAACAATATAGTGTCGCAGTTCCCAATTGTCGAATCCAGTCGTCTTTTTTTTGGTCTACGGAGAGGCGTTTCAAGATGATGATTGTTAGTCCTGTGGTATATGTTTTCGATAATGCGGACTGTCAAAGAAAAAAACTATTAAAGGTACCAAGATAATAATTTAATACGCCAGACGCGCGTTTCGTCTACATAAGACTCATTAATGACGCTCAGATCAAAATAGCTATAAAGTCAAACAAGTACAAAGTTGAAGAGCATTGATGGTCCAAACTTCCAAAAAGTTGTGCCAAATACCGCTAAGGTAATCTTTTCCTAGGATGAGAAAATCCTTAGTTTTTTTGAAAATTGAAAGTTTGGTAAAAAGGAAATTTATAAAAAAAATGACCATATAATTAATTTTCATGTCAACACCGAAGTGCTGACTACTGGGGTTTAAGAAACGATTTAATTATCAGGCTGATTGAAATGCTGGTAAAATATGTCGCTTGCACTCAGGTTGATGTCTGATCTATGATACATAGCACCAAATGACAATCACTGAACTACAGGCTACTGAATTGGAACAGGCACATACAGAATGTGGCGGGGTTAATCATGTTTGATGGCTCGAAATCCCTCTTAACTATTCTGTATTTTATTTCAGTATCTTTTAGATATTTTTTTTTTGGCTTACATTCATAGACAGTCTGTGATTACATATGTTGACCTGATATATTTGTAAACCCCTTTGATTGATATGAACTTAAGAAAGAAGTTAACCTTCATGCTCTAGAAATAATATCTATAGAAAAAAGTGTGATTTAAAAAACAATTCTGTACCTTAATATGCCAAACTCAAGATACATGAACATACTTTTGCATTCGACATGACAACTGTACACTGATCGCATCAACCTTTTTGGAAATGTTAGTGCGTATATAAAACACTAGTTTAAGCAGAGACATAAGTTTAAATGGTAATGATGTCATTAAATATAACGCACGCTATAGTTAAAGTGACAGGCTCTAAAAAAAAAATAAGCCTCCACATTAAACTTTTCTGATGAGTCTGCATGTTGCCTAGCAGCCCATAACGTCTATCCATATCGTTAATACTGGCCTATACATTTAAACAGTAGTCATAATCAACTGTCTTCAGACTGGCCGACGACATCCTTTACTAAATTTGTTTTTGTAATGTGTCCTAGTTATTCATAACAAGTTATCCAAGGTACCAGGCTTATAATTCAATACTCCAGACGCGCGTTTCGTCTACTTAAGACTCATTAGTGACGCTCAGATAAAAAAAAAGGTTAGAAAGCCAACAAAATGCAACGTGGCAGAGCATTGATGACTCATACTTCCCAAAAGTTGTGCCAAATACGTATAAGGTTATCTATGCCTGGGATAAAAAAATCCTTAGTCTTTCGAATGAACCAGCTGCGATTTGACGTTAAGCACAAAATTATCAATCAATAACTCAGCCAATTAATCCTTCCTTTCTTATCCTCCTTCCTTCCTTCCTTCCTTCCTTCCTTTCTTCCTTCATTTCTTCCTTCTTTCATTCCTTAATTCATTCATTCATTCATTCATTCATTTATCTTTCATATATTCATTCATTCATTCATTCGTTAATTCATTCATTCATTCATTCATTCATCTTTCATATATTCATTCATTTTTCATTCAACTAATCAATGAACCAATAAATCAATCCATCTATCGTTTTTGTTTCTTCTTTTCGTAGGGTTGCAGATTCATTGACACAAACGCAAAACACATTCTTGGATCTATATTTATCGCACTATCCGTTTTACATGACACGCGTATGTATAAATCATTGAAAGTTTACAGTATGATAATTTTACACGAAGATTCCGAATTGTTTGAAGATCTGGCATGAATGAAATAGGAACAAATTTTAGGAAATATTTTTTAATTATGATCACACACCAAAACGACAAAAGAAACTTTCATATGCACAATGTTTTTCAATCCATGCAATGAAAAAAAAGACATCACACACACACACAAAAACAATTTACACAATAATGAACATTTACTCTAATGTAAAAGAAAAAATAACCCAACAACAATTGATTGATAACAGAGTTAACAAAACTAAACTGATTTTGAAATAGTCCAGAAAAGTTACTATGACAATGACGAATAGATACTTTTTGAATTTTTTAACCACAAGGGACATAAAAGAGTAACAAAAACATTAAACAGTGTTGTCAATTCAATATGTATATTGTAAGCGGTAACACCAATCATTAAAAGGAAATATTTCACTAAGGATTATTCACTAAATTAAGTAGAATATATACAACATATCAGAACAATAAAAGTTATATTTAAAAAGTAAAATCACAAAAATACTGAACTTAGAGGAAAATCAATTCGGAAAGTCCATAATCACAGGGCAAAATCACCACACCTTGGGTGTTGAGTAATGTGTTCTGTTTTGCACACATTATAGGCCACACAACATATTAGTTCATTCAAATTGTTATTTTTCAGAAGAACGTAATTGTTTTCATTATATATTTACACTTTAATTTTTTCTTATAAATGTAAACTTCTTTATTTGATCCAATAACTACTGAATCGGTTAAAGGGTCGTAACAAATACAATCCTTAAAGTTTGACGTTTTGATATTTGTAATTACTACTTCCCTTTTCTCGCCATTAGAATATACCTTGATAACATATCCCGAGTTATCATCTTCTTTTTCACATAGCACTAGCACATTTCCTCTGTTATCTATGGTAAGAGCACTTAGTTGTGTCATACTCGGATTAGTCAATGTGAATATATCATTACCATCTCTATCAATACAGAGCAGCTGTTTATTGTATATATCAATATAGTAGATATGTTGTGAATCAACATCGTAACACATATCACATGGTGTAAAACTAAGTGTAATACATCTTTCTACACTTCCTGACATATCAATTACCACAATACTATTTTTATCACTTATGTAGAACTCGTTTTCTATGTATATAAATGTAACTGTACAATATAGCATTGCAGTAACGCGAATGTATTGAACATGGTTTTGTTGAATGTCAACTAAAGCAATTTGATTGTTTCTAAGTAACACCGCAACAGTATTTCTGTCCACTACAGACACCAATCTAGGACAGTCTTCTAATTGTAAAGCATGTCTTTGTATCCCACTGACAGAAAATGTCTTTACTTCCCGATCACTAACACATGCTACAAATACCTCACCATTAGGTAAACATAGTATATCACTCAAAAAACGGACTTCCAAAAGGAATTTACAGTTCAATATGAAACTATCGCTGATAAGTTGCATTGAGTGTTTTCTATACTTTTTCTCATTATCATGTTTTCTGGAACAGTCCTTACATAAAACTCTATTACAATCGTAGCAGTTGTACACGGACATGTGTTTGCAATAATTGCACCTAAAGAAAGAAAAAAATGAGTACTGGTATAAAATCGATTTATATCTTGAAATACATTAATTTTACAAATAATTGATTTAAACTTGATATAAGAAAAAAACAAATATTTGTATCTTAATTCTCTAGTTTAGTATATAATAAAAAAAAGAACAAGAATTGAAAATATCGTTAAAGAACAAGAAAAAAAAATAGATACTTGCGACCTATGTTTTCCACCAGAGCCATTTTTACACTTTACATTAAGCTTCGACACATTTATATATAACGCATTTCTTTCTAGCTTTGTTCTAAAAATAGTTCATGTTTCCAAACATACACGTATATCGTTATAATTGAAAGTTACAACAAATAAAACTTACTTTCTTTGGCCTTTGTTTTCTACAAAAGTATGCAATATAACTTACAGAAATGAACATACTTGTATAAACGTAGTTGAAACTATTATGCATGTATAACATCAGCAACAAACATTTACTGGCAATATTTCACTTCTTAGTGCTATTTCATATAAGATAAAGGAGAGGGAAATATATACAAGTTTTCATGGCCTTACATATTTCACGTTAAATTGTGTGGTCATAAGTGATAAAACAAACCGTTAAAAGTTTGTTCTTCCTTTTGTGTTACTGTGACAACTAAGAATCCATTTAAGGAGGATCGAATGTATAAAAATTTCAGTTTTTTTTGGTTTATAACTCCACTAGTTGTTACTTTTTCATCTGTACAGAAATCAATTCATCTTGGCCCCAAACAACTGTACAAATGTAAATATCATTGAAAAAAGCTCCAAATTATCTGCCTTTGGTGAAAACATGCTATGTTTTGACATTAAGATTGAAATATCTTTTTTTAACTTATCGGTGACCGGGTCCGTGTATATCTGCGTCCATTCGGTTTTCGTTTTGAAATATCAAAAACAAAAAACAAAAAACGAAAGTGTTTTCATTTTTCGTTTTTGATTTCTTAAAAACCAAAATGAATAACAAAAGTGTTTTCGTTTTTCGTTTTTGATTTCACAAAACGAAAAACGGAAAACAAAAGTATTTTCATTTTTCATTTTTGATTTCTCAAAAACTAAAATCGAAAAATGAAAGTGTTTTCATTTTTCATTTTTGATTTCACAAAAACAAAAAACGAAAACGAAAACGAAAGTGTGTTCAATTTATCTTTCCCACACTGTTTTTAATTGTCATTCAAAAAATGACAATGTTGTCATTTGTCATTCATGTAAAATGTTTTTTTTTTCTTGATGTACAGTCATTGATAGTAAATGTTGCTAATGTAAACACCCGGTGTTCATTCAACATAATGTACACAAAATAGACCGCGTGACTTCTGAATTGAACTACGGTGATAAAGTAATCAAAGACTTTCAAATTACCTTGTTTATATCTTTGATAAAGAATTAATTATTATATTTAAATATTAAACTAATCACAAATTTAAATTGTACAATATAATATTATAGGTGGTACAAATAAATAGATTGATGACAACATCACACTAACAAGGGAGGTAACTACTTTAAAAAGTGACACGAAAAATAGCCCGGTCGTTAAAGTATACATGTACAATGGTTGTGAGATCAATATTATTTTAATCGAAGAAAATGTCGACGGATGCAAAAGTCTTTATCAATCTAAACACTAAGGATACGTGATCTTAACTTTTAAGTTTGGAGAGGTTGATATAAGATGATAATATAGAAGCGTAACTAGCCTCTATTACAACATGTACAAATCTCTTTATTTTTTATTTAGGACCTGGATACGGCTCAATGCTAGTTTTAGCCCTCCAATTCTAAAGGCCTAGGTCATATGTTTTTTTTTTAATTATTTGATGCCGTGGGATTGGGATTTTTAGCTTTAATGTAACCCTTGTCAGCTTTAACTTGTGTTTACAGCAAAGATAGCCAGTTTTGAGTTCTGTAAAATACTGTAACAGTTTAATTTTCCATGTCCGGTAGCATTGTAACTTCTTAAAACATCTTCCGAGCAATATTTGCACATATGTGCCGTGGGCATGTACAATGGCCAAACCACACATGCCCGTTCTTGAGTCTTCGTAGATCTATTCCAACTTAAGTATTATTGAGTGTACGACAAGCAGAACATGATATTTTATACCATTGAATATTGAATCCATAGTCATAAAGATCGATTACTTAATTGGCGTTCCTTTAACGTAGCTGCAGAACAAAACGAGAGAGATACTTTCGAATATTTCTACAATTTCAAGCAGTTTTCTACTCACAAACACAATAATATTTTCAACAATTATTAAAATTTTTTTTTTTTACACTTTTTTTTTTTATGTTGTTTTAAAATATCAATTTGACTTGAATTTTGGATCCCGCTAAAATGTTTAACCCCGCCACATTCTAAATGTATGTGCCTGTCCCAAGTCAAGAGCCCGTTATTCAGTGGTTGTCGTTTGTTTATGTGTTACATTTTTGTTTTTCATTCAATTTTTGTACATAAATTAGGTCGTTAGCTTTCTTGTTTGAATTGTTTTGCATTGTTATTTCAGGCCCTTTTATAGCTTACTATGTGGTATGGGCTTTGTTCATTGTTGAAGGCCGTACGGTGACTTATAGTTGTTAATTTCTGTGTTATTTTGGTCTCTTGTGGAGAGTTGTCTCATTGACAATCATACCACATCTTCTTTTTTATATTTATATGAGTATATTAAATATACATGTATATACCAAGCTAAGCCAGTTTATATCTTGTTTCTCGTCTGACTATACATAAGGCGAGAAGAGCTACTTTGATAGATCAGGTTGACTGATAAGCTGTCTATATAAAGTAATGGGACAATGCATGACATGAAGACATCACCAAATCACCGTACATGTATTTAATACTCAAAAAGACATCCAGAGCTTACCATAGTCATCAACTACCTACCAACAGGCCGTGAGCTCTGGTTGGCTCTTAATTCAAATCCAAGAGCACAGCAAAATGTCAAAATATTCTATTCAAACTGGGTGACCTGGGAGAAAAAAATATCGAAATTTTCCAAAGAAATACACCCCCCCTCAACTTTTTAAGAAGGAGATATGGTGTTATTGTAAATGAGTCAACTATCCCACAAAGTTCAAATGTAGTGGATGTAAGCAGTTATATACAAGCAACCATATAACCTTCAACAATGAGACAAAAACATACGGTATTGTCGGCTACAATAGTCCATGAAATGAAAAATATGAAACAGTTCAATTGAGAAAAATAACGGCCTATTTTAAAACAACATGAATTACGAAAAACAAATATGAAGACATCAACAAACGACAACCACTGAACTACATGTTCCTGGGTTGGAACAGGCACATGCAATATATGGCGGAGTTTAACATGTTTGTGAGCGCTCAATCCTCCCCTGAACCTGAAACAGTTTGTTACAGCACAGCATAAGAACAAACTATACAAATCATCGGAAAAGGGCTTAACGCATGAGATCGATACAAAACAGATGAAAAAAAAACATCTAACAAAAACACATACCGAATGTGGCGAGGTATTTAAACATCGTTTTCAAACAATCAAAGTACTGAAGTACTGAACATCGAATGACTACAAGTTCTTTTGGATTGTCACAAGCACTTGACAAAAAATATTACATCTCTATACCTGAAAGTGAGGTTAATATACATATAAAATTTTCTTTCTGAGACAAATTCTTGCGTGTATGGTGAATAAATGACAGGGAATCAACTTCAACGTAATATCTTGTATATGTCCTGTAGTATATTGTAGTGATACAAATCAGTACATTCTGGTTTGTTTGTATATGTTATATTAATATTTGTATATTACAGTTACTACATCTTGTATATATGATTTTTATCCATTTGTATATCATTCTATTTTACTATAATTACATTAGATGTATGTTTCAGTATAATACCGGCTTTATTCTGATTGGCTAACTGCACATCACATGTTATTCCGTAAGCAGTTGCATTGCTCAATACAACTTTTCATTCATGATAACACGATGGTCCAACAATAAAGTGCCCAGTTGAATTAAATAAAAATAAAATATATATAAAATTCGTGTTTTCATGATCATAGCTAAAAAATGTAATTATAAGTATTGAATGCTTCTTTTTGTAACTTTATAGGGTTGTAAAAGCGTTGACCGTGCGTACATTTTTAGAATGAAGCGCTTCATACAAAATGTACTTCGGTCAACGCTTTTACACCCCAATAAATTTACAAAAAGAAGCATTCAATTCTTAAATACTAATAATAGTACAGTGCAATTGCATGGTGGACACTCTTTTGTAATAACTCGATTTTTCTAATAGATTGGATTTGATTAGGTATTCCTATTTCTCGCAAAACTCAGTACACATATTCTCTATCATATGATCTTTTTAATTTTAATGCCAAATATAGAGTTCTGACCCTCAATTTCACGGTCCACTAGACATGGAAAATGATAGTGCGAGTGGGTCATTTTTGTACTATGGACATATTCTTATTCAAATTCTTTATTAAAGACGTTAGTAAATTTACTTCAGATAAAAATACTACATTTGTAAATTAGACGAACTAATCTAATAAAAGGGTATATCTCTGATTTCGTTATACTTATGTGTATGAGAACATTAATATGAATATTAATTTTAATGAGATTGTTGAACGAACGCGTTCAATCTTAGGATTTAATTCTTATCAATTTGGCTGAGGCAAAAACAAATAAACGTCTTTCAAGCTAAAGTTAATATGTTTGCTATACACACACTAGGTTTTTATTAAATTTGGTAATCAATCATTAATCAAAAATACAGTCCTAGATAATAAAAAAATCATGAAATATTTGGTCTAGTAATCAAATAATCACACACAAAAACAGTAGTTGTCGTTTGTTGATGTGGTTCTCGCTTCTCGTTTTTTACATAGTTTAGACCGTTGGTTTTCCCGTTTGAATGGTTTTACACTAGTCATTTTTGGGGATCTTTATAACTTGCTATTCGGTGTGAGCCAAGGATTCGTGTTGAAGAGGGTACCCCGGTACTTTGACCTATAATAGTTTACTTTTACAAACTGTGACTTGGATGGAAAGTTGTCTCATTGGCACTCATACCACATCTTCTTATATCTATATATCATTTCGATATGTTTAATTGGGGTCTGGGCTGGCATGTCAGTTACTGCTAGTAGTTCTTTGTCAATTTATGAATCATATTTATTTTGCGTAGTTTCTTTTGATTACTTTTCTGACATCGGACTCGGATTTCTTTTAAACTGAGTTTTTCTGTGCTTATTTGTGTGTGTTTGTTTATTTTACATTAGCTGGCTATAGTTGAATAGTAGGAGGGTTAAGTTCTCACAAAGCATGTTTAACCCCGCCGCATTTTGCGCCTGTCTCAATTCAGGAGAATCCAGTCTTTGTTAGTTTTTTTATGTGTTTCTTTTATCTAAGTTAAGTGTGACGTCCATTTTCACATAACTAGTATATATTTTTATTTAGAGACCAGCTGAAGCCCGCCTCTGGTTGAGGGATTTTCTCGTTGTGTTGAAGACCCATTGGTGGTCTTCGGCTGTGCTCTTTGGTTAGGCTGTTGTCTCTTTTACACATTTTTTATTTCCATTCTCAATTTTATTGATTGATCAATTGATTGATTGATTGATTGATCATTTTACTTCAAGCAAAGTCATGATCATTTGAGAATCCTTTATATGTATCGTAGTGTTAATTTCACCAATGAAACTCTACATTAATTTTTGTCTTAATATTAAATTTCTTTGTAAAGACCGTCTGATTAAAATAAGACACGCAAGAATATGAAATATGAAAACTTATTTGGCCTTCAATGTCTCAACCTTTTTTAATGTGAGTAACTTCATTGTTCAGTTAGATTTCGATTTTGATATTGTTTTTGCAAGCTTCCATAATAGATTTCCGGTAATTGTTCTGCATAAAACCCTATGGGAAAGCACATTGACTTCAGTTTTCAAACGTTTATTGGAACCAAATAATGTGGCAAGGTGTTGCAACCTTTTATGTAAAGAAGTTACAGCCGATTGCATTGAGTGTGTAGGCAAAGGTAGCATCCTTGGTTAGCTTGCTTGTATTATTAGATTAGGTAAACTACCCTCCTTTCAGAGTAGACTAGTTCGACAGATAACCAATCAATCTGTCTGTAGGACTAGGATCCTTCTACAGGAGGGTAGTATACCTTACCTAATAATGACTTCACGGTTCAGCTAACAAGCAAGCAAACAAAAGATATAACCTTTGTCTACACACTCAATGTAATCAGCTGTAATGAAAATGCGGAGTTTGTGAGACCAGGCTCAAGCAACCAGTCGGTAGCAGCCAGTTTTCAAATATTTATATTAACACAAATGTTGCATAAGACTCAAACGTACTTCAAATGTTTTTATTAATATATAACCACTATATAATCAAATCAATCGCTTTCGATATATTACACAGCGTACTGCCCGCTTTACGTTTTAAATAGTCAACACTTTTGAGTGTTTATAGAATCGTAAATAATAATGATTTTTTTTTCAAATGATGGCAAAATTGCACTATTGTGTGAAATAGCTTTCCTTATTATCGGCATCCTGTCAAATAGTTCATGAAACTGAATAATAATTATTCTGCATTAAAAAAAACCTTTAACTTTTTGCCACACAAAACTGTTTTTACAAAACATTCTACCTCTGAACTAGTGGATTCCGCTTAAATATGATTGGACAAAAGGTTTATTTTTTTGTATTCGAAGTATGGTGGGCAAGAACATTATTTATTAGCTAAAAAAGATTAATCCGTGTTATAAATTAAATTGTAATTTTGATCAAGTAGGCCCTAGATCTCTAACTTACGTTCTCACCTAGTGCAGATAAAAGTATTGCCGCAGATTTTTTTTATTAACTGTCCGGTAAGGGTTGGGTAGGGTATCCGACCTCAACTTTAGACCTACTTTAGAAAAAAAACTAAGCAGAACAACACCCTTGATTTTTCTACTGTAGACCTCAGCTACCCAGCTTCCCTTTGCACCTAGTGGGGACAATTTTTATTACATTTTCGGTAAGGCTGGGGTTGGGTGTTCGACCCCAACTTTGGACCTATCTTTGAAAAAATAAGCCAAACAGCAACCTTGATTTTTTTTATCCAGCTACCCAGTTCCCCTTTACACATTGTGCGGACAAAAGTATTGCCGTAGAAATTTGTTTATTAACTTTTATGTAATGATGGGATAGGTTGGGTAACTGAGGTCCACTTGAAAAAAATGCAGGGACTCCAATGTGGTTTTATGCAGAAAAATTACCTGAAATCTATGGTAGTTTGCAAAATAAGTAATATGTTGGCAAATAATGAAAGCACGCATCTTAATTAAAAGACATAGAAATCAAGAGAAACCGTATGATAACTAATAACAATCTCCCAGAGACAAACTACATTACATTTTAACACCATTATTCTAGCTATTTTATTTATTTCTTGGTCCATAGTCTCTATCATTTATATTTTTGTCCACTATTCTCAATTCCAATATCCCCCATCAACGGCCTCTAGTTAATATCACCTTATAGTCTTCACAAATAAGCAAAACTAATACCGAATAGGCTCCAAATGGCAAAATAATTAAATGCTTTAATATCCCGGTTTGAATTGTGAAATTGCAGAAATTTGTTTTTTAATCAATTGATCAAGCAAAATACATTATTGTCCTCGATGTTCGTAAAATACTGGCAGATGGACCTTGGTAATCAATTCTAATAATCTTTGATCGACCTTTCTTAACTTAAAAGTAAAGTTCACCCACCCATATTGTTCAGATTGTTAAAGACTTTTGCATCCGTCGACATTATCTTCGATTAAGTAGTATTGATCTCACAACCACTGTGCATGTATACTTTAACGACCGGGCTAGTTTTCGTGTCGGTTTTGAAAGTAGTTACCTCCCTTGTTAGTGTGATGTTGTCATCAATCTATTTATTTGTACCACCTTTATATAATATTATATTGTACAATTTAAATTTGTGATTCGTTTAATATTTAAATATGATAATTAATTCTTTATCAAAGATATAAACAAGGTAATTTGAAAGTCTTTGATTACTTTATCACCGTAGTTCAATTCATGCGGTCTATTTTGTGTACATTATGTTGAATGAACACCGGGTGTTTACATTAGCAACATTTACTATCAATGACTGTACATCAAGAAAAGAAAGCATTTTACATTATAAATCGAGAAATAATTAAAATTATATACAAAACTTTATGTTCACCCTTTTGGTATGTAACAAAAATCGACAACATTGTTATAATTTCATTGTCTGAAGCACCTTTGAATGAATGACAAATGACAACATTGTCATTTTTTGAATGACAATTAAAAACAGTTTGGGAAAGATAAATTGAACACACTTTCGTTTTTCGTTTTTCGTTTTTTGTTTTTGTGAAATCAAAAATGAAAAATGAAAACACTTTCATATTTCGATTTTAGTTTTTGTGAAATCAAAAACGAAAAACGAAAACACTTTTGTTTTTCATTTTGGTTTTTAAGAAATCAAAAACGAAAAATGAAAACACTTTCGTTTTTCATTTTGGTTTTTAAGAAATCAAAAACTAAAAATAAAAACACTTTCGTTTTTTGTTTTTTTGTTTTTGATATTTCAAAACGAAAAACGAATGAACGCAGATATACACGGACCTGACCGATATGGTTTATTATTATTTTCAAATAAGCTGAACTCAAACTAAACTATTGTAAAATTTGAGAGATTTCTGTAATGTATTTTTTTTATTTCGATATTACCTCTACTTCTCCTATTAGTTCAACAGAAAAATAAAACGTTTACAAAAATGTACGCTTCTTTTGAAAGCAGATTGTGAGCGTAAATGAACGGTGACACCATATTTTTTATTTCATTTTTCTATTTAGTTCAAGATAAAGTTCATTTACAGAAAAATATAGCGAAATCCTATACCTGTATTTAAAAAAAAATGGTTTAGACCCTCGAGCCCCCTTTAACTGGTTTAAGTTTATCTTGTTTATTTTTCCAGTTTTTCTGGTCAAATATGTTATGTGTACAATTTGTTAATTCATTAGTATTTCTTGTTAATATATATTGCCGTTCTACTGGATTAGCTTCTCTTAATTTGAAGAACTCGATTTTATTTAACTTAGGTTTAATAACTATTTTATTTGATTCAAGTACAAAGAATAAGTCAGTATTTTTTTATATGTAGTTTTAATATATTTTTTTGTTCATGCTTTAATCAACAGGATAAAACTGTGGATTTTCTCGTATGTATATTATAGAATTTACACATTATATCGATTTAAAAGAGTAAAAAATTACTTTCAAATTTGCTTACTAATAAATGAAAAGTTTGGCATAATGATACATTTTAACATATAGTCAACAGTTAATCTTTTTTTTTCTAATCTTTTAATTTTTAAATTCTAAAACAGTTACTAAAAGTACCTGAATTCATTATTTTCAAACCGACCTTCAAGTTTTCATACCTTTTTTTCCCCTACAAAATGCAGACTATAATGTTTTGATTGATTAAAAGATTGTTATTTGGTACAATATGCTACAATATTTTCATGTGTACCACAAACATTTAAATTTTTTATGAACGGTTTACCATTATAAGTCAAAATACGGCCTTCAACATGAAAAATCCAAACATGAAAACAAGCTGTCTAATCTATATAAACGATAAGCGAGAAAAACTTATGAACCACATCAACATCCTACAAATACGATCAGATTCCTGTCTAAGGTTTATTACAACTAAATTATTTTATACATTTAATGCGTCCGGAGTGCTTTTCGGGATATTTTTTTGTTTTTATATAAAAAAACGTTAAACTCAAATATTTGAAAAAGAGGGAAAAAATATACTACAGGGACAGTCAAACTCATAAATCAAAAATAAACTAACAACAGATGGCTAAAAATGAAAAAAAAAGACAAACAGACAAACGATAGTACACTTGACACAACATAGAAAAGTAAAGAATAAGCAATGTTTAAATAAGAATAAACATTAGGTGCTTTCAAGTCAAAAATGGACATAAAAGAAAAGAAAATGCAGGCCTGATAAATTTGACTTGAAAGTGTTCTTTTTTTCTCAGCAAGTGTAAAAACCTGTGTATAATGAAAAGTGTCAATGCATAGCATTACCTAGAAAAATAGGTTCTCAATGATTTTAATTTGCCAAAAAAATGTTCTAGATTTGGACGATTATTGAGCTGTTGCAATGTTTTTCTTGCGTATTATTTGGAATGACGTACATGTACCGAAAGACATTCTCAATTTTATGGACAATAGATGTATACTAAGGATTCTGCACAACACTATGCAGTTTTGAAAGATATGAAACACTGGGTGGACCGCATCAACATGATAAAGTTTGATTCAAATGACCATTTATTCATCAACTATTCGCATGTTGTCCTGACCACATGGGTATATAATCATATAGTGCCGACTATCACTTGTTACTTGATAAACGTTTTAAAGTAATCTTAACTGATATGGTAATCTTAGGCGAGTGACTTATTTAAAAAAGACGTTTAGTTAACAACTTTAATGCACCCACCTAACACATGGCTGTATTATATATTATTCGAAAGCTGTTAATCTGTACTTTCTGTTTTGCCCGGTCGTAAAAAAGTTGTACGGTGCAATTTTTGTTAAATCAAGGTCAAAGGTCATGAAAAAACATTCCAATTTTTGCGATTACTAAATAAAACGCCATTTTCTAATTCTTGTACCATAAAATTTTCCAAAAGATCATATGAACTTTATGGAACATGATACATAATTTCCAAATCAAAAAAAAAATAAGAGATTCGATGCTCAAAATTTCCCGAAAATTGAAATTTATCACAAATCCTAAAAAAATGAAAAATTATTCAAAAAGCAAAATATATCTTGGGGAATCGATATTTGTATGTTAGGTAAAGGAATATTTGTTTTGTAATTTTAAGATGCAATTATTAATTATTGTTCATGGAACAGCCTTCTATTGAAGTGTTTGCAGTTGCACAAAAATCTGCCATCTGCAAATAGCGACCATTTTGTTAATCTATGTTAAAATAGCACATCGCTAATGTGAATATCAGGGAGGAGAATGATTTTCCATAATAAAAGAAGGGGTATTTAAAGTTAGAAAAGAATATATGCGAGGTAATTGAGGTTAAAATATGTTTTTTACGAAGTCAAACTTTTTTACTTTTACTTTTTGTTATCATGTTTAAATGCAAACATTACTTTGCGACTAAATCGTAGGCAATATTGAAATAAGTAACCTTGTGTAGAAACACTTGCTTGTCTAAAGCGGGATGTAAACGAACTAAATAAAATGCGGCTGCTTCTTATTTAGATTAAAATCGTGTTATAGTAAGTCATATTAAATGTGTTTAGAAGTTTAATCGCTTTAATTATTTGAGTAAAAGATGCTTTGAGGATTTTCTACATTGTGTATGTAAAACACTATAAGCAGTTGTGAAATAACAAAATGAAAAAGTTAAATACCCTTCCTGACCTCATAAGATCATTCGCTGTTTTAAGAGTGTTCGTTTTCATGGTAGTCTGTGTTGTTTGGACTGTTGTTCGTCTTTTGGACACTAATTTTATTTTGTTCATGGTTTTAATTAACTTTATTTGATTCATGGTTTGAGATGTTGATTGTCCCTTTGGTATTATTTTACTTTAAAGACATTAACTTGCAGTAATGCAAATCGGCCAAAAAATCCATCAAAGTAAAGTGAATAGATTAACGCAATACGACAAATATCCGCGAAAATAACTTAATTTGCTCACGGTGATATATATATATATATATAGAACCAAATCGTTATCATGATACATTTAGCTACACTGATCTATAATTTTTAAACCTTTTACTACTTGAATAGTAACGAAATATATCAAAGGGACATCAAACTCATAATTAAAAACGAACTGACAAAGCCGGGCAAAAAACGAACAAGACAAGCAACAGTATACAAAACACAACATATAAAACTACAGATTGAGTAACACAAACCCCCAAAAATAAAAATTGAGTGAACTCAGGGGCTCCCAAAGGGCAGGCAGATCATGTTCCACATGTGACACCCGTCTTAGTTTAAACATATTTATTTATAGGGGATTGGGAAACAAGTTTTGCAACTTAAATTAATCGCTTTCCACTTTGCGGGTGCCTTGTAGTGGCATTAGCCTGCTCTTTTTCAAAATCTACAAAGGTGTGTTTAACGTGCAAGAGATATGGCTCTCTCTTAACACGGGTCAGCCATTTATCGTCCCCTTCCGACGGACTTTCATCGTTTCCTCAAGATCATACTCAAAAATGGTGTCAAGGAAGAGCCGAAAATTCAGTCCCCACGGCTCTCTTTTATCCGTCTTGTGGCTCATGTTTTTCCTAACTCGGTGCCAAGCCTTATTCGGTTGGTGACATTCACGGCAGAAATGACGGCAATTTGGTTACGTCGATGGAACTTATCAGTCGTCATCTCGCGAAACAGATATCCCATAATTGTCAACCAACTCGTAGTGGCGTCCATGAAATTTTCAAAGGGATGATTTCAACTTTGCATTTGAACTCTGGTTTAAAACATGTTTAAACCACCATTTTTCTTCAAATGTCCTGTACCAAGTCAGGCATATGGCAGTTGGTATCGAATAATCTGTTTCTTTGTATGTTGGCGTTTGTTTTTGTAGCATTTCTGTGTTTCACATTAAATAAATAAAAAGTCTTTTCACTACATCAATATTTATAATGAAGCTACAAATCAAACAATTAGAAAAGTCGAAATATGTTTATTTCAGTCTGGTAGTTACAATGCAGATTGCAATCTCTTAGTTCCACCCCCTTTATTTCAAGCAACAAACTAAAGCTGATTCGCGCACATATTTTTTTACTTTAAATTTTTCAGATTCTTAAGAATTTGTTTATTAAATCTTATATTGACCACATACAATGTTTAAATAGGACGAAATGCTTAAAAGATGTTTTTTTCGCAGATGGCGGTATTTTGGGCAACTGCATGAATTGTTATGATTTGCTGTTTGATTAGAAGTGAGCATAATTTGAGGAAATTTTATGATGTCAAAATCTTCTTTGATAGTCATTACAGGGTTTTACTTAGTTTTAATTGATTAGCATTTGCACCAGAAAGAAAAATTTGGGTTTTCACACATTTTGTTAACTTTAATCTCGAATTTCAGGAAACATGTGCTTTCTGTCAAAAACACGCTTTAAATATTAAAAAATGCATTTGAATAATGACTGTTAATCTATCTGCTAAAAGTTTAAATTGTTTGCATATGTGAATTTAGTATATAAAAGTCATATTATGCAATCAGGCTGAAATCTTAGAAAATATGCACTTATTCGTCCTTGGCCTTTGATCTTGATTTGACGGAAATTGCACCGTACAATTTTTTTACGACCGGGTAAAACAGATAGTCCAGATGTGTATCTTGCAAATGATATATAATTTAGCCGTGTGTTAGGTAGGTGCATTAAAAATTTAATTTTATGGTTAAAGTCACTCGCCTATCTATGTAACATTGTTTAATAATGGAGTTGAAACTTTTTTTAGGAATAACCCAAGTCCCGAAATGCGACTAGCAATACTATGTCGAACATATGAAGAGTTAATACCATGTTTTCATATAAAGTTCATAGAGGGGAAAGGGAAAAACATGTTTCACCTGCGAAAATTAGTGAAATAAAAAAAATAAATCATAAAAACACTATTATTATTTTAATGTAAAACGAAACTTACTACGTTCTTCTTCAACCTCTTCTTCCTACGGAATAAAAATAGCTATAATCACTATAAAAGTCCAAAAGTCTGAAAAGCAATTTTTGTCTTGATTTGCATGAACCATTACTCAAAAAGTATGACTTATATCGAATTTGTATGAAATTTACTTGACATATTCTTTACATTCTAAACATGCTTAATGTGGTCTTAAAATTTCTTGGAAACTTCTTGACATTTGAAAACTGTCTTGAAATGTCTTGAGAGGTTCTCGACATTCTTTTTTTTTTCTCAGTATGGCTTGACATATTCTGAACATTTTGAAGTGTTTCTTCAGTTTATTTGACCCAATATACTTGATGAATATTTGGCATTATTTCTAAATTTCATAGCATAAACTGTTAATTCTAGTTACATTTATGACAACAAAAACTAAAATTGGGCATGTAAGTATTTTTTATAAATACAAATATGGGAATAAAAATATTAAAAAAATAGGAATGTGAGTATGTTTATATCAACCAATATAATATGTGGGTTTTGATTTCTAAATATAATAAATAAGTAATAAACATTGGTAAATAAACAATTATTGTGCCAAAAAGTGTTTTTTTTTTTCATTATTAACAATGCATTTATGTATCATAATTCTTCTAAACTTAGTTTTACGGTTATTGAAATAAGTATAAAACAACATAAAAGTGTTTAGATTGTCAGGAATGTGTAGATACACAATTAAGACCAAATTTATACTGTCGAGATAGTGTCGAGATATCTTTAAAACCGTCAAGATTGTGTCGGGATACATTTGGATATCATGAAAAATGTCAAGACTAATCGAGACAAATTCAAGACAATCGGGAAAGGGTCGAGACTACTCAAGACATTTTTCAGACTGTCGAGAAGTTTTTAGCCAAGGTTTATATTGGCAAGCCATATGTCGAGAATCTAGGTTCATATTTATGACAAATTTAGACTTTGTCAAAAAAAATTTAAAAAAGTCAGACAAAAAGAGAATGTTGAGTAAAATTTTGAGCCACATCAGACAAAAAAGTTCTTTTGAGATTTTTCGACTTAACCTCGGTCATATACGAACAAACTATAAAGTATTAAATGATTTGTTCACACTTATGGGACAATTTCAAAACTTGCTTTTGATTTTTTTCAACATTTATATGCATTCACTGGGAATCGAATCCCGTCTAAATGTGTTATGTGTGTCTGATATCAACAGATCGACGAAACCTTTTGGCTCCTAATGGTTACATTCTGTTAATTTGTTTTATAGATATAGTATGATATCATCTTTTTTACTACATATCTTTACAAATGTGTATTCGCAAATCCATATGCGATTAAATCAGGATGTACATAGAATTAGGTTTATTGCTAGGAATGTCAGTAACATTCTTATTATATATACTCCGTAATCTTATTTTGTAAATTACGGATAACATTGATGGAGTCATTTAAAGACAGACGTGTAACGTTATGTCAGTATTTCTCTTACCAATTATGTGCTTAAATTAATAATGCATTGTTTAAAATTGATTAAAATTATGAACATGATAACATGGTTGTTTAATGCAATCACACTACTATTGAAAAGACATCAACAAAATAGTTCAAGTTAGGTACATTATGGATACGTGTTGATTAAATTAAAACAAAAAACAAAATAACAATCGACCTCCGGTTTTTTGTTCAAGAAGGCTTATCAATTATATATATAATACGTCATACATGCTCCCTTTAAGATTGTTCTTATCTTTCGTCAACATATAAGAAAGTTCTACTACCATGTTTATATACGTTCTCCACTGTGACAGAAATAACTTCCTTCGCTGAAGAATTAAAACATACCTTTAACCAAGATCTGTATATGGCTTTACTCGAATGCATTTCGTCATGATCTGTACATCGGTATTCAGTTTTTTCCATTGCTTCATCATAACCAATTCCATCATTATCTAAAAGACTTCCATCGTGACATTTAAATCGTATTTCATAGAATACATTGATTCGATATCTTTGCTTAAGTGAATCAACAAGACGTATCAGTTGTTTTTTTACGTAACTATAACAAACATCTTCATTTTTCAACTGTCTTACTTGCATAGCAATTAAATTTTTTGAGAGGCAAATGACAAGTATTTCACTACCAGTTTCATTTAGATAAAAAATTCCAATATTTCGATAAATCCCCAGCTTCTTATCTTTTGCGTCACAGACTAACTGTTTACTTTTCACAAAGCTAACTAAAATATGATTGAAATATGACGGTGGTAAAAAATTGAATACAAGACAGAACCAAGAGGACTTTTTGCAATTTTCAATATCATTCTTTCCAAAAATGTCTTTGAAAGGCATAGGTTTGATCATGCATGGCATATATATATGTTGTTTGTATTCATCATTTTTCGGTCTTACAATGATGTCAAATTTTTCCATTAATGTTAGTATAAATTCTTTATGCTCTGTTGAAGTCAGACACGGAAGCTTTCTTAATAACATATCGATCAATTTTTCTTTCAACATGCCTGTTTTTGCAAGAATTGCCCATTCTGGCATACCAATTAAATCATCTTTATATTGATGTGACACGAAACATCTAAATACGTTTGCCAACCATTCCGGATCTAATACTATGAAATTATTTACGTCTCTAAAAAATATGATATTTCCAATATCGTGTTCATACTTGAGAAAAGATTCGAGTTCAGAAGTTGTTTTTGCGACATCAGGAAATGAACAATCCGTTGCCAATTCTTTAGCATCAGTATACTTAAGGACGTGTTTCTCTTTTCTCATGTACATTTCCTTTTCTAGAACTATCCATCGGGTTGGAAGCTGGTCTCCCCAATTACCTAAAGCCTTGGCCTCAGAAAAAATATTTTTGCGCAGCCTTTGAAATTCTTGTACATAATCTTTTGGAAATTTATTTGATAAGAAATGTACTTTTCGAATATGTCTGCGTTTATCATTAACATTTAGATCTTCATTCAGATGATCTTGAAATTGGTGTATCCTCTTGTCTCTCTTTGACTACAATAAAAAAAATCTGTCAAATGTATTCATTTTATTCATAATATTTAATTTCAGTGCCATTTTTTGAATCTATACAAATCAGTTTGTCTTTTGAATATTAAAAAAGGTAGATTTCAACAATTTCCATTGAAACATCTATGTTGCCAAAAAGAAATTAGGTATGGTTAATTCCGTTATATAAAAAATCCTCACAACTTAAACATGTTAAAGAAGTATTTTTTTCTGACTTTATTCTCCATGTAACAATTAATGAATGTTACCTTAGAGTACATCGAAGACTAATGCTATGAATAACGTATACACACTTTGTGCTTCTTAAGTAACTTTTATCGAATATTCTGTTGAGACAGCTATTTGGAAAGCCAACTATATAGCATGCTTGAAATCAAAATAAATCAAAACGGTTAAAACATTAGGAAGACTTAAGGCGACCTAGTTGCAACAGCAGTTTCAAGGGAATTACCTTAAGTAATAAAGCAATGCAACAAATTGTCTCGCACAAATATTTTTCAATTAAAAAACCTAAATCTGCATTTAGATTATCCACATTTTAAGATATCGTTATATGTCATGTGAATATCAAACCGGCAATCAACAAATAAAAGTTGCCTTCAACAAATAAAGTCTCGTAGCAAACCTCTTCCTAATGGTGAGCAAAGACAATGATAAATGCTATGTGCATAAACTGTTTATAAGAAGAACTGTGAAAAAAGAGATTTACATTTGAATAATAATAAATACAACTTCTTAGAATGAATCCCTAATGCATAAAAAGAGCAATAATTTTGGATATCATTATAGAAACAGCCATCGTTGTAAGATGGGGTTATAAATGTAAGGCATATGTTTATACATATCATTCGGGCATCAATAAAAAGATAAATTCCCTTGTGGTAATTAATATCGGCAATTGCAACCGTCTATTGAGAATATCCCAATAAAATAGATAGACTTCGATAATAGACTTTAATCTTAGAAAATAAACTTTTCCATATGCCATGCATCATATATTTATAGATTATCGTTGATCATCTCAACGAGATTGTTCTCAGCGAGAAAAGCAATCGAGTTGAGATGATCTATTATAATCTCTTCATCGCTATTTTACTGATGATGACGTTGTCAATTTCATTAGCAACGGCAGGTGCCTCCTTACCTTCTGGCGATAATTTTCCGTCTGATAAGCATGATGTGAAAAATTATCACAAAAAAAAAAAGATCAAAGGAAAAATCACAAAATTGCGATAATGATAATTATTATTCATTTTGTGTAATGCAATGATCAAGAATGCCGTATACTCGTTAGAGAAGCATCGAATGCAAACTTTTAAAGTCTTCTATTCTACCATTGGTTGAACATCATAAGATTAAACATACCTCTTTAATTTTGTCGATCCCTGTACCAACTATTATAACAGGTGGATTTATTAAGCCATCTTCATTGTAGTGACTTGATATATTCTTATCGTCTATGCTATAGCAATGTATGTTATCAAGCCAAAAGTCAATGTATTCTAAAATGGAAAATTACAATACATTGAAACATGTATATTTTATATTTTTTGTGAAAACAGATATTTTTTAGAGTTTCTATGGATTTTCTATGACAGAATACCCCAGCTGCATTTGACAAACATTTCGGAATTTTGAGTCCTCAAAGTCTTTTTACTTCGTACTTTAATTAGCCCTTTCGATAGTTTTAATTCGATCGTCGCTGTTGAGTCTTATGTAGGAGAAGCGCGCGTCTGGCGAACAAAATTTGAAACAAACTCATCCATGGTTGTTCTCATAACAATGGAAATACTGTTCTATTCATTTTTCCAGATTGTAATTACGCATATAAGAATAAAATACATATTTTGAATTCAAAAATTGACCAAAATTCATGACATTTGTTCAGTTATTAAAATGTTTGTGAAAAGCACTGTAACTTCACCTAACAATGATATCATTGTTATATTGGTTCATCTACAACAAGTATTTCCAAACGACATTGTCTGTGGAAGGTTTTTCACATTAGGATTATTTGTATTTTCAACTTATGTAATGCAATAACCGTTTCTTAATATCAATATGGGATGTCTTAATAAAAACATTTTTGAAGATATGGGCATCAAAAAAACATGTAAATCAAGTTAGTTTGCTGTAAGTTTCAAAGACAGTGGTGTTAATACTTTTTCTCTATAATTCATGCAATTTTTACAGGGAAAGAAAATAAAAGGATTCATGTTTTTTTTTTATATAAACATCTGCTTTATTCAAACTACAACACAATTGTTGAACACTGCCTGTTTAAATACAATTTGAAACACTAAGTGTATTTGGCAAGTGTACTATTGACACCAGGTCAAAACTTTCTCCACTGATGTTTTGTTTTCTTTTTTCATATATAAAAGCAATTGCTTAATCTTGAATTTATATCTTATTATCGGTAAAACAATTTGATAGTACATTTACTTTAATTTATCTTAATAAGCATAGTGTTTACCTCCAACGTTATTGAATTCTCTTTCAATCATATTATTAAATGTTTTAGTCTTGAAATCTCTGGATATATCTACAACCAAGAGGTAAACAGCATTTGTACAGAGAAACGTCTGGTGTGTTGCATAGAATTCCTTTTGTCCTGCAAAATCCCAAAAACCACAGTCTGCAAATTCTTCGCTTTGTCCAGACGAACAAGGTTGTAGTTCTTGACCATCTGTATATACAAATAAAAAGAGAGATATACAGAAACCACACTGATGAGCACGGTGAAAACGTGTTTCCTACCGATATATCCAGTCAAGAGGGTTGTTGCTTAAAAGGACGTTGTTGAAATAAGATTAGAAAAAATTCCTTAATGGAGTTGTTAGCCTTTGCTATGTAACCTTCATGAATGTCTGAACTTACAAATTTGAAAGCCATGAATTTTTATATCATTTGTTTTAACTGATCTTATACTTTTTATTAGTTGTGTCTGTTCTTCTGTTTTGATCCAAGCTCAGTAAGGTGTCTTTTTCCAAAAAGTTATTCAATGACCTAATAGTTTATCATTTTATTTTAAATTAACATTCATTGGACATTTGATTTAAAGTTTTGAAACTAAGCCTTTAAAAGTTGAGCAACAGAATGATAACCCTTGGTAACACCCTTGGTAACACCCTTGGTAACACCCTTGGTAATCTTTCCTTCTGTTAAAATATTTAATTGACAAAGGGTTATATTTATCCAGGTGACGAACAAACGGCATATGAATTTTTTACGTTTATTATAAAAGATTTCTGATAGATTGTATTGATGTTAGGCTTTCTAACTTCATGAAAAAAATCATTTTACTATTATAGTGGAGTGACCAAGCCAACAATTCTTCAACTTTAATGGACCACCCTTCCTGCAGGCTAAATTATGACTTTTCTGAAAGAGAAATGTTTATTCTTAAATTTTTGCCTGGTCGTAGAATTGAAATATGGTGCAATTTTTTTTTAAATAAGGTCAAAGGTTAGTGATTGAGTTTTTCACTATTGTCAATTTATTTCACAAGAGGTTATAAAAAGTCTCCAAAAAATATCTGAATTGTTACTAAACCAGAAATTCATAATGAAATAAACTGTGACACTACATTTTCAACTTAATTTGAAAATAATGAAACCACCAAATGCACATTTTAAAGGGAATTCAGACTTGCAATGAAATAGGAGATGGAACAACCGAATCTCAATTAATTTTTTTTTACATCGCATGTACTTCTAAAGATATATTTCTGACTTTCACGGCATTTATAAAAAGAGTCGAAGACAATTTGGTTTTTGCTTTGATGTATATTTATTGCCAGTCACATATATGTCACAAGGCAATTAAATCAAATGAGTTTAATGATGGACTAAAGTTTCAGCGTATATTCTAGCTCTATGAACTATTTATGTTTTGTGTGCCTTTGCCTTAAAAAAGCATACATGGATCCCTTAGAAAAAGTGGTTGTATGGGGTATTTTAACAAGCAAAGGGCATGACAACTTTCGAAAACCTGACATCAGTCATCGTTTTCTTCGTCGTCTTCTTCCAATATTGGTCGTTGAGTGAAATAATTTCAAAAACCATTAGACCCTTCACATGCTTCACCTGAACAAATATTGGTATACGCGGATTTCTGTTGGTTGCATACACAGTTGATATTGCAAGATGTTTTCCCTTGTCGGAATAAGAACAAACAAGGTCTTGAAGGAAATCTACTGACATAGGTCCCTAAAAAAAACCGAGAGCAAACCGTTTTTACCCTCTTACCAACCAGAGTATAATTACTGGTTTAGCAATACATATGAGAGTTTATCCAAATTGGGTTGAAGCATTTCACGTGGGATGTGCTGTAAAAAAGTGTTTTCAAATGGGGGAATTTTCACAAGACTTTCATCCTTTGTGGCGGCAAACTCCACCCTTAGCTTGTTAAGATCATCATGAAGATACCTGAACTTTCCCATCGGATCATACAATGAGGCGATAAATGCACTTCCAATGTTAAAGGCGATTCCTAATCTCCCGTTTGAAAACGATCGGATTTGGCACAATTTTTTGGAACTTTTGTCCTGAATGCCCTTCAACTTTATACTTGTTTGGCTTTCTAACTATTTTGGTCTGAGTGTCACTGATGAGTCTTATGTAGACGAAACGCGCGTCTGGCGTATCACGTTTTAAGCCTGGTACCTTTGATAAATATTATCATAACTTGGAATATTGAAAGAAGAGCAAATTTCCTCTTCAAGGAGATGAATTATATCACATTTACAACATTTCCACATGGTGCCATCATCATGGAACAGATCTGATGGTATGAGACCAATAGGATATGCCAATATCCTGACTACAGTCTCATTCTCGCGATCAGAAGCAAGAGCTAAAGCACGACGAACTAGTTTTACTGGGTTTATATGTGCCTTAACAAAGTCACCTGATGTACACTTGAGTTTTGAAGTCTTAGTCGTATCATCGAAAGTATTGAGAGGAGACCTCGACATAGGACTGTAGAAGACATGGGTTTCAGACTCATTGGAACAGCCTTCCACAAAATATTTAACCACCTGGTTGCCACGTTCAAGAGATTTTAGAAGAGAATCATGAACATTCATTGAGGCTTCCATTTCTGTAGAAATACTAGTATTTATCAATGGTTAAGGATGATGGGCAACGTTAAATGGATCGGTCATATTTAAATGCATATACCCTATCAAATCAGAGACATTCGTCTTGTCTCGAGTCATTGCCGTTGGCTTGTTTTCTTCGTGTTCAATTTCTGCACCTGTGGCTAATCCCGATCTTGATCTCATTTCAGAACTAAAATGCGCAAGGATGTGTCTTGTAAGCATCCATCGAAGTACAGCGGTGTTTTCCTTGTCAGTCCTATATGATTACTCTACAACCTTAAGAATCTTTAATGATAGTTTTCTCTGTAGCCATATCACTCCAGTTACTATTTAAGACTCCATGTTTATGTCTGAATGAAAACTCACCTGTCATAAAGAGAAATTTTACCGTTTCAGACAGGTTCAACATATCCAATATGTAGGCTGGTGTCCACCTAACATAGTTCGTCCCATTGGTAACGAAAAAGCATCGCAACATTGCAGCTACCATTTTCAAATGTAAAAGCCACTACCAATTCCGTTCAGCCCTAATGTTCTGTAAAAATACCTCAATTGCACGAAGAAACATATCCCAAAACGCAAAGGTTGGTGATAGTTTACAAGAGTGTATTTTGAATTCTTCAAACAATGGCAACATATGTTCTTTAAAATTAGAAAAAAAACCTGTGCAATACCTTCATCGCTTTTGTGTGTTTCAGCTAATGAACTGTGACATACATTTGGTTCAATATTAATAAACGATTTTCGTCTTAACACCAATTGAAGAATGCTTTTAAATTAAACAAAAGAGTCATGAAGAGATATCATCATATACCAAGGTTCTTTCTCGAACACGTTTGAAATAGACCATTTTACATTTAGACAACAGCATACAATTAATTGTCAAATGTTTGCACAGCATATTGTTGACAAGCACGGTTTGACATATCCATACATTGTTTCATAGTTGTAAATACTATTGCCATGTCGAGACTTGGCATCTATAACTGGAGCATAGGCTACAGACAAAATTTCAGATTTAGCCTTTTGTAAAAACCGGTCCAAAATGGAATTATCTGTTCAGTGCTTTCTGCAGAAAATTAAATCGAATCTAAGTTTTGTCTCGAAAGAAGTCGCGGAAATACCAAAGACCGGACAGATATATCTCGGATTTCGATGAAACAAGACACAATGGTCCAATAGACATTAGAATAACGAGGAGTTCCATACCGTTCTGTTGGCTTGTCGGAAGGTAAACATGCCATAAGATTGGTATTCGAAACATTCAATTCAAAGATCTTTCTAGTCCCCGTTAAACCTTATGGAACTCATGTGTGCGTTTGATGATTTGTTTTGATACTGAAATACAACTCTAGCCATGGAGTGAAATGCATTTTTACCATCGATTGTTTCAACATTTGAGTCAATATTTTCTGCTCCCTCCTGTATAATACATCCACCTTTTCTAAAAACAGCAATACCATTAGGTACATAGGACATGTCTTGGATTCTATCTATTTCCAAAGTTGCTTAACTAGTCCGATATCTACGTACTTCAGAATAGGATGCACAAAAACTATGAGAGGTTGGATTTTCAATACAAACTTTAGAGCCAAACTCATGGTGTAATTGTAATGCCAAAGCAAGATGAAATGGGGTTAACAGGTTTATGTTTAAAGTAAGTATACATTCTGTTATTGCCAGGACTTTTTGCAGTTTGTCGACAGGAAGTTTAGTAACATTACTACAATCTTTCAATGAGCATCAGAATAACGAGGAGGTCCATATCATCTTCATTGCAAAGTTAAAAATCCTCATTAAAGTTAATTTATAAGAAATACTGACTTGGAATGGCTTCGAATCTTTACAATAGGATGTTTAAAACATTGTAATTCGGAAAATCATGAAATTATCAATGTAATCTAAATTTACAAATGTTGTAAGCACTTCTTTAAAATAACACAGAGTGTGCTTTCGCTAAACTGAGTGAAAATGGACAAAATTTAGAAAACAATAAGGAATTCTAGTTTTACATTATGAATAAACAATTAAACTCTGTATAAAATGCCAAATCATATTTCAAAAGACAAAAACAAAGTAACAAAATTCCAATTTTTTTCCCATCTTCAAATTTAAAAAAAAACAAATGTCTTTCTTCTTTCCATTTTATAAAAAACTGCACCGCATGAAATGTCTACGACCGGGCAACAAAGTTAGCTTAAGGTATTGGCTTTGCAAAAAAAAACGTTTTTAGCCTGCAGGTATGCCGGTCCATTAAAGTCGTAAAATAAGCACATTTTTCTTGATATGTCACTCCACTACTAATTCGACAGACGTTTAATATACTAGTGAACAAAAGAAACGATTAACGACTTTGGAATCAAAGTGATCGAAAAGTATTTCATACAAAAAAAAATGAGATGCACTATTTTTAAAGCTTTTCATTTGCCATGCATGTGCATATGATTATAAAAATCAAAACCTGTAGGAAAGTAACTAAGTTCCGCGTAAATGATCACAGAATTCAAATTATTTTTGCAGAAAATTGGATTAAAATCGACACACATCAAAATACAAAAAAAAACCCAATTGAAATTTGTTTTGAAATATCCAATATACTAATCAAGTTATATGCATGTTGCAAATTATGGGTTGAAATAATGTTTTTTCTTCTTGTTTTGGTAAAAAAAAAGTATTATTTGAAATGGTAAATGAAGAGATGATGTAGACATTTTACCAATTTTCTATAGGACCGAATTTCGCTTTACCAATAAACGAAGACACTGTATGATTTAAAAAAAATTGAATGCAAACATTGTCTTTGCCTTTAAACGAAAGGTTGGCTTCATTAGTTGTAACTTCGGTTTTTAAAATGATTGTTGTTTTTATTTGTAAATTAAAAAAAAAAAAAAAAAAAAATCGCCCAATGACGTCATGGAAGCAAAAATTAGTTTTTTGTAAACGGATTTAAAATTCCGTTGTCATTTGTATTACAATCTTCAATATTGTTCGTACATAATGAAAACAAAGTCGTGTATCGTTTCTTTTGTTTACTAGTATATAATGTTTTTTTTTAACATGAATAGACTAAATAGTTGAGGATGGAGGTTGGACACCCTCTCAAAAAGTCTAATGATAACTTAGTATCTACAACCTTTTTAAAGTGTTTGAATATTTTGCCGAAAATTTTGGGGTAGACATTATTAGTTACATAGTGTGCTAGTAACCTAATACGGTATATATGGGGTCAATGAATTCCATATGGGGTGAGAGCGAAGCTCGAATCCCATTATGGAATTTACTGACCCCATATATACCGTATTAGGTCACTAGCACACTATGTAACGAATGTATCTTACCGACTATCTTAACGTGTGAAATTTATACCTATCAAAATGAGCAAGTCCTCAATACTGTTATCATTAAGAAACTATTTCCATTGATCCTACAAAAACAGATACCAACAATAACAACTTGTGAAGGTTAAATGTGTGATATGAATTTTTTTCAATCTTAATCATCAATTTCTTCGTCTGTTGAAACCTTTACGATTTTTTTCTCAGTACCGTTTTGTTTTTATAAAGGGACGTAACACCACTACTAACCGTGTATGAAATAAGCCCCGCCTCCCTACTACCTTATATGGAATATAAAGGGACGTAACTCCACTACTAACCATGTATGAGATAAGCCCCGCCTCTCTACTAACCTAATATGAAATATACACGGTTTCCACGAGGGCGCTTTTAACCAATCACATTCCTAGAAATGTATAGGAGGTAAGATAAATGTTTGTTATCCTTCCGTCGTCTATGTCTTATTCTCTTTTATTCGAAAGAGGCAATAATTATTTCATTTCATGATATAAAATAAGTTTTCATGACATTTTACAATGTATGCGTTGATGGATCTACGTTGATGATTTGTAGTCACAGTTTCGTAGTAATTTCGTACGGTGCAGTTTTTGATAAAAAAATCAATTAAAAAAAAACAACAAACGTTAATTGACTTTTATTTACAATCAAATGAGAGCTACTTACTTTGCAATACGAATTTGGAACACCTACATAATTAAGTACATTAATAAACCTGATTTAAGCAATCATCATCTAAGCTACAGTTCTAAATCCGATTATATCTTTTCAGCTTTTTTCTCAGTGAACATTTTCCTTTGATTGAGTTTTAACTATCTTTTCTAGCCTAAGGGGTGGTTCAATGTTTAGGGAGGTTCCCAAGTTACTATAGATGGCCAATTTATTACAAATTTGGCAAATGATGCATAGAGTTCTGACCAATTGGACCAAAGTTTTGAATGCTTGAAACTATTGTTTCAGGTATAAAACAACAAAATCATAGTACGTCACATCCGTTTGCTTACGAAAAAGGGTCGAAAATAAATAAACCTTTAAATTTGACAGTTGAATAGAATTAATCATGTTTTTCGCTATTATAGTAAATAAATCTGAGTCATAAACATACATCTAGGGTGTTTCAAAACACCTTTCTTTTTATATTGTGGGTTTCTATAAATATTTTGAAAACTTCAGGTTACATGGTTACTGAAGCTTGTAAACAGATAAAAAAAATATGCTGAAATTTGATTGGTTAATTTCCTTGATCTTATATGTAGTTATTTTTTTTCTGTTGTACTTGAAAACATTCACTTATGCCAAGTGTTTCATTATTTGAAATACAGATAATTTGCACATTTTCAAAAGTATCAATGTAACGAAGACTTCAAATATGTTACAACACTTTTAATCTTTAAAATCTAAGCTATTATCTGCTTGATAACCATATTAATCTTCTGTTCAATTTTTAACGAATGCACATTTTTTAAACGTTGTGCAATAAATAAAATTTGATGAAGTACTTCCAGAAGAAATCTTTTAGATTTAAAAATACCAAAATATCAAGTAATAATTTACCTGTAGGAAATTGCCATTCACCAGACTGTATATTAATCTGGCATTTCCTCCTTAATATATTGATTCCATCTGTGCTTCGCACATCATCTATCTTTTCATTCATCAATCTCCGCAATAAACATGTCTTTCCAACTCCATTTTCGCCTACGATCATAACTCTACAATCATACTGTATTGTTGTTCCGGACTTTGCTGCTTTTAGAAACTCATCTCTTTCTTGAACAGACATTTGTTTTATGGTCGCTGGCATTTCTGTCAACAAAATCATCTAATACATATTTGGAGCCTGTACAAAGTCAGTCAATTTAAATCATTCGTTTATTGTTGTTTGTCATTGTGTGTTTGTATGATTATGAGTCAATTTGGTGGTTGATCTGGTGTGTATTTATCTGCAGGATTTGGGATGATTCCTGCTTATCTTTTACACACACATTAAAACATAAAGAAGGTCTGGTGCGAATATATATGACTAACTATTAACGTTTTATGTGCTCAAAGTGTTCATATTGCATTTTGTTTTTTACTTTTTTGTGGCAGCCGTGAAGGATTTCGTAAACTATATATAAAAAAGCAGTGAATTATGTTGTTAGCATTATTGTTCAGAATGCATTCCAACTAAAATTCAAAGTTTGCAAAAATAAGTAAAACGCTTTCTGTATAAAAACTTTATCCTCCTGCTTCCTTACCCAGAGTTTTCATCTCATAAAGGTATCGTTTTTTATTCTTATTTTATCAAAACCGTTTTAGTGCAGCGATACAAGCATATTTCAGAAGAATTGTGCACATCCTGCTCCAAGCATGACGTTTCGTAATAGCGTCCAATACTATTACTCTTTGATTTCAGATAGAGAGGCAATCTGCAAAAATGCACCACTTCCGGTAAAATCAAATACGACGGACATCACACTTAAATCAGCTCAATTACGAAGGCTTGTATGTGAAGAGGTGTTATAATCCTGCTACCTTCATTATATTCCGCACACACCATTGTTCTGGGCTACTTTGAATAAATTATATATTAGATCATATGTTTTGAAAAAACACAACTTCCGGTAAACTCCGATATGGCGGACATTGTACTAGAATAAACGTATTTGTTTAGGGTAATTGAAGTGTGTTTTAATGTATTGCTACTATCATAATATAGTGCAGGACCTTACTTTGGTGCTTCACATGGCTACAATCCTAGTATATAGCACTTTGAAAGTCTTTGAAACCCTACTATATCCAAAAGGTAGAAAAGTGCTTTTGTTCCGTCATTGAACATATGTTTTTCCCTTACCACTAATTCACTATTATATATAAAAAAAAAATTAAAACAAAGGTTACACTTCCGATAAAAAAAAAATGTGGGGTTTCTTTCATAGATGAATACTCAATCTGTATCATTGATGTAGAGATTTGGATGGATTGATTTAAAAAACCTAAAGTATATAAAGTACTAAATCATCTTTCAAATTACTTAGATGTATACATGGCAGCAAAACATGTCTATTCACAAGGTCCACAAAAAGCACATAAAGCACTGCACAGGAGTGTTGTGTAAAGTAGATAACATGCGTTGTGTATAGATCGTATTTATCCTAACGTCTAGTCATTGTTATATAAGTTACGTCATAAGTACATAAGTCAGGTAGCAACATGTATATATTCGCGCTAAATTCCCGACATTCTCGGGGCCGGCATAAGTTAAAATATGAAACTATTAATTACTTTAAATGTCAATCGATTAGATATTACTGAAAATTAAATAATTAATTGTCTTACTAAAACAAATTCAAATAATTCACTTATCAATTTTTCACTTTTAACGAAGTCTATTCAAATAAAATTGTCAGATAGTAGTTCACTTCTGGGTAATCCATTTCTTGATGTTCTCTCGAGCTCGGACACGCTCTCGTTTTGGTAGAACACTTGTAAATCTCTCTGTTGAAGTATCATCATTTTTGTCTTCTAAATTGTAAATGGGTGTTCGGATTTCGAGCGGCTACAGTTTTACTATAGGACGTGATGTACGTCCTGCACAAGTTCGTATTATGGCTGCTCGTGTAAAACCATCGTTTCCGGTGATCAATTCATCAACAACGGCAATGTTCCATCGGTTTTTTGGTAATTTATCATCTTGGACTTGCACTACATCTCCAACTTGAATAGTTTGAAAATTGTTTCCTTTTTGGCGAAGAAACTCTCTTAGCGTCGTTATAAACTCGGATTTCCACCGGTTCCAAAAATGCTCCATTAAACTCAACTGTTTATTCAAATGTTTATGCAGTTCTTGTTTTCCAATATTCACGGAAATGTACTCAATATTCGGTTGTAAATACGGCGTTAAAGTTATTGTTCTTCCGTACCGTTAGTGTGACGGAGTTAATGGCTCCTCGTCCTCAATATCCGGTGATACGTAGGTCAATGGTCTATCATTAATGATGGCTTCTTTTTCTGTCAGAATAGTTTGAAGTGTATCCATGGTAACGTAAGATCTGCCTAATGTTTTCCTCAAACAAGTTTTTGTAATTCCTATAAAGCGTTCCCACCATCCATCATACCAGGGCGCTCTTTTCGGTATAAATCTCCAATTTGTTTCATATGTTGACAACGTATCGTTTAACGATGGTGATTGGGTTAGTTTCTTTTTTAAAATGTTTCCGAGGCGGCTAAATATGTCGACACGTTTTCCGAAATCATGGTGTGTGGTCTACATTTACGACTAGCAAATCTTCTAAAGGCTTGTAAAATGAATTTTTCTGATAAGTCCGGTACAACTTCCAGGTGTACGGCTCTCTTTGAAGTACAAGTAAATAGACATATACAAACCTTGTTTTCAGTATCATGTGTATCTCGAACGTACAGCGTTCCTGTAAAGTCGACGCCGGTAGTTGTAAAAGTCGAAGCTTCCAGTAATTGAACTTTTGGGAGTGGAGGAGTATCAAGTTCGGAATATCGTTTACTGTTGATTTTTCGACAAATTACGGAATTTCGCAAAATTCCTCTTACGTTCTGGCGAACTCGGGGTATCCAGTAAGTTTGTCGTATCTGAGTCACTGTTGATAAAACTCCCGAGTGTTTCATGTACTTGTGTATATCAAGAACAACTAATTTCGTAAAAGGATGAATTATAGGTAACAAATAAGGAAATTTCGTATTTTCACAAACAGGTGCGTTATGAATTCGCACTCCACAGCAAATTGCGTCTTTGTTATTCAAGTACAATCTAAGTTGTCTAACTAATACAGTAGGTTTAGTATCCATTAATTTCAAGTATATCGATTCGTCCTTAAATGAAGTTATTTTGGCAATTTAGTATCCAACACTCTGTTGCATCCTGCAAGTTCTCTCTTGAAACGTATTTTGCCTTATTTCTCTGTAATATTGGCAATTTCGTATAAATCGTTATAGATAAGCTGTTATTCGTAGTAATTTGGATAATGTACTATATCTATTAGTTTGCACAATTAGGTGTATTCCTTGTTGATTACTTATGTCATTGTCTGCTGTACTTGAATCTTCAATATCTGTGCTGGTTAGTAATACTGTTGTGTCATTTGGCTTCCACGCAGCTATTTTGATGTATCAGTGATCCATTCGCGTCCGTTGAACCATAGTGTGTTTTTTTCAAATTGTGACACGCTGAGTCCTCTAGTAAGAAGGTTAAGCTGGATTATTTCGATTGGCAATATCTCCATTCTTGTGTATTGGTCAATTTGCGTATTTCCGTTACTCTATTTCGTATGAACCTTTTCAATTGCTTTAAAGTTGATAACCACTGTAGAACTATCTGACTGTCTGACCAAAACGTTATGCCTTCTATGTGTAAAACTGATTTAACGTGATCGGCTAGTCGTGCTTCGATCAATGCGGCCATTAATTCCAGCTGTGGTAGTGTCAGTTGTTTAAGCGGTGCTATTCTATTCTTTGCAATAACTAAAGATGACTCATGATGGTTACATATGTAAACAGTTGCTCCGTATGCAATTGTACTAGCGTCTACAAAAACATGAAGTAGGATTTTCTGATTTGGTAAATTGGGAAAATACGGTCTTTTTAATTCAGTATAAGTCATTTTCTCCAAATCCTGGACTAAATGATTCCATGTTGTCTGTATTTCTAATGGAAGTGGCTCATCCCATTCGTACTTCTGTTCCCACAATGTCTGCATTAAAATGTTTGCTCGTACTGACACAGGGCTAAGTTATCCTAGCGGATCGTAAATACGTGACGACTGTTTAAGAATTTAACGTTTATTAATATTTGGTAGTTCAATATCGAATAAGTCGACTTTTTGAAAAGTGATCGTATCTTTAACTGTATCCCATTTCAGTATTTTGACAACAGTTTCTTTTTCACATACGTTTTGTTGTTTGGCTAAATCTGTAAGTTTTGAGCAATTTGAACTCCATGAACGAAGATTGAATCCAGCCTCCGACATCAATGATCTGGCTTGTACAAAAAACTTTGCGGCGCCATCTTCATTTTCCAAACTGGACAAAATATTATCCACGTAAAGGTCATTCTTCATCATTGCTGATATATTTGTGTTGCATGCATGCAAGTGTTTAAGCAGTGTTGCATTAAGGATGAACGGTGAACTTGTTGCACCAAACAAAATAGATTTAAATCGATATGTTGTAAGGGTACTGCTGGGATTATCTGTGTCGCTCAACCAAAAAAAAGCGTGTAAAATCTCGATCTTTCTCATCTAATCCAATATGTAAGAAAGCCTTTTCAATGTCTGTGCTTATTGCGTACTTCTTGGTTCTAAATCCCATTAATTTTTTGTCAAGTCGTTCAAGTCTGGTGGAGTTGACATTAGGAAATCATTCAAAATTGCGTGATATGGCAACTTTTTACAGCTACAGTTGTACACTATACGAATTAGTGTTGTTGTCGAATCCTTTTTTTTACGGCATGATGTGGTATAGAGTGAGTGCTTTTACCATTGTCGTTTTTATCGTTTACCTTCTCTATGAACCCTCTATTCATTTGGTCTTCAATAATTTCTGAATATTTTCTTAATAAATTTGATTCTCGACTTAGTCTCATAATTGTGCTTTCGGTCCTTGCTTTAGCGATCATGATGTTTGAAGGTAAGTCCGGATGATCCAGTGTCCATGGCAACTTGGCAGAATAACGTTCGTTTTCAAATTTGATACAGTCTTGTTGATAAGTCTTTACAAAACTCTCCTCATCGTCCTGTTGTGGTAAACGTATTCCTAACGATTCTAGATTTCAAAATTTTTCGATCTCGCTTTCCTCTGCATGGTTTCAAAAGAAATGATGAAGTCAATGATTTCTTTCCGTTTCTTGTTACGGGTCCAGATATCAAGTAACCAATTTTTGAAGCTACTGCTGTAGGTCCATTCCCTTTAATCACGTGATCTTGAACTACTGTGAAAGTACTTTTATTCTTGGGGTACCAATGTTCGTGGTTTTCGTGGATGAACTTATCCACGAATTTAAGTGTCCAACGAAATAAAACAACCATTGACCAAATCAAGACATGGAGAGATCCCCATCGGTAGGTTTGACTACTGATATGATCTAGAGAATATATTGAATAACGCCAAATCTAAGAATACTTTAATGGTAGTCACAGAACTACAACCACATGCATGAGTACACCCATTTAATCTTTAATAACCTAAATTGTACAACTTTTGATCTTTTTCTTCTCTCAAAAATATTTTTGATCGATGGACGTCAGATTTCCAGTATTGATATGCTGGTATGATAAAGTGTTCATTTTATATCCTCATAGTTCTCGTACATATGGGAAATTATAATTTCATGCTGGGTTTGATTTTGAAAAGAATTATTTGACAATTGAAGATACGTTTCTAGCATTTGTTTATGTTACTGTTTTCTTTAGGTGACATATTAATGGCCTAATTTACACCTTCGATGGTCTTTGATCTGTTGATCACTTTATCATGGGTTAATCAGTGTTATCACTACGATTTATACGGGTCAATATTTACTTTGCAATTTCCTCAATCCAGACTATTTGTAACCTTCGTTTCTTAAAAGGCTTTAATTTTTTTTTTTTTTTAGAAAACTAAAATCCACGAATTTACGAACCCACGAACATGTAAATTATCCTCAAACCACGAAAATTGATACCCACGAATTAAAGTACTTTCACAGTATATCCAATAATAATCGGCTCCTATCAAGAGTGAAATTTCAAAGCTATCAGCGTTATTTGCAGGATGAGCGAGATCTAAATCTTTCGAGTATGGCAAATTGTGTGTAAGGTATTTCGTCTAGTTTTGAAGTGGGACTGCAATATCTGGAACAATCAATGCATTAATGTTTACAATCTCACCTTTGTCAGTTTGTAGTGGAACGGTTGCTGTATCCAAAAAGCTGACAGTTAAATTGTGTCCCTTACGCTTGGTCTTATCTGTAATTTTTCGGCTATGCTCAGAGTGATGAATGAACGTTGGGCACCTTCGTCAAATGAAATACTAGCTTATGTGATCTGTTTCCCATATGATATTGGTGTGATAGCTGTTTTCAATAAAACGCTTGTGTGTTGTGAGGTATACATTACTGCGGTTTCTTGTTCTTCTGTTTTTACCAAGCTTACAATGGTTGATTTATCCTTGCTGTCCTGTCCTTTTCCATCTATAGCTTGTTCCCCGCAAATACTGGTGTGATGTTTCGTGTTGCATTTCTTACATCGGTTACGTGATTTACACTCGGAAACACCGTGGTTTCATAGACAGTTGACACATTTTTTCTTTTGCTTACGATGTTCAGTCTTTCTTTCACGTCAGAAATTATCGTACAATCTCCTGGAAATGTACACCAGTGCAGTAGATGCATGGACGTTTTTTGTCATTGAAACGTGGGTTGTTTGTTTTGAAATTGCGCTGAGTTTCATTACGAGCTTCGGTCAGAAACGTTGCGGTATTATGTAAACCGTTGCGGTCGGTAAATTGTTCCGCTTCAAGGATTCTCGCTTGTTTTGTGATGGCTTTTCTGAGGTTTTTTAGAGTTATATGATCGCTATCATATTCACGGGCAATACTTGTTCTCGTTTCTATTGGTAGTTTACTAATAACTATAGGTACTAGTAGCGTGCCATACATTTCTTGTGTTTGACCCAAACATTCAAGACCTGTTACGTACGTTTCTAGGTAGTCTCCGTACCTTTTTAGGCTGTTTAAATCATTTGACGGTGAAGTAAGATCCATTCAGCTTTCATGTAGGCATGAATAATCTTGTGAGGCGATCCAAAACGCTCTTTGAGCAAATTAACGGCAGTGCTGTAATTGGCATTTGTCAGTGCGAAACCTTCAATAGTTTGGGCGGCATGGCCATGGAGTTGGGCCTTCAAGTAACTTAATTTCTGTATCTTGGTCAAAGTACTGTTGAAATGAATAGTTGATTCATAGGAATCCAGAAAGGTTTGCCATTGTTGAATTTCCCCATCAAAGTGCGGTAAATCTAGTTTTGGTAATCTGTGGTTTTGACTACTATTTGATAACAAAGAAAAGCCTTGATTGTACAAATTATTTGTAGACTGCAAGTCACTATGGGTATTTTGCATGGAGCCAGTATTATCAAAATGGGCTGGCTGTACATTAATTTCAATTTCATTGCTGCGTATAACATTGGCATTGGTAAGCGATGAATTTGTGGGGTAAGATGGCATAAAACTGTTTGCATTTGGATCTAGAGAAGTTGATGCGACATTTTTAGAAATAGAATCAGAATGTGTAGTTTTTCTAATTTTCCGAAGTTTGGACTCTAAATTAAACATATACTCATCAGACTCTTGAATTTCATCTGCGACATCCTCCTCCGACGTTAAATCCAGTATCTTTTCATTTAAATTCATAATAGTTCACTGTTTTTGTTCAATTGCATCCGAAATTAATTTTACATCGTCTTTGTCTTAGTCCGAATTCTTTTCAATCTCATCAAATGTCTTGAAGAACTTTGTAATTTGTCCTCTGTGTCCTCTACGTACTGCTTTTAGTTTTGACTCCATCGTTTCCGACAGTCACGGCACCATACATGTTGTGTAAAGTAGATAACATGCGTTGTGTATAGATCATGTTTATTCTAACGTCTAGCCATTGCAATATAAGTAACGTCATAATTACATAAGTCAGGTAACAACGTTAACATGTATATATTCGAGCTAAATTCACGACAGGAGACCAAATTTTCCACATTTACAACGAGTACGGAATATTTTCTTACATCAACAATGTACAAGCTCCTGACAAGATGGAAAGGACCCAGATAGAGCAGTCAAAAAGGTTCCTATTTTTCAGCTTTGTTCCTTCGCCATCGAAAAACGCATGGAATAGGTAACATAGAAACCGATTTCAAGCACGTGCCAGATTCAAACCCGGCTTGGTATATTGCACGTTTTATATGACAAAAAAACTAGACCGAGTCGGCAGGATAGCCTTAAAATTAGTCTTCCCTTTTGTGCTAGTTTTATTGCATCGTTAATCCCATCTAATGAGTTCGTTCGTTCGTTCGTACATTACAACCACGTATCATCGACATTATAAAATCAATGTATGGTGAAAATATAAAAAAGAAGATGTGGTATGATTGCCAATGATACAACTGTCCACAGGAGACCAAAAAAACCAAAGACATTAACAACTATAGGTCACTGTACGGCCTTCAACAATGAGCAAAGCCCATAGCGCATAGTCAGCTATAAAATACCACGATATGACAATTTAAAACAATTCAAACGAGGAAACAAACGGCCTGATTTGAATAAAAAAATGAACGAAAAACAAATATGTAACACAAAAAAAAAACGACAACAACTGAATTACAGGCTTCTGACTTGGGACAGACACGTACATTAATACTGTGACGGGGTTAAACTTAATAGCGGGATCCCAACCCTCCTCCTAACCTGGGACAGTAGTATACAAGTAACGCATCGTTAATCCCATCTAATGAGTTTGTACTTTTTTTCGCTTTCGATCTTTTATATCTGGGCGTCACTGGTGAGTCTTGTGTGGACGAGGCGCGTTTTTGGCGTATTAAATTTTAAACCTGATGCTTTTTGTTATTCATTAATCATGTGTTTCTTTGTCTAATACGTTTTCCTATTTATTTGTATTGTAGTCCTGTAATATTATGTTGTCATTTCTATGTTACATTTAACATTGCCATTAAAGTGCAAGGTTTGGCATGCCACAAAACCAGGTTCAACCCACCATTTTTTCCTTTAAAAATGTCCTGTACTAAGTCAGGAATATGGCCATTGTTATATTATAGTTCGTTTCTGTGTGTGTTACAATTTTACGATGCGTCGTTTGTTTTCTCTTATTTTTGAGTATATTGACATTGCGATAAGACGTGTCACGGTACTTGTCTATCCCAAATTGATGTATTTGGTTTTGATGTTATATTTGTTATTCTCGTGGGATTTTGTCTGATGCTTGGTCAGTTTCTGTGTGTGTTAGTTACATTGTAGTGTTGTGTCGTTGTTCTCCTCTTATATTTATGCGTTTCCCTCAGTTTTAGTTTGTTACCCCGATTTTGTTTTTTGTCCATGGATTTATGAGTTTGAACAGCGGTATACTACTGTTGCCTTTATGTATAACAGTACAACATATGAACGAACTATAAAAATCAGTTGAAAAAGGCTTAACTCATCAGATAGACAAAAATACAAGTAGACAAAGCCGGGTACTTGTACATCGCGACAATAAAAAGATACTAGGAACAGATCTGAGAGTACTCGCAGTTATCTGACAGCTAGTTCAAAGCCACTAACAACTAATAAAAAAATCATGCATCTAACACTAAAATATCAATCTGACACATCCAACATCCAATGGATTTAGTGTAAAGACGTCATAAACAGTCGGAGAAAAACATGACCTTGTGCACAGCCAGTTACAGGTATCGACAGATTGTAGATAACATGAATGTGTATATGTATATAACAAACTAGTAATATTTAGTTTGCTTTTAATTTACTGATAACAAAATCAATATTTATACCAATAAAAACAATATTCAATGATCTTATTACAGTGTTGAATTGGTAACCTTTTAAAATAAGTTTATTTAATTAAACATGTTAAAGAAGCGTTAAGTTTACAAGGATCAATTCTAAATTTCCGGGCACGGTTAACAACATTTCCACAAAAATGGGGATGTACGATCCTGCTTGAAATAAGTATTTGTACAACCAAACTTTAAAAAAATAAATAAGTAAAGATTTTAAGTAATTTATGGTAACGATATCCCTGGTTTAATAATTTACTAGTGATACATAGATTGCGTTCGTTAAAATCCAAAACGTCACAACAGACACCGGCGTAGCGAGCTTTGAAATATCAATACCGTAAGGAAGCGTTAAAGGAGCATCACCATCTAAAAATGGAAAATTAACAATAGGAAACGAAAAATCGTTCCTTTAGTCGTAAATTTTAGTGTGGAGTTTCCCGTTTAAAACCGAAATATCTAAATCCAGGAAAGGACAGTTATTACCGTATTAATTTGATTTATTTAAAGTAAGTTCCTTGGAGTAAATTTCAGCAGTATATTGAGAAAATTCTTGATTTTTTAACGAAAAAATAGCATCAAGATAACGGTAAATGTTGTTGAATTTATCAATTTAGTGCAATTTCGACGGGTCTTTACTGAGTTTAGTCATGAACTGTGATTCGTAACAATACAAAAACAAGTCTGCTATTAAAGGGACACAATTAGTGCCCATGGGGATAGTTACAACCTGTTAATAAACTTTGTTGCCGAACGTACATCAATATTATCAAAGAGAAAAGTAACAGCTTCAATCATCCCATCACACCTCCAGTAAGTATATCTAGCATATTTACCTTTCTAATTAGAGAAGAAGGCTTTAATTGAGTTGCAGCAAATATATTTCCATTCAGCTTTACCAAACGACCATTTAATTAAATAGGAACCCTTTTGTTTAATAAAATAGTGTGGAAGTGTAGTGTAAAGAGTAGAAAAAACAAAACTCTCAACAGAATCAAAAGGACCATCAAAAGCACGTAATTTATCTAAATATCCAAAGAAATTTTTACACTCCAAAAATGGTTGATACCACTATGTTTATATATTCTATTACAATAGTTTATGATAAGCTCATTAATAGTAGTAAATGAACTTGTTAAAAACACTGAAAGATTAGTTGTAGAACACCTACTAGAGGCCGAGATGAAACGATATTTAAATGTTTTTTGTGAAGTTTAGGTAGGACTTTCAAATGTTCAGAAGAAATCTTAAGCTGTGATGTGGTTGTGATATATTTTTTTACTATATGACTCTCTCTTGAGCGGATGGACTTGCATGTAGATGAATCACAATTTCATTCTTTAGAACGTCCGTGTAGTATATATTTACGGCATACCACCACCACATTGTCGGCTGCATTGTCGGCCAGTACAAACACAAACCGCTTTTAAAGTTCTTGAAGTTTATTTCTTATTCTGGAAAAAGGTGTATTATGTACTATGTTATTTACTTCTAAATTATTTTCAAAATGCGATATTTTATTATCTGCCACATTCATACATTTATTTAAATAAGAATCAAGAGATTTTTTTAACAGATTTTCCCCGTTTACACCACTTTTTACAAAACGAGGAAAGAGCATCTTTGGTGACTTGACGACAATCTTTCCAATCTATTTTAGATGGAGGACGATATTTTGGTCCTTTTTCAAAAAGTTTTTAACATCTCTTTCCTGGACAATAGTGAGGTCCCCTGTAAAAACATGGCCATAGGGAACATATCTAAACTTCGACGATTCACAGTTTCAAGTTAAGGGAGTATTATTATCTATATTCACGTCCGATATAATCGACGTATAATTGAAAATTAAACTTCTGCTGGTTTTTTTGTATGTGTATGAAATTATAGGTGGTTCTATGTTATCAGAATAAGAAGGTATGTAGTTTTGAACGGTAGAGTCATTAACTATACTAGATAAGTTGATAAAATCAATATCTCTGCTAATATATTTATAATCAGAAAATGACGTTTATGATCGTCAGGATTGTCGATACGCGGGAACAGCCTATGGTGGCAAAAAGCTGTAATTATACGAGAATAATCATACAGTGGGCTGAAGAAAGAGATGGTGTCACACTCTTTGAAAATATCGTGTAAGTTACTAATGGGTATATGACCCAGTTTACATAATAATGGATGCCTACCATTGTTTTTAAATATAGATAGGAGATTACCAAGTGTATGATTTATACGATGTTTAACTCGTTGATTTCGATTGATACGTTTCCCATGAGACCTATTATTTCGTTGTTTTTTATCAATAATATTCATGATATCAATAGAAGAAGTAGCAGATATGTTCCCTTGTCCAAGTATATTATCATTTAGACCCAGGGGATAAGCTGTTTGAAGTCGTTTAATCCAAGACAGTTCGATAATTTTACGGGAATCTTCAAATTGTTTATGCGATTACCCTTGTTGTTTCTGAACCGTTTCGAGCGGTTGAAATCTAATAAATTTAATATTGTGGTTGTGTTTACCTTAATGTTGATAAATTATACTTTTGAATTTCTTAGGTTTTCGGACGCGGTATAGATGTTCCCGTCCTGTTTGTCTTACATATTATATATAGATATAGGAATATGTGGTGTGAGTGCCAACGACACAACTCTCCATCCAAATAACAATTTAAAAAAAGTTAACCATTATAGGTCAATGTACGGCCTACAACACGGAGCCTTGGCTCACACCGAACAACAAGTTATAAAGGGCCCCAAAATTACTAGTGTAAAACCATTCAAACGGGAAAACAAACGGTCTAATCTATATAAAAAATGAGAAACGAGAAACATGTATAAATTACATAAACAAACGACAACTACTGTACATCAGATTCCTGACTTAGGACAGGTGCAAACATTTGCAGCGGGATTAAACGTTTTAATGGTACCAAACCTTCTCTCTTTTTCTAAAACGATAGCATAACATCACAACATACATGTACGATAAAATACCCCACTTTGGCTTTGTTCATGTAACCAGATAAATGAGGCTTTGGGTTTTTCAAGTAATGTTACAGGAAAAGGAAAACGAAAAAGCTCTCCCGTTTACTGTTGACCTTATGGTATTATCAGAAGATAATCTAGAACAGGTTTGTAATTTTCTGGCATTGCACGGTAATATTTGTGGATATTCACGTGCATTTTTTATCGAAAGACATGATTCTAGAAATAACGTATGAGAACGAGCTTGGAATTGGTATCCATGCTATATAGCTACCTTGCCCAGACGCTTATGGTTTGCGAAGATGTAAATGTGGACAGTTGGGTCTCCCGTGCACTGCATTTTGTTCTTGTAGTGGTGATTGTGATATGACATGTATTTGAAGCCATATATAAGTATTTTTAAAAGATATTTTACTAGTTGTACTTTTGTGATTAATTGCAACACATTAAAAAAACTTTCCAAAACTCTACATCGAGGATACAAATTGAGTACTCATCTTAGAAATTAACCCATTTTTGTTTTTTAAACAGAAGTATTACATGTAGATTTGTGTTAAAACATTTTAAACATAATAGAGAATAAGTGGTTTAATAATCGTCATACAAAACACTTTTTACATTTTGAAAAACGTTGAGTTTTAAAATCAAAATTTGATATTTCTACGTCCGCCATGTTAGTAATTACCGTAAGTAGGATTTTAAAGACATATTTCCTATATAGTTTATCCATGAGAACCACCAAAGAAAGGTTCCTGTGCAATATTATGATAGAAGCAATAAATTAGAGCAAAATTCAATAAACACGCTTATTTAAGTATAATGTCCGCCATATTGAATTTACCGAAAGTAGGGTATTTAAAGAAAGAGAATCTATCTAATGTATCTAAATGTAGAACAAAGGTTTGTGCCGAATGTAAGGATAGTAGCATGCTTATTACACCCTTTCACACACCAGCATTCGATATGTATACGCCATATTGGAATTTACTGGAAGTGGTGCATTCTTGCATATTGCCTCCTTATCTGAAACCAAAGAGTAACACTAGAGGAAGCTTTGTGCCAAGTTTTATGCTTGTAGCAGAATGTGCATAATTTTCCACATAGCCACCGTACTGTTGGGTACCACAACGAAGAAAACAACTTACCCAGTAGTAAAACTCTTAGTTTGACGAGAAGTGGAAAATTACACATTTTGTTTTTACTTTCGTAGCAGTAATTCGCATCAACATATCTGTTCAGTGTGTTACATTTTAACGTTGTGTTTCCGTTGTGTCGTTTGTTTTCTCTTATTTTTTTTAGTGTGAATTCACATTACAATAAGACGTGTCACGGTACTTATCTATCCAAAATTCATGTATTTGGTTTCGATGTTATATTTGTTATTCTCATTGGATTTTGTCTAATGCTTAGTCCGTTTCTGTGTGTGTTACATTTTAATGTTGTGTCGTTGTTCTCCTCTTATATTTAATGCGTTTCCCTTAGTTTTAATTTGTTACCCCGATTTTGTTTTTTGTCCATGGATTTATGAGTTTTGAACAGCAGTATACTACTGTTACCTTTATTTCAAACTAAACAGACTGTTAGACCATGATTTAGTACCTATCCTTAGTGGTGCTTCCCTTTAGAAGTAAACTCTCAAAATGTACATCACCTAACCGCCCAACTGCAAAAATCTGATAAATGAAGAAATAATTCAGGGGGAAAATCAACATATGCAATTGAAACGAGTTTTTATACGACCGCAAAATTATTTTTGGGATTGTATTATGGTATAATGTCGTCGTCGTCTGCGCCGTCGTCGTTTGCGTCCGTCATAATGGATCTTTATGAAATTTAATATGGTTCAATACCAGAAAAGGAAGGTTGGGATTAATTTTGGGATGATGGTCCAAACTGTTTTGTAATTACAGTTGAGTGCAGACCAAGCATTACATGTAGACGGGCCGAAAAAGTTAACGCGGCGTTTACTCGCGTGCACTTCATGTAAACGCCGCGTTAACTGTGCGTTAACTCCGAAATTGCAGTAGACATTAAAAGTAAACGGGCGTTTACTTTCGCGTTTACCTCCGCGTTAACGCAAAAACGGCGAGTCTTCTAATTTTGTAAAGAGTAAACGGGCGTTTACTTTTCCGTTTACCTCCGCGTTAACGTGGAAAAAGGCGCGTCTTCTATTTTTGTGTCGTTGTTCTCCTCTTATATTTAATGCGTTTCCCTTAGTTTTAATTTGTTACCCCGATTTTGTTTTTTGTCCATGGATTTATGAGTTTTGAACAGCAGTATACTACTGTTACCTTTATTTCAAACTAAACAGACTGTTAGACCATGATTTAGTACCTATCCTTAGTGGTGCTTCCCTTTAGAAGTAAACTCTCAAAATGTACATCACCTAACCGCCCAACTGCAAAAATCTGATAAATGAAGAAATAATTCAGGGGGGAAAATCAACATATGCAATTGAAACGAGTTTTTATACGACCGCAAAATTATTTTTGGGATTGTATTATGGTATAATGTCGTCGTCGTCTGCGCCGTCGTCGTTTGCGTCCGTCATAATGGATCTTTATGAAATTTAATATGGTTCAATACCAGAAAAGGAAGGTTGGGATTAATTTTGGGGATGATGGTCCAAACTGTTTTGTAATTACAGTTGAGTGCAGACCAAGCATTACATGTAGACGGGCCGAAAAAGTTAACGCGGCGTTTACTCGCGTGCACTTCATGTAAACGCCGCGTTAACTGTGCGTTAACTCCGAAATTGCAGTAGACATTAAAAGTAAACGGGCGTTTACTTTCGCGTTTACCTCCGCGTTAACGCAAAAACGGCGAGTCTTCTAATTTTGTAAAGAGTAAACGGGCGTTTACTTTTCCGTTTACCTCCGCGTTAACGTGGAAAAAGGCGCGTCTTCTATTTTTGTAATAAGTAAACGCGCGTTTACTGTTTGTAGTAAACGCCCGTTAACGCAGATTGTCATCGTAACTTGGATACACTGACCTAAAATATGAAATGATAAGGAACATCAAAATTAATTGACCAAGTGGTCATTTCTGCTTGACATATTGACGATTACAGTTATTTAAAAATGTCACACATTTGTATTTAATTGAACAATAATTATAGTAAATTTCTTGTTCTTCGCAAATAATAGTTTAAGTATGTTTATTCAAATACAGGTAATTTAATCCTCACCAAAATCAAACAGTTTTCTCATCTTAGACAGACTGACTCGTAAAAAAAACTTTTTGATATCATTCACCACAACTGACAATAGTTACCTCTTAACAAGTTATCTTATTCTATATAGAATTAAGTAATTCAGTTATATTTTTATGCCATAATTGACCATATTAAACAATTGACAGCAATTTTTGTACCAGCCTGACGGCGATGACCTCTTTTTATTTAAAATATTGAATAGTAAACAAAATTCAGTAGTTTTCATACATCAGACTAACTCGTAATATATAATTATTATTAGGTAGCAATATTTGAATATTATGACTAAAAAATTTTGTTCGCATCAATTTAGATTGCCAGCATGTACTTTTTTATTCAAAATATTGAATCGTAAAAAAAAATCAGAAGTTTTCATACCTCAGACTTACTCATGTAATAAAATAATTTGTCCGCAACAACAAAAACTGACCATATAAGCATTTTAATATGTAAATCTATATAGCTGCATAGTAAATTAGTTATATTTTCATGTAAGGATTGATTGAATAAGAAAATATGTAGCAATATTTGAATATTATGACTAAAAAAGTTTGTTCGCATCAATTTAGAGTGCCAGCATGTCCTTTTTTATTCAAAATATTGAATCGTAAACCAAATTCAGTAGTTTTCATACCTCAGACTGACTCATATAATAAAATTGTTTGTCTCCAACAACCAAAACTGACCATATAAGCATTCTAGTATGTAAATCTATATAGCCGCATAGTAAATGAGTTATATTTTCATGTAAGGATTGATTGTATAATAAAATAGGTAGCAATATTTGAAAATTATGACTAAAAAATTTTGTTAGCATCAATTTAGAGTGCCAGCATGTCCTTTTTTTATTTAAAATATTGAATCGTAAACAAAATTCAGTAGTTTTCATACCTCAGACTGACTCATATAATAAAATTATTTGTACGCAACAACCAAAACTGACCATATAAGCATTTTATTATGTAAATCTATATAGCCACATAGTAAATGAGTTATATTTTCATGTAAGGATTGATTGTATAATAAAATAGGTAGCAATATTTGAAAATTATGACTAAAAAATTTTGTTCGCATCAATTTAGAGTGCCAGCATGTCCTTTTTTTATTCAAAATATTGAAGCGTAAACAAAATTCAGTAGTTTTCATACCTCAGACTGACTCATATAATAAAATTATTTGTCCGCAACAACCAAAACTGACCATATAAGCATTTTATTATGTAAATCTATATAGCCACATAGTAAATGAGTTATATTTTCATGTAAGGATTGATTGTATAAGAAAATAGGTAGCAATATTTGAATATTATGACTAAAAAATTTTGTTCGCATCAATTTAGAGTGCCAGCATGTCCTTTTTTTATTTAAAATATTGAATTGTAAACAAAATTCAGTAGTTTTCATACCTCAGACTTACTCATATAATAAAATTATTTGTCCGCAACAACCAAAACTGACCATATAAGCATTTAATTATGTAAATCTATATAGCCGCATAGTAAATGAGTTATATTTTCATGTAAGGATTTATTGTATAAGAAAATAGGTAGCAATATTTGAATATTATGACTAAAAAATTTTGTTCGCATCAATTTAGAGTGCCAGCATGTCCTTTTTTATTCAAAATATTGAATCGTAAACAAAATTCAGTAGTTTTCATACCTCAGACTGACTCATATAATAAAATTATTTGTCCGTAACAACCAAAACTGACCATATAAGCATTTGCTTATGTAAATCTATATAGCCGCATAGTAAATGAGTTATATTTTCATGTAAGGATTGATTGTATAAGAAAATAGGTAGCAATATTTGAATATTATGATTACAAAATTTTGTTCGCATCAATTTAGAGTGCCAGCATGTCCTTTTTTATTCAAAATATTGAAGCGTAAACAAAATTCAGTAGTTTTTATACCTTAGACTGACTCATATAATAAAAATATTTGTCTGCAACAACCAAAACTGACCATATAAGCATTTAATTATGTAAATCTATATAGCCGCATAGTAAATGAGTTATATTTTCAAGTAAGGATTGATTGTATCAAAAAAAGGTAGTAATATTTGAATATTATGATTAAAAAAAATTTGTTCGCATCAATTTAGAGTGCCAGCATGTCCTTTTTTTATTTAAAATATTGAATCGTAAACAAAATTCAGTAGTTTTCATACCTCAGACTGACTCATATAATAAAATTATTTGTCCACAACAACCAAAACTGACCATATAAGCATTCTATTATGTAAATTTATATAGCCGCATAGTAAATGAGTTATATATCAATGTAAAGATAGCAATATTTGAACATTTTAATTGACGAGATGGTACAAATGAACATACTTATATTACACTTTATTGATATCCCTTTCAATATACTGTTCAATTTACGTTTTTTTTTATCATTTGTCAAAACTGAATCTTATCATGTTAATCCAAGGCAAACAAGGTGAATTTCGATTAAAAATTAATGTATTAAATACACCGAGTTATAGTTAGGAATTCGAAGAGACAATTATAAACGGGGAACGAAACAACGTAAACCATGATGTTTATATCCCATCATATAAAAATATTCTCCCGATGTCTCGGATAACCTTTCTTTCCGTATCGATATTTGCACATGTAACTTTTGAAAGGAAAATATAGAAAATCTGCCAATCAGTAAAGTTAATGGACTTTATGAAAGTGATTTTGTGTAATTTAATATTTCGAATTAAAAGAGTTTTTGAATTGTTCTGGTTTGAAACACATATACGTGAAATATAAAGACTAAAGGTCGCTTTTATAAAATAAATGTGCAAATGAACTTGAAGTTTATTTCTAAATTTACCCAATCAGTTAACGCGAAGAGTAAACGTGCGTTTACTTTCAAGTGCACGTAAAAATACACTTGTAAAATCTGTACTAAACGCCCGTTTACTTTTAAGTGCACGTAAAAATAAATTTGAAGAATTCTGAAGTAAACGCCCGTTTACTACTGACTAAACGGACACATAGTAAACGCCCGTTTACTAGGGTAGACATTAGAAATTTCCATTTCGACCACGTTAACGTAATTATAGTAAACGTGCGTTTACTAGTAAACGGGAGATTTGAAGTTAACTAACGAAATATGTGCACGCGGCGTTAACTTGCGTTTACTTTATGTAATGCTTGGTCTGCACCCAACTGTAAGGGCCCAAAAGGGACCCAAAAAATAAGCATTTTTCTACTTTCAGGATATTAACTTGTGTATACTAAGTATTTAAATTGGTCTGAAATTGTACCACAATGTTTAATACCACATGTAAAAGATTGTATTAATTTTGGGGGTTATGGTGCCAACAGTATAAGAATTTAGGGCCAAAAGGGACCAAAAACAAGCATTCCTTTGTAGTTTATGGACAATAATTTTTGTTTAAGTGTATGGATCTCTCTGAAATTGTACTACAAGGTTCCATATACTACAATGGTAAGGCTGGAATCGCTGCGAATTTTTAATTGCAAAGTATTCCGTAATATATTTGTATGATCTTGACATTTGCTTATTGTCAGAAACCTATATTATGTCAAAAAATTTGAACACTATCCAAATTCAGAGCTGTATCAAGCTTGAATGTTGTGTCCATACTTGCCCCAATTGTTCAGGGTTCGACCTCTCTGCGGTAGTATAAAGCTGCGCCCTGTGGAGCATCTGGTTTAGGTCTATTTTCGGCCTGTGTTTTGTTTTTATTTGACATATTATCATAACGAGTACCACATGTAAAGCAGGATCTCACTACCCTTTCAGAAGTATTAAGATAACTCCAAAGTTAATGATGGGTTCGTGTTGCCCAGTCTCAGTTTTCTTTGATGTGTCTTGTATGTTGTTGTTTGTCTTTTTGTCATTTCATTTTTATTGATTTGGCATTCCCAGTGTTTTTTCGACTTATTAGTTTCAATGTTTCTTTTAAATCTTTCGCCTTACTCTTAGACTATTTTTTTTCTACATATGATTAAGCTTTAGAGTAATCCATATGTAAAGTGTAGGGATGTTAGCTTTAACATACGTTCATTTATGTATGTGAGGGAAAAGCGGTTTGAATAGCAAGTGCATATTTCTTTTTTAAGTTTTGGGGAAATATATCTTCGAGATAGTAGTAGGGTTGACAGATAATTTGGATTCTTGTGTGGACTACTAATAGAATACAGTGTGCTTATTAGAACAGTTGTCAGTTGTCGTTGAGCATTTTTTCTTACAGACATTGCAATATATTTTTTCTTATTAGGACTAGTATGCAATTTTTAGAATAATGAAGTGAATCTGTTAATCGTTACTGGGATACAACTCAAACTGTAGTCAGTATGTGTGCAAATGTTGGAAGAGCAAATGTATTGGAAGTGTAATCTTCATAGAATAATTTAAACTTCAGAACTGCAGGGAATTCTTGTTTCGTTTTAGAACAATTAATTCTGTACTGACATGGTGTACATAAAGGTTACCCGTCGATGTAAAGCCGTTTTAATCATTATTAATCTAACGACTCCAAAATTGAATTACTGCGAATCATTCATTAGAACAGTTTTTATTAGTATTGATATTGATTTGTGATTACATTATACATTCTTCGATTTATATAAGCCTATTGTAATTATCGATACCGAGGCAATAACATTATACTCCAGTTATTAATTATCAAAAAGTTGAAAGTCCTTTCACGGTTAATCGAAGAGATTTTGAATTTTACAGGTTTTATGAAATCGTGTGGTACCACTAGTCCTGTGTATCCAAAATCGACAATTTTTCCCCTTCGCTTAATTGTGAAATAGAAAGATATAAAAAGTAAAAAAGGACACAACGATCACAAACAACGGTTCGTCTCTTTTAGATTTATCGATTATGAAATTTTTCCCACCTGACAGCCGTACTAGTCCATGAGTTGGTATTAATGCATCAACAGACATTTATAAAGGTGAAAGTGTTTCAGCAATGATTCCTTTGTTCTATTTACAACATAAATGAATAATTACTATCAAGAATAGGCATATATATTGAGGATAGTAAGACTTTATCGGAACATAAGTTGTATTACCTTTTACAGTTAACACAGAATGACTGGTGCGGCCTTTAGTTTTAACGGTATATGTACCACTATCGTCAAGGCTTGTTTGCAATATTGTAAGTCTGTGTATTTTTCCTATCATCTTGATTCTGTCTGACTGATTAGATATCTCTTCTTCATTCTTAAACCATTGCACAGGACGATTTTCTTCTTCTGTTTCACACTGAAGGATTGTATCTAAGCCTTCCATGTTTGTTATATTTTCCAAATGTCGTGTTATAATCGCTGTTTAGAGATGAATAAAAATTGAAGTAAACATTTAAAAGTTACCAAAACGGGATGATTTTAATAAAAAAATTTGCATACTTATAATGCTTTAGGATAGTAAAAAGGGTATGTTTCTGTGACTTCGTTTATGTAAGCTTCTTCTAGATATTTCAGCTTTTGAAAATGGAAAAAAAATACGTTAGACATGATAATGCATTACATTTATGGTTTAGTATACAAAAAGAACTGCAGAACGACTAATGAAATAACAGTTGATAGTCCTGACTGTTAAGTAGTCTTAGTACTTCGGCTTCCTCCACCATAATAACAGACTTCCCGGTGTCCTTGCACTCCGTTTGTGTTGGGTGGGGAAAAATAATTGTCGTATAAAAATACGCTAGTGACACATCTCCATTAATCCCGATAGGGAGTGTACATGGAAGCCACTGTACCCTCGCAGCTTTCGAGGGGTTCTTCGGATATCGGAGGCATTTACCAGTACATACATACAGTCTTACATTATCGGTTTTATTTTGTATGCTTTGTTATTGTTTTAGGTTCATTGTTATATTGAACAGTTCAAATTGAAAGGACCTTAAATTGATTTTCACGATGTTTTTAGTTGATTTTTTTATTTAGAAATCAGTAATATTTTAGACAACAAAGTACTAAATAACACAAGAGGAGAAAAATCACACGTAATATAAAACCAAAACAACAACTTATATCAACTTTAATCAACGTCTTAATACTGAATCATTAAACCAACGAAAAATTGATTTGGCAATGAACGTTACTGAAATAGTTGAATATTTATAGAATAACTAATCGAAGAATTCAAATAGAGAAAAATATTCAACGAGTGATCGAACAACACATTAATTCACGAATGCGCGTAACGCATGAGTTAATTATCAGCGTTGTTCGGTCACGAGTTAAATATTTTTCGATATTTGAATTCTTTGATTAGTTATTCTTTTTATTACATTGGCAAATGTCTTTCTTTTACGAAATTTATGTAGAAATGTAAGGAACTATAATTTTTTTCCTACGCATTCACAATTTGTTTCGATCCGATGTCTTGACAACGCCTATTGTTGTATGACGTCAGAGAGTGAAATAACCACGTTTATTTCACATGTGACAATATCGATTTTTATCTTACTAGAAAATCAATGTAATTCATTGCAACCAATGTAATAATAGTTATTACTCAATGCCTTTTTTTATCATTCACAATTTAAAAATTGAAAATAAACATATTTTTCTTGATCAGAGGGATACAATTTTAAGTCTAGTTGAACTATTTTGCAAAAAATAACGCTCAAACCGGAGCTAGGGTCGTATGCAGTTAGGTTATATTTTTTGTTGTATGTTCTCTGCTGAATGACTTACTGTTTCTTTAAGATAAAGATCACCACTACAAGCGCTACTCTTTTGCTTTGTTGATGTGTTTGCTGTATATATTCTGCTTTTGTGTCATTGATGGTTACTTCATATTCTTAGTTTTTAAAGTAAGTTATTATAATTGTTCAAATCGTTCTACCGAGGTTCCAATTCGAATGTAGTTATAACGATTCTGATGAAAGTATAATTATAAATTATATACAATTTGGTATGTATTTGTTAACAAACCTTTCACTGTTACTGAAATGTTTATTTGGATAGAACTAGCTTTTACATGATATATTCCAGAATCACTGACGATTGAGTTTTCAATTGTAAGCATGCGCTTATTTTCACTGCTAGTTATCAAATATCTGTAAAATTGTAATTCCTCCTCTTCTTTGTACCATTTGACTTCAATGTTATCATCGTACACAGAACATGTCAACTGAATTGGGTTACCTTCAATGCACTTCAGTGTTTTGATTTTTGAAGTAAACACACCTTTTATAAAATAACAACATTTTGCAGCATGTCAAAATACTATTATTTCCTAAATGTAAACATAATTTGGGTAAAACTTATAACAATCGCGAACAATAAATTTATTTAAAACACGACCAACATAAGGAATTTCCTCTATTGTCGTTGCAATATAGTCTGTACTTAAAAGTAATTGTGCGTTGCACCTCAATGATATAACAATTCAACGGCACAACCAAAGATAGTTGATGTTCAGTTTTCTCGTATGTGAAAAGATAATCTTAGTTTGAATGTCACAATAAGATGAGCATCTGCTTCATCCAAGCAATGCAGAGAGTTTATTAGCGGTTTTATGGGTGCTGTTTATTCTAAAATGAACAGTTACAAAATTAATGTTTTTTTTTGTACAATGTTTGATTTTCTCGTCGGGTTCTTTTCAATTGTAGTATATTATCGGATATATATTAAACAGTTATAAACATGTTTCGTAACATATGTTTTTGGCATTCACCAAGTTGTGGATTATACGGTTGTGATATTTTCTTTGTTAAAGACAGTACTGATACCTTTTGCTGTCTTCTTCGTTATATATATTTTTAATGGATAGTTGACCCAATAACAAGGACAACCTATATTATTCTTTTCAAAATAAGTCAATTTTACAGATACATGTAACATACGTTGAACACTCAATTTTACAAGTTTATATCTCTGGTGGTTAACTTCCAAAAAGTATGTTCCTGCATCATTAAGAGTAATGCCAGTGATCACTAAAGTTTTCCAACGACCAGCTATAAGCCTCGTGACATTATTTGTTTCTTGTAAAAATGCATCGTTTTTCAAAAAGCCAATTGGAAATCTGTCAGTCGACAACTTGTAATTCAGTTTAAAATCTTCACCCTCTATGACCGTTTTCTGACTTTGGTGACATTGTGGCGTGTAAAGAAAGTAAACTACAATTACAAGAAAAAAATTTCGTATACAACTTGCAATCATATGATGTTAAATAAGCAGCTTCATTAAGTGATTAACAAAGGAGCATAAACTAAAGTTCTTACATTCAATGTTTTACATAGCTATATAATTTTATTCGTCATTCAGCAAGATCTTAACCATTCCGATTTTTATAAATTGTTTGCTTTGACTTTCTGAAAGTATAAGTAAATGATAAACACATATATTTGTCACTTCATTGCACTTTTCTCAGTCATTTCTCATTCTAAAACATGTTTGCAATTGTTTCAAAGAAGATTCTGCTCATTTCCTAACGATTAACAGTTCTATTTATTGTTCAAAACTTGTGTCCTTTCTCTCTACAACGTTATTATTAATAATATATTTTCCTAACATGCTTAGAACTTTCAAACATTATTTTCTTTTTATTTGTAAAACTCAAAGTTTTACATGTACCGATCGATGAATGCATATTTTTTATAAGATAGTATGATCATACAAGAGATGGTTTCTTATCCATTACCTTATAACTTCATAACAGAAATTATTACTGACCAAAAGACGAAATATGACGTTTGCCATTGCTGATTTTTCCGAGACACGTTAACGAATTATGTTTTTCGTTTTTGTTGTGCACTAGCACATTTAATGTTTCTGTAAAATATTTTGTAGGCAGTCTGTACAAATTGTTGGAACTATGATATGTCCCTTTGGTATCTTATTCACTTTTTTATCCTCATATTTTAGCTGTACTTTATCGGTTTGGCTGATAAAACAGGAATTGCTTACCAGTGATTTGGGTCAATATTTCGCGACTAGGATTATTTATCTTTGATTTCAAAAGTGATTGTGTTGGGTTTGCGACAAAGACGTGTTAACGTTTGTTTGACCTGAAGCTATGTTTCTGTGTTTAGTCGACTTATTTTGAGTTTGTTTTGTACCTCTTAATTCCAACCTGGTTGTGGTAAATAAGGCTCCAAGTTCTGCGCTCGTGTGAAGAATGCTAGCAATGTTCTTACGGTAGAAGATATTTTCATATAAAACATTCGTTTTACCATAGTTACGCCAGTTAAGAAATAGAAAGTTATAACTTGACCATATATATATTTTAAAAATCGATGAAATGTGCTTCAATTTATAGGTAATGTATCGGTACGTTGATAACACAGAATATGTCATCTGAAGTGACATACACATATAGTTTTACCTTTTCTGTAGTATCTGTCTAGTAATTCATCAATAAAAACTACCATAGAAAACAAAAACATCAAACCTGTAGATGAATATATACATTATAAAAAGGACAAATGTAAAACATTAGAAAAACAAGAATGTGTCCATTGTACACGATTGCCCCTCTCGCACTATCATTTTTATATTGATAAGTGGACCGTGAAATTGTGATCAAAACTTTATTTTGGCATTAAAAGTAGAAAGATCATGTCATAGTTAACATGTGTACTAATTTTCAAGTTGATTGGACTTCAACTTCATCAAAAACTACCTTCACCATAAACTTTGACCTGAACCTCGCATCATTATTTTATTTTGTTCAATGGACTGTGATATTGTGGTCAAAACTTTAATTTGGCATTAAGATTAGGAAGATCGTATTATGGGGAACATGTGTACTAAGTTACAAGTTAACCTGAAGCGGGACAGACGGACGGACGGACTAACGGACGTATGAACGGACGCACGAACTAGAAAACATAAACACGAGTAAATAAACACCCGTAACATTAACAACCTTTAGATTGAACTCGTCGGTATTTAAATTGAAAAAATCTTTTAAAACAAACAGAGGCATTCCTACAATATTTTTTATGGTCACCGTTTTAATTTAAACTTTTATATCTCGTCCAAGTAATTCTTTATGAGAATAAATTGTATTTCGAATAATATTCCTTATTTGAACTTTAGAACGTAAAACTACTCAATGGTATATAAAAGATTAAATTTTTAAGTCTGAAATTGATTTGACCTTTATTTGTCAGGATTAAAAAAGGACAGTGTAGATTATAAAACGTGAATTTATAGAACAAAAACTTGCAGTGTACATGTAATGTGTTGCAAGAATTACCGTTACCGTCAATATTTATCTTCATATTGAGTATTCCTTCTAAAAGCAAATTTAAAAATAAATCAGCATAAACAAGGAATCGTTACAACTGTGTTTTGCAACGGTAACATATTAGTAGTCAAATGTCAAAAGTCGAACGCACAAACCGTTAAATAATCATTAAAAAGTTGTCTAATTTAAATGTTCAATAATTGAAATAATACTCATATTGTTCCTTCAATCGGATGTACGGATATTTTAAAAAAAAACTGCAATGATGACGAAGTTACCAACATTGTTTTGCTTCAAATCCTCCATAATTATTATTTACAATAAACAGATACAAATCAATTATAAATAAAGTAAAACTGTTTTGCTAGTCATGGGTTGATTTTTTCATCTTTGATAATGACCACATTGTAGCATATTTACCTGAACATATCTGGATGTTGGTATTTAGTCAAATCTTAACCGGGATCTGTGATAATTTTAAAATTTCCAAGATGGATTTTGATGTAAACAAATACAAAATGATTTGGCTTTTAATAAATATTTATTTGGGTAAGTTGATGCAAACATACGAGGTCATATTGAATCTTATACTGTTATAGACTTATAATGTTTAACCACTATATTTTATAAATGTGTAAACATGTTATTTTTGAGCTATGGAAACCAATTAGTTTGTGCATTTTTCCTAGTAGGTTTTAAAAATTTCAAACAAATGTATTTCACTGAGGGTAATCATTCATTAGCTGTCACTATTCTATAGATTAACAACTGTTTGTCATAATGATAATTTAATTAGAATCGTCATTAAAGGTGGAGTACGAATTCGTGTTTAATAATTCTTTTGAAGTATCATTTGTATGCAAGAGTTGCATTCCTTTGTACTATGTTCAATTCCAAAAAAAGTCAATGTTGATTGTCTACCTTCAACTGGTCATAATTCAATCTTTACGTCTAATTATTTTATTGAGCTTTAAATTGCTCCAATATTTATAAATGTAGTAGATTTTAGTATTTTTTATTGGTTTATAAATAAAAATGAAGAAGATATATAATGTCATTCATTTGTTTTGTAATGATTAAAATTAATCTATACCAACATTAAGAATATTTTTTTTGAAAAATACTATAAATGAACAGAACGGACGTGCGAGGGAAGTATATCCAGTCAAGGTCGTTAAACACTTCCATCATTGAAATATATTATCTCCCCCTAATGAAAGAATGATTGGGAAGGTTAACCAGAGTTATCATGCATTTATCACAGAGAGGGTTTAGCAAACAATTTTTAATTAAAGCTTAATTAACGTTAAAACAATTTTCCACTAAAAATGAATGTTACTTTATTCCAATATAAGGATTTCGTTAGCTAATTCTACTAATTTTATTAGATATTATGATTTTGTAACACAATAGATAAACATGCTTCACATTGCTCGTTATATGTTTAAATCCATATTCGGTTGCACATTTTTTGAATTCTAACGAAGAAAACTGAGGACTATTGTCAGAAACTAATTCGTCAATTTAACAAAATATTGACATAAGTCCTTAAAATAGCCAATGATATTCAAATATGTCTCCGGTAAGTTTCGACAAAGGTCGCTCTAGTGTTTCAGGCATTTATTTAATTCCTTTGCATTAAGAGATTGACGTGGAGCGTAAAATCCACATACTTTAACTTTATGTCCTGTACAATACCCATCAAGAAAAGTACATCACGTGTACAGCTTTTGCACAAAATGTGAATCATTTATTTTGTCAAACATTTCACTTCGTAGCGCATTTGGTACAATTGCTTTGTTTTACTTATACAATAGTTCATCCATGCCTGTCGCCGCGATGTAGCCTTTTGGTGCTAATGTGGCGTAAAGCAACCAACAATCAATCAATCAATCATCCATGACTGATAATTCATCACGGAAAGTCTATTAAATATGGACTCAAAGAGTGTAAAATTTTTCATGTGGCCATTTATTAAATATGATATCTTGTTATTCCTGAAAAAGTTCATCATTTTTAGTTTCCTTCTGAAATTAGCATACATTGCTGGTGCAATCGGCATGTGTGATATCTAATGAATGTCATTTACGTGTTAGTCAGATATTATTCAAATACTTCCAAGTTTCCTTTAGAAACGATCCACTGAGATACATTACCTTTTCTGGTTTGAAATCCTTTTTATATACTTTTCTATTGCAATTAAGAGTCTCTAGTATCTAGGGCTATTGCGATTTTTGTTGTAGCGGTTTCAGGAAGATTAACTGGAACTGTTTATTGTCTGTTTCTATTTGAACACGGCGTCCATATGCATACTTATGGAAAATAAACTCATCATAGATACCAGGTTAACATTTTGTATTTACACTACAAAAGACTCATCAGTGACGCTCGTATCCAAAAAATTTAAAAGACCAAGGAATTTATTACATCAATGAATAATTACTAGAGTTTCTATCTCGATCTGCGGATATCGTCGTTGTGTTTGAGCAAGAGCACGTGGGGCATACACAACTGGTTTTAACACTGAGTGAAAACAGTTTGTTCAGATCGAAGTATTGAAGCAGTGGTGCATTTTTTGCCATTTCTTTTAACTTTAAAAAGCAAGTTCTTTATTGTTCATCCAAGTGCCATGCAGTGTTTTTCTCTAGTCTATGATCTTAACGATGCACTGACTGTTGACATCTTTGGCCTAACCTTTCCAAGATATTGAATGAAACCCATGAGGGTTAGCAGATCTTTCACGCAATCCGGTTTTGACCTTTCATTGACTGCACTGATTTTTCTGGGTCTGGCTTCTCACCTTCACTTGACAATGTTAGATTGTGTCATACGTATGTTTTTTTTTTCGGTTAACTGATATCGCATTTTACGGCACTTAGTTTCAAGTTGTATTATTGCGCTAGGTCTAGAACTTGTTTGAGACGCATATCATGTTCTATTTGGTCTGATCCCCATATAAGAAAGTCGTCGATTATCGCTTCGGCTCCTTCTATGTCGGATACCATTTTACCAAGTGAGGAATACGACAGTTGGTGTCCATTTGTTATGACGTGTTTTGTCATTTGATTTTGCCATATGAACAGGGACTTTAGGATTTACTTTCCTCGGAGTTCACTATTTTTGTGATTTTACTTTTAAGACACAGTTTTTTGGAATACTTCCAATAATAATTTATTTCAAACGTTTAATAATTTAAATGCATCCGAAGCGCTTTTCTGGATTTACCTCCATCAAGAAAGCTCAAAGTCAAACATTTGAAATCCGAGGATGTATAAATGTGCATAAGTTCGTCTAGTGGAATATGCCAAAATCCACTGGTGGCAGCGATATTAATTCTTGTACGGATTTTAACGGATAGTGTTTACGGAGTATGGCGTTGTTTAGATTACGTGGTTCAATGCAGATTCGAATTTCGCCGTTTGGTTTAATGACGGTTAGCATCAATAGAATTGACCTATTGTTTAGGTTCTTGCTGTTTGAAGATTACACTAATGTCCACCATACGGTAAAATTCAGCTTTAACTTAGTCTTTGATAGCTACATGTATGGGTATCTTACGCGGTGCGTGTACAACTGGTGTTACATTTTTATGTTAACGTACCTTATGTGTTTCTGGTACACATCATATGCAGCAGCATAATCTCTATATCGTTGTACCATTTTTGCTGGTACAAATGGTTTTGTTGTTTCTTGCGGCGTGCTTGTATGAGTAATTGAACGTATGTGCCTGCTTTGCATATTTTGGCACCTGACGGATTGTACATTACTATCAACAGTATTGAATTTCAGGGCATCATCCTGACATTTATAAGTAACCTAAGATTGATTACTCCAACAGTGTCAATGATATGTTCTGAGCACGAACGGAGCGGTGAAACTTGTTTGGTGATGAAGATGTACCAGGATGATGTTACCCAAAAATTTTTGCATATTTGAAAGTACCAATGTCTTTTTTGTACACACCTTAAACATTTGTATCTTGAATAAATCTGGTTTGATTAAGGGCGGACGTGTTTTTCAAACGGTAAAGTTCACGAAAGACAAAAGCTTACAGACCATTCTCTAAATGATGCTAAGCCAAATTCTTGCATTTTCTTGCATTCATGAATTATATAATATGATCGTCACTAACATTGCCTGTGTTATCAGATAATCTTTAGGAGAACATGATTGTTTTTAAATTAACATTTATTGGAGGTAGATATAAATGAAAACGTATCCTGAAGATGTCCTGAAATTTTCGAATGAAATAAATAGTTGAAACATTATTCTGTTAAGCTGATGTCAATTTTTTACTTGCCCTTTTATATTTCTATTTGTTAAAGCACAATTCGTAAAATCTCAATTGTAAGTGTCGTGGTATAAACAAAACCACGTGATGCAACGCCAACATTATTTGTAGTTTTTTTCCTTTTGTCAAAACTCAAAAACTTATAACGGTGAATAACTGCTTCTGAGAAGGATTATTATGCTGCAAAAAAAAAGTTAAACACTATATTTTACAACTCTGTTGACATATATTAATTATTGTGAACTCACCAATGCAAATAGCTGTTAATGTTCTCTTCGTTTGCACTGCAAAGAAAAATAAAGCTTACTTCAGAATGTAAATATTTACATTAAACATCAAGCCATGGTTTACGAACTTTTGCTTCATACCTCGAAATTTTTCTCTTTTTTGACGTAGATGGGCAACTTAATGCTTTGATCTATGACAAAAGTGATATTTACAACATTTCGATTGTCATCTTCTCATTTATGTGCAGTAACATATCAACTGGTCTAACGAGTGGTGTTAAAAATTACGTTACCTGCATGTGCACTTTGTAAGACTTCGTTATCAAGTTTTGAGGATGTTCTCATTACATTTAATAATACCAATAGATCTAGATAAATGATCAAGGGTTAAGACGACTAAAGATGACAGTAAATTATGTTACGATCATCACTACGGATTAGGTGACCGATACGATATGTCGATTTCTAAAATTACTAGCGACATGTTTTCGCGGTCTTATAAGTTATAGTATTTGGATTTGTAATTTCACCGATTGCATCATTCTCCAACAGAACTTCTTGTTTGTAACTGAGTATGAATTTGCATTTATTTTACCTGTCAAACACAGTCGAACGCGCTTATTTTTGGAGTTTTTGCAATTACCTAATTTTTGTATTAATGTTGACTTATCTCTTATTTGTCGATGATAGTGGCCCCTAACCTCAAAATGATCAGTAACTATTGGTATCGACGAAATAAATCTCTGAAAATGTATGAAAAGCGGTAGTCAAATATGCAAGCAAAATTAATTGACGTCTTAATATTGCGTTCACTTCTGAATGCTGCATTTATTAACTTGTACTTAACAAAACAAGTACATGATACCACTTTTAATGCATAATATACCAACTCGTGTGTCTGTGTCTGGTATTTCTTGAGTTCAAAGTGTTCGAAAATCACGAACCTTATACCAACTCGAATTTTTCAATTTGATTCCGACCTTCATATTTACAAGATCTAATCAATTGACGTAAGTTAACACATAGCAATGAAGCAATAGTAGATCCTTTAAAAAAAGGATATCAGACTAAAATGTAGCGACATACTTAAACAATTATTCTTACTCATATATCTTTACATAATTATATACGACTGTCATTTATAAACTTAAATTCAATACTCTTGCAAAAACACACCTGACTGATATCAATGATTAAATCGGTAAACAGTTATACAAACTACCAAGAAGACCAAAGACTAAACAAAAATATCCTCTGAAATTTGAAAGAAGAAGAATAAAAATCATGAATAACTGTCTATTTAAAGGAATTATTCCTTGTAAAATTAAGTATATATGTAACACTATGCAGTTATCGAAAGAATTGAAATTATAAGATATGTTGGTAAAGTTTATAGTTATAAAATCAAGAAGACCAAAGACTAAACCAAAATATCCTCTGAAATTTGAAAGAAGAAGAAAAAAAATCATGAATAATGAAATTTAATCAATATGAATTAAATTTATTTATTGAATTGATAAGACTTGGATTTGTCTCCCTTCTTATGTTTTTATTGTTGCAAGCGACACTAAAACCGGTTGTATAATACAAATTTTTCTGTTCATAAGCGATACGCAATTATCTCGTGCATTTATAGGCGGGAATTTCAATATAAAACCAGTTGTTTCGGTAATGTTATTTCATTCTTTAACAAACTGTAGACGGGTGCAAGGACAAAAAAGGATAAAACACACATTGAAGATAAGTACTTTTGAATTTATGTTATGCTATGTGAAGTTAAATTGTCATTTTGATTTAAATATTTAATTTTGTTTTATTTAGTAACAATGAATTCTAGTGAACGAATTAAACTTACGTTTGTTTTTTTTTAAATACTTTGAATATATTTACGTTTTAAACGAATAGGTATACACTTATTTTATTATTTTGATTTCTTTTCATTGAATCATAGTCGTATATACATGAAAGTCTTTCGCTAACTATAATATTATTTTAGTTTATCAATCTCGCCTTGTGTTTATTACTGCTTTGTGAGTATGATACTCTTAACATTTTATAGTTATTTTGCAAATTCATTGAATTAGTTTATTTCAAGTTTCACGTAAGTTTGCTATTCTGTAGGTTGTGTCGGCTATTACATTTTGCGTTTCTCAGTGTAATGTTACATATAAACGGCGCGTTATACATGTATGTAATCTACAGCTAAACAGTTATGTTTTAAATGGGCAAGAATTTACACAAAACAAAATAGTTTTATTTTATAGTTAACATTACTTTAACTATGCACACGTGTTTAAACAAATTATTAACTGAATCCTTCAAATATAAGATTAAAATTTTCTTTGTATGAATATTAATAATTGTAATTGTCGATGTTCATTTATTGGATATGTCATTGTAATTTTCAATGTTAATTTGAATATTGGATGCCATTGTAATTGTCAATTTTCATTTAAATATAGGATGCCAAGACGTCGTAGACCAGCAAATAACCAAGCTGCGCCAGCGCGCAATTTAAGAAGGAGAGGGCCTCAATTGAATGAAAATGAACAACCTCCACAAAGACGTCGACGCAATGACCCACATGTTGAAGTTGTACAAGATTTGAACATGCCTAATCCTGTTCAGCCTAACCTTGACAATGACATTCAAGTTGTAGCACCTGTACCCCAGCCAATAGATAAAAAGAAATTTCAGTTTGACATATGGCAATTAGGCTTCTCGCCCATTAAAGTTGACATATTGGAAAATATGTTAACGGATTATCCAAATCTTTCTGATGCTACGTTATTATTAGATGGTTTTAAACAAGGGTTTAAATTAAATTACACGGGCCCAAGATATTCAAAGGAATTTGATAATTTATTATCTGTAAAAGAAAACCCCGAGGAGGCAATTAAAAAACTTCAAAGTGAAATAGACCTTGGTAGAATGGCTGGACCTTTTAATGAAAAGCCAATCTCTAATTTACGTTGCTCTCCCATTGGTTTAATACCAAAAAAGACTGGTGGTCTTAGATTAATAACACATTTGTCATATCCACCTAATTCCAGTGTTAATGATTACATAGATGAAATTTACACAAAAGTTAAATACTCTTCATTTGATAATGCAACACATATGGTTCAAAAATTAGGTAAAAATGCCCTTTTAGGTAAAAAAGATATTAAATCGGCATTCAGATTATTGAAAGTGTATCCAGGTGATTTTGACTTACTGGGCATTAAATTACTGGGTAAATATTATATAGATAAAACAATGCCAATGGGTTGTTCGAAATCGAGTGCTGATTTTGAAAAATTTTCAACATTTTTACATTGGGCAGTATCAAAAAGAGCAAATTCAGATAATTCAGATCATTATTTAGATGATTTTCTTTTTGCTGGTGAGGCTGGTACTGACAATTGCAAGCATTTAATGTTGACTTTTGATGAAATTTGTAAGGAACTAGGCGTACCTATTGCAAATGAAAAAACCGAAGGTCCAACAACCATTATTGAATATCTTGGTTTAATAATTGATTCGCAGAATATGATGATAAAAATTCCTTTAGACAAAATTACGAAGTTGTTGGAATTAATAGATTTCTTTTCAAGTCAAAAGAAGGTTACGCTTAAGCACATGCAATCTTTAACTGGTTGCTTAGCATTTTGTACAAAAGCCTTGCCGTCAGGAAGGGCATTTAGCAGACGTTTATATAGTTCATTATGTCAAGCAAAAAAGCCACACCATTTTATTCGAGTTTCAAATGGCATAAAAAAAGATTTGTTAGTTTGGAAATCTTTTTTGACATTATTTAATGGGCATACATATATTCAGGATTTTGATTGGGTTAATAGTCCTGATTTGGAATTGTACACCGATAGCGCGGGTGGAAAACAATTAGGCTGTGGAGCCTTTTTGAATGGTTCATGGGCATGTTTAAAATGGCCAAGCAACTGGGCAAAAGACATTCTCTCTGATATCACTTATTTGGAAATAATTCCTATAGCTTTAGCAATCTTTTTATGGGGGGAGAAATTTACGAATAAAAAGATTCTTTTCCATTGTGATAATTCTGCCGTAGTGTCAATTCTAAATTCAAAAACATCAAAATCTGAACGAGTAATGTCAATTGTGAGAACAATTGTTTTGTGGACATTAAAATATAATTTTCAATTTAAAGCTATACATTTGTCGTCAGTAACCAATATAATAGCTGATTCTTTATCTCGTGGACAGTTAGAAAAATTCAAAAAGGCGGCCCCAGCAGCAGAAGTAGACCCTACACCAGTACCACAGGAATTCTGGGATCTCTTGATTTAGAAGCGTCAAAACTCTTTAATGTGGCTTTTTCAAATAGCACGAAAAATGTTTATGAACAGGCTGAAAAGTCTTTCCACAAATTTCTTTTAGAATGCAAATTACAAATTATGTGGCCACCTAGTCTGGACTACATGATGAAATACATAGCTTATTTGTCCAAAAATAATTATGCGTCATCAACTTGCAGGTCTTACATTTCTGGTTTGTCTTTTAAACTAAAAGCAGAAAATTTTGAAGATATTACACAATCCTTTTTGATTAAAAAAATATTAACTGGGTTTGACAGATTGTATTCACGTCCTGACATCAGACAACCTATAACAGCTGAAATGATGACAAAAATGTCTAATGCATTATTACGAGTTTGTTTTTCCAATTATGAAAGCTACTTATTTTGGGCAGCATTTTCATTAGCATTTGGAGCATTTCTCAGAGTTGGGGAGATTACTATAAGATCTGTCAATGACATTGGGTATGTTTTGCAAAAAGATGATGTTACAATGGATTTTAACAAAAATGTTATCTATGTTACTATTCGCTTTTCAAAAACAGACCAAAGAGGTTTGACAACTACATTGGCTTTAAAATCAAACAGTAGCCTAATGAGTGCTCTATCAAATTACAATTCAGCAAGACCAAAACAAAACGGTCCTTACTTTTGTCATTTGGATGGGAAGGCAATGACTAGATATCAATTTCATTCAATTCTTACAAAAAAATTACAATTTCTTGATTATGATGTTAAGAGATTCAATACCCATTCATTTAGAATAGGTGCAGCAACGCATGCATTTTTAAATGGAAAATCTGAAGAAGAAATAAAAAACATGGGTCGATGGAGATCCTCTTTATTCAAACGATACATTCGTATAAATTAATTATAATCTTTCAGCAATGAGAGACATATGGATTATTGGCTCCTCCATTATAAAAAGGGCTTCTGACCATACTGAAAACAGACCAACTGGAACTAATTTAGGCTTTGACAAAAAGGGATACAACATTATTTGGCTTGGTTTGTCGGGAATGAAATGGTTTAATGTGGACAGAACGATTGATGCCACTTTCAGTTGGAGAGGAGTCCCATCAATTTTAATTATTCATTGTGGTGGAAATGATTTAGTTAATTGTTGTAATGGTGAATTGTTGTTTCACATGAGAAGTACTTTTCATTTTTTAAAATGCACGATGCCGAATACATTAATTATATGGTCTTTTATTTTACCTCGTCTTAGTTGGAGGGGTGCTTTAAATAATGATAAGATTGAAAAATCTAGACGTCGAATTAATAGAGGAGTAAGATCCTACATCAGTAAAATAGGTTGTAAAACTATTAAACATTTGGATTTTGAAGACAAACATCAAGCCTTATTTGATGCTGATGGTGTTTATCTTTCTTTTTTGGGAAATTATATTTTCATCAATACAATTCAAACTGCAATTGATCTATTTATTGATAATTCATCAAGAACTTTGTATCCTGATGAGTTATAATACTGAATTTAATTTGAGACTGCATTCATCGGTTTAATTTACAAATATTGTTGAATTACTTGTTGCTTTGTGCAACCAAAATGCATTTGATTTAGTGTCCAATTTGAAGTATTTAATTTGAACATTTATGTAGTTACTTATGTACTGGATATTTAATTGATTTGTTACGTTGATTTAACGTTAATATTTAGTTGATTTGTTACGTTGATTTAACGTTAATATTTAGTTGATTTGTTACGTTGATTTAACGTTAATATTTAGTTGATTTGTAACGTTGATTTAACGTAACCATTTATTTGAATTGCTATTTTAATTTAATGTTGAAAATTATTTGTCATTGGCTTTAATTTGTATAAATTTATCTGGCGATGTTAACAAATTTTTGTTAACTTTGGCGGAATTTATCGTATTGTGGTGCTGGAAGCCCAGTTGTCACCTCTTCAGTACTGGTTGCCCTTTACTGAATCAATGAAAAACATTAATTATATTGTCATTGAATGATTTATTCTTTGGCCTTTTGAAAATCTAATTGTTGTTATGATTTTGTTGAAAAATTAAAGCCATGACAAAATTCGCCAATTCTAAAATAGTGTTGTTTTTATTCATGAGTCAAATAATAGAATCTAGAGACAAAGAAACTGTTTGTATGTCATAGGAATTCACCATTTTGCTATATGTCGGTTTGGTAGTTTGATATCATATACAATAATGAAATTTAATCAATATGAATTAAATTTATTTATTGAATTGATAAGACTTGGATTTGTCTCCCTTCTTATGTTTTTATTGTTGCAAGCGACACTAAAACCGGTTGTATAATACAATTTTTGCTGTTCATAAGCGATACGCAATTATCTCGTGCATTTATAGGCGGGAATTTCAATATAAAACCATTGTTTCGGTAATGTTATTTCATTCTTTAACAAACTGTAGACGGGTGCAAGGACAAAAACCCACCACACCCTACCCCAATTAAATATTTGTTTGCTGCCGTTATGATTTATAATTACAGATTTTGTATGCAGTCTTTACCAATCGTCATGGCTTTTAAACATGTTGACATTTGATGGATGATGATGTGATCTAACAAAGCTGAACATTACAAGCAATGTGTATGGCGGAATTTATCGTATTGTGGTGCTGGAAGCCTAGTTGTCACCTCTTCAGTACTGGTTGCCCTTTACTGAATCAATGAAAAACATTAATTATATTGTCATTGAATGATTTATTCTTTGGCCTTTTGAAAATCTAATTGTTGTTATGATTTTGTTGAAAAATTAAAGCCATGACAAAATTCGCCAATTCTAAAATAGTGTTGTTTTTATTCATGAGTCAAATAATAGAATCTAGAGACAAAGAAACTGTTTGTATGTCATAGGAATTCACCATTTTGCTATATGTCGGTTTGGTAGTTTGATATCATATACAATAACTGTCTATTTAAAGGAATTATTCCTTGTAAAATTAAGTATATATGTAACACTATGCAGTTATCGAAAGAATTGAAATTATAAGATATGTTGGTAAAGTTTATAGTTATAAAATCAAGAAGACCAAAGACTAAACCAAAATATCCTCCGAAATTTGAAAGAAGAAGAATGAATAACTGTCTATTTAAAGGAATTATTCCTTGTAAAATTAAGTATATATGTAACACTATGCAGTTATCGAAAGAATTGAAATTATAAGATATGTTGGTAAAGTTTATAGTTATAAAATCAAAGTATATATTTTTTGATAAACTACAAACGTGACTTTCTTTATGTACATGTTTTGGCTTAAGAATGTTAGGAATGTTCAAGTTATGAAAATTCAGTAACAGGTGGTCATTGTTTTGTGGCCAGTTAATTAAACTTTGATAGTTTGCTTAAGTTAACCTTATGCTAAGTATATAGGACTAAAAGTAATGGTCACTGTATATAACATTTTTAGATGTGTCTTGTCTAAAAGTAAGTATCTATCATAAAAAAATTCTTTCTAAATTAAAGACGCTTTCATAATTGTATAAACGGAACTGTCTCTGTCAAAACAGTTCAGATTGTAACAGTTCCTCTCAGCCAATGTTATAATTTTCTCAAGTCTTTCTATCTTTCGATCCATGTCCCAGTTTTTTTTTCAATGAAATTGAATTCATGAAAATATATTATCTCACTAATAAATCAGTGATCTCAGATTATCAAAGTACTCAGATAAACATAGAGCTGTGATGTTATGGATTTAAGTATTTCAAGACCAAAAACTTGCACGAAATCAATTGAGCAATTAACATATCTCTTTTTTTTTTCGAATAACAGAATTCAGGAATTCACTAATTTGAACAAACAGCGAAAACAACTATAGAAATATAGGATTTGACTATACGTATATAGCAAAGATAAATCGGTCTTTGTGCGCACAAAGAAAAAGAAATCCACTTTTTATCACCTTTCATCCCGCTCTGACAAATGTTTCATCTTTTAACCGTAATCACTGGTGTCTCATTGAAAATAACCCTCCCTTGAACAAGTTTTTTTTACATTACTTCCTATTATCGCTTACCGCAGACCAAAAGTTCGTAAGAATACTACATGTATTTAGATCTACGAAGTTAACAACACTGAAAACATCTATCAGATCAGTAACAAAACAACGATATAAGATAATATTTGAATGTCCATGTTACAAACGGAAAATACTGTTTATGTTCTGAACTGTGGAACTTACAAGCTTCAATAATTCGGCAAATTGACAACCAAACTCAACGTTAGATCTAATTATCATACTAAAAAAAACCCGTCTCAATCTAGCGTTAAAAAGACATCTAAGTTCCATTAAAAAATATTTTGCAAAGAGAGAGAGAGAGAGAGAGAGAGAGAGAGAGAGAGAGAGAGAGAGAGAGAGAGAGAGAGAGAGAGAGATAAATCTACGAAATACTGACAGTGCAATGGCAAAATTTAGAAACGATGAAAAGACGACCAAGTCAACAAATTTAGAACAGTACATTGGAAATATGAATCACAGAAACAAACTAACGTGCTTCTGAAGAGTACACAGTTACTGCAGCACATGTGGCACCTAGTACTTTTATGACTCATTCAAGTACAAACTCAGTGACAATTATCATTCACAATGTACAATCGATAGTACAATCGAGGAAAAGAAGATAGAAAACGCAAGCTGAGGTATATAGTTTCAACTGGAAAATACATAACTTACAGGGGCTGCTGGTATGTTGAATTGGACACTTAACAATTTGATAGGTAAAATCGTCTCTTTTTCATTAAGTTTTGTCATTAAACGACTATTATTGTCAATTGCATGATTTAGGTCAAGATATATGAGGTCGACTTTATAGTATTTTGGGTATTCTGTATGTCTAGTTCGATAGGATAGATACGTTCAACATAGTCACCAAACTTGACGGCAAAATGTAATGTTTGTTTCTTTTTAGTTTAATTTAGGACAACTTAGAACACGTCCTTCAATCAAAATAAATATGTGTCAATCAACAAATCAAGCATCATAATGATGTCAGTTTCAAAGATTTTTTTTAAATCATGAGCAGTGTGTTTATTTACAAGTATCACAAAATATGTGTACATGTATCTACGTATATCTTGGTGATTCTCATTGAAGAAACACAGTTGGACTGATATGATTTATAACAAACCTTTCTAAAAATGCCCGTCAATAAGTTTCAAAATTTTTCAAAACTAGCTAAGGTTTCAACTCCTTCAGGCAAAGTTGATCTTAGATGGATTTGGCATTATTTGTAAGGTCTTTTTTTGGTAATTAAGCTATTTTTGTTTTAATTCTTATACATCCTTAACTTTGAAATATTTGGCTTTGAACGTTCCTAATAAAGGCAAATCTAGAAAAGCACTTCGAACGAATAAAATTTCTAAACGGTAACCGGTTAAACGTTGACAACACTACTTAAATCCTTTAACCTGTCTTCACATTAGTACAATACTAATTGATATCAAATCTATTAAAATTAAAAACAAAGTCCAGTTAACCGGTTAGCGTTTTTTGTATTCGGTATTCGGTCGTTCAAACGGTTAACCGGTTAACCGTTGACAACACTACTTTAAATCCTTTAACATGTCTCTACATTAAGAATGGGATATACTAGTTTAATGGCAGAGAATTTAAATGTTTCCTGTTGTTGTAGGAAAGAGGCTAAGATTGTATATACTCTTACAGAATTTGATTTGTTTTAGTAGCAACATCTGAGTCACAGCGTCCTAGAGTAGGGGACTTCACAGTATCTCTGCAACCCTGCATTATTGCTGATAAAAATGGCGTTACAAGTTTGGAAGGAATGAGGTTTCTCGGAGCAGAACAGACCTATAATTATTCGGTATTTCTGTTTTTGTAAATGTCTTTGGCTAAAATCTTGCATTTTAAAACGCATTTTCAAATATTTGATTCCAATTGCAAGATGTTTATGTCCTGTGATTTACGCATGAAAACGACTTTATTAGGAGTTTTATCTGTGAGGACAACAACGCCATAGAAGTAAGGTGTTCATAAACGTTTATTTAAAAAAGAAGATGCAGTATAATAGCCAACTATCTACAAGAGACCAAACGACACAAATTCACAACCATAGGTCACCATACGGTCTTCAACAATGAGCATTGCCCATACCGCATAGTCAGCTGTAAAGTCCCCGAAATGACAAATGTATGACGAATCAAACGATTAAATAAACGGCATTATTGATGTAAAAAAACTAAACGAAAAACTAGTTTGTAATACACCAACAAACGACAACCACTGAATTACAGACTCCTAACTTAGGCCGGACATATACATACAGAATATGCCGGGATTAAACATGTAAGCAGTGTCCCAAACCTCCCCTTAACATAGGACAGTGGTGTAACAGTACAACAGCAAAACGAACTATAAAAATCAGTTGTAAAAGTCAATTCTTTATCCAATTTTTACATTAGACTTAGTGTAAATTTGCATTTCGATTATGAATGCATTGCAATAGACAATTACTTTACAATGCACCCGTTCCTTAAATTTGATTCCGACGTAACAACTCGTTAAAATATTGCAATTATACTACAACAACTAGAGTTACGATTAATTTAGTCCAATCAGAAGCTTATGTAAAGATGAGTTGTATAAAGAAAGCAATCAATGTCCAATACAGGAAAACTCTCTCAGGTCATCACTGTAAATTGTGTTAGCGTTTAACTTTCTAAAAAATTACTTCAACTTTTTTATATTAAAACACATTTGTTAAAACCCTTTCTCATAAGCAGCAAACACATATCAATAACATTTTGATAGGAAATAATAGATTTATGTAATTAAATCAATGATTAAATATATATATATATATATATATATATATATATATATATATATATATATATATATATATATATATATATATATATATATATATTGGCCAGCGAAAGCTCCATTTTTATGAAGCCCAGGTGATCGTGTGATCTAGCGGGACGGCTACAGTGCAGGCAATTTGGTGTAACGATATCGCAGTTTCATGGGTTCGAATCCCGGCGAGGGTAGAACAAAATATTTGTGAAAGCAAATTTACAGGTCTAACATTGTTGGGTTGATGCTTAGACGAGTTGTATATACATAATGTACACAGCCATGTATCACCATCACTGTGGGTGATCAGATGGATAAATCTGTTGTAGCTTTTCGAAAAGGGCAAAGTTTGTTATAGGACAGTGATTCAAATAAGAAACAAAAGATAAACAGCTAGAGGTCAGGATACCGTAAGTAATGATGACCATGCATGAAAGTCAAATGTCAATCTCTTACAGCCATGTCCTAAATTTAGATAAGAAAAACAACAATGCACATTCACGAGTGAAATTAGTATTATTGGATTTTTTTAGAACGCAAACCGATAATGTGCATTTGAAATGTGATCTATATTGTGAATGAATCAAGGCGTGTAGGATAGCTGGGCAACACAGTTAATACAATTTTCAAAACCGTAACATAGTACAAATATATAGATGTCATAAGGTTAAACTATTAAAACAAACAAACAAAAATAGAATTGTTATTTTATAATAGACATACGTTCCTATCAGTATTTTTTTCCGAAAACTTTGAATATGTATATATGTAGTATTAATAAACATAAACGCCAAGTACTTACGGACAGACATTTTATTTATCAAACGAATCTTTTTTTTTTTAATTCTACTAGTCCACTATATGAATAGATTACTATACACAATATAAGCAAAGACTTAAAATCCATACTAAAACAGTACAAAAACAATTAACATTATGACAGTACTTAATTAAATTTTGTTAATATGATTATTGTAAATTATTATTACATGTTTTTTGTGAGCTGCAAGGTTTTTAAAATCTTTGTGAATTGAAAGCACACAATTATTTTTCTTCGCGACCGTTTGAAATTTAAATATTTAATTAATTTATCTTACTTTCCTTTTGATGTATATATCATATTACAATACAAAAAAAATAAATAACAATTACTTATAAGGATTTCTAATAAGGGAGGAAATAATTAACGTAGAAATATATTTTTTTTGTTTATCAACATTTTTCCGACGTAGTCGGTATAGTTTCGGTTTGTGCCCTTTGAAGTTAAGGACGCTTAACTGTGGCAACAGAGTACGCATGCTCTAAAATCTTGTCTTTGATTGGACAAAATGCTGTCATGGTGGGTGATTTGGTTGTGTTTGAAAAAAAAACGTCTCGTTAATTATATCGTGATGGAAAGCAAGTGAAAAAACTATAAATATTTGAACTAGATCTTACAAAGATTTATATTTTTATTAAAATAATTGTTTCTCCAATAGCTCTTTGCATCCATGACAGCTGTTTATTCGGGACAACTATATAGTTTTTAATGTAAACTTTGTTGTACGAACGTACATGACTTTTAGAACGCACCTACGCATGTGAGATTTCCGCGGGGCTTTGGTGAATGTAAACAGAAAGATACGAGGACCGAGAATACTTAATACAAACAGAGAAAACGTTATTTAAATGGTAAATCACTTATTTAAATATAATCGGAATATTCACAAAACAATTTGTAACGTTCTTTTGTTGGTAATTTATTGATTTTTAGATAGTTAGAGCATTGCTGTTCACAAGATAAAGGTAGTGAACGGGCGTTGCCACGAAGGACAAATTGTGTTAAACTATGCAGGTTTCAGTGCACTGCAATCGCCTTCTTGTAGTTACATTCAGATGGAGATTTGATTAAAGAGGTCCTGCATCATTAAGTCATTGTGCTTCTGAAGGTTATCGAAATGATAGTTTTAAACATGTGTACTCAAATTTAAATATGTCGGATATCTTTTTTAAAGATAGTTCTTGTTTTTTTGGTATGATGCAAGAATTTATTCAGATTTAACTATTAAGCAAATTTATAAATACCACAGCAGAGTAATACATATTTCTTAATTGCAACTCTGAAAATATTCTGACTTAAATTTAATAATTAGTTTCTACAGAAACATAAATATAGTATATATTTTGTATATTTCTTTGATTTCTATATAATTAATTAAATTGAATTCTTTTGATAATAATATAATCTTTCTATTTTCCGATCTAATACACATTTAAACCAGAATGTTCTCTCCTTAGTCTATGATGAACATACACACATGGTTAAATCTTCAGACATAATTAGTTTACATATTGGTATCTTGATACAATACCACCTTATAATTGACCTAGATACACACAGTGTACATAGTACTGCAACTGACATCGAAAAGGACGCTTAGGTAACGTATTTTAATGTTCCGGCATAACACTCGGCTGTAAATTGTTTTAAATGATAGAAGAATATCTATATTTTAATTTCCGTCTGGTCGTTAAAAGTTTCTATGGTCACATTTTTGTATTTTATCCCTTTAATGGGGGTACCCCTCAATTTACGGTTTTGTGTAGTTACCTTAAAATCCCAAAAAATATTTTTTGGTTAAATTTCCCGCTATTTTCGGAAATATTTTCTAATCACATATCATTAAGAATCATCGGAATGATGAAAACATATATTATAATACCATCTCCAAGTAAAACTTTCAAACTTAAAGTTGACTGTTTTTTTTAGATAGAAATTTTACGGGTTTTTCTTTTAAAACGAGAAAATATATGATTCAAAAACAGTATTTGACATTTGAGAGGACAAAACATATTGTTGCGATACTGCATGCAAAGTTGGTTGTGCAAATTCTAAACAATTTTGTCAAAAACTCAAAATAAAAACATCATTTGTACCTTTTTTAATTACGGAAATTTCCTATCCGACAATCAGCTCCACCATTAAGAGCAATTAATAGGCATGCAAGTGGTAGGGGAAAAAGTACTATTGAAGTTTCGAAGAGATTTGGTGTGTGACAAGGTGATGCTTCAATCACCTTTTTTGATATTCTGCTTTCCTTGGGCGAATCATCAGTGCTGTTATGAGACTTGCACCAGAAGGCAAAATTGTTGCGTATTTACATTAGATTGATTGATTATTGGTTGGGTAACGTCCAGTGGCAAATATTTCATGCATGTTCAGGACGACAACAAGTTAACAATAAAAACAATAGGTAGGTCTTGTCATAATAGAGGCCATTCGGGATGATGACCGGGAAAATTTGGACTCAGGCTGCCACTGGAAAATGGTGGTATATTGGATTGGGATATAAATTTTCCTTTGCAACAGGCCACCTACGGACCCCTCAAAGAGTTGTTGCAAGGGTTCTTAACGTACAAAGAACGTGGCACTCTCTGTACACAAGACATCGGATTTGACGTCCTCATTCTGACCGGACGTGACTGCGAACTTGATACATCCGGCACAGCCAAACAGGCACCCCACTTTGTTTTACTGCCGGTCGGGAGAAGACCAAGTGACCATATTTCGTTTCCCCAGTCACCCTTGGGGAACTTTAAATAAAAAAAACTACAGAATAAAATTGAGAATGGAAATGGGGAATGTGCCAAAGAGACAACAACCCGACCATAGAAAAAAACAACAGCAGAAGGTCACCCATATATGTGATCAAACTGATCGACATGTATCCTCACAACCTGACACTTTTATACGATTTCGAGCTCAGTTTCTTCCTTGTAGTTTGGATATGAAAACAGGTTTTTTGTGTAAACGAAAAACCTTTAAAAAAAACAGAAAACTACACAAAACTGAGTCCTCTAAACGTGTTGACAGTCTTTTAAGTTGTGCTCATTAATGTGAGTAATCATTTATCCATGCATTACCAAGTCACTTTTACCCAAGATTGTCTCTGATGCTTACCAAACTGCCAAACTCCAGAACTAACTAGATATTGTGACACCTTCAGACACAGTGGGGCCAACGGATATGAAATATAGAGTTTAGCTCTGAACTCAATATAGGGGATGCCATATCTACTGCAGGAAAACTGAAGTCTATGTTAAGACTTTCAGAATTACACCAAGGTGTGTCTGAAAATATCAAGAATACATTAAAAGAGGAACAATTCGCCAGTGCTCTTATGAGCTATGTCCTCGTTTGGGTATATCTATAGAAATGATGCCCGCATAGCTTCTTAATAGATATAGAAAGATGTGGTATGAGTGCCAATGATACAACACACTATCCAAGTCACAATTCATAAAAGTAAACCATTATAGGTCACGGTCCGGTCTTAAACATGGAGCCTAGGCTCTTAAGTTTATTTGTTAGTTAATTGATGAAAAATAACACAAAGCCGCTTCTGAACCGTATAGTGTCCCTAAAGTGACCAAATTCGTAAATGTATGGCTTTTACAAAATCAATAGTTTCTGCAGCAACATTCACCCCATTATAATTGGGATTGGCTGTGCAGATATATCATGCATATGCATATGGGAATATGGGTCACGAACATTGATCGAAACTTTGTACTCACATTGCTTTTGTGTTTCCTATGCAAAGATATGACTATATCTGACGAGTTTGCCCGATTCAAGACGGTATTGACGCTCCAGATGACATTTGTATTCAAAAACTGTTTGCTTTGAACAAACTCTGTCCTGCGCCGAACTTGTTCTTGTAAAAAAAGGGAAGTGTGTTGTAATGATCATACGCGTACTGAATCCGCATATGATTACTAAGAGATTGATTCATGTCCCTATTTATGAATACTTGAGCTATTGTGTGTCGCTTTTAAAAGTTATATGAGGATCATGACTGATTTTGAAATACAACATTAGAAAATTGGCATTACATTGTATAATTTTTCATCCTTCCCTTAAAAAAGTGATGAGATAACTTTTTTACCAGGATTATCCCTTTAAGACAATGTTCTTCCACCAAACTCACTTTGTTTTACACTCAACTAAACCCCTAATCAAGGCAAATAACACTTATGATTTTTTTTTTAAACCTCGCATTCGCCTCGGGAGACTATGGTATAATTGTGTTATAACTGATCTGTCCAGACTTTGCAAATACACAATATGTATTTATCTATAACTAGATACGAATTTTCACAAAATACACAACCTTTTAGATGCAAAATTAAAAACACTGTTTCAGCGCTTGAATTTTGTTTTTTTCAACGATAGAAAAAATATTGAAATAATTTGATAAACTGGTTTTTTATAGTTTAGAAATAATTCTGCAATATACTGTAGTGAAACACTATACACAATATGAAAGTTTATGGATGTGAAAAGGTCAAGGCCACTTCTTCTTTTGCTATGTCAAATATGGAAAAAAAATCAGAAGGTTCCAAACAACACCATTTTGTAATGGCAGCTCTTCATATAAATAGTCAAATTTGTCGTTTTAACATCGTTTATAGCATATGCTCATGATTGAATCGTTTTTGTAGCATTCTATTGAATAAATATCAGAAAATTTCTCCTTTTTGTCCTTCTGGTTGAAATATTGATATGTTTAGGTCTGACCTTTGACCTCAATTCCACCAAAATGTGACCATTCTGGAATTTTACGACCCAACGTTTCTTATTGTACACGTTTTCCTCTTTCCATCGATATATAATTTAGGTGTGTGTTCTTCCGGACCATTAAAGTTTAAAAAAATGAACTCTGGTTGCAGTACTAACAGGGGTTGTATTAAAAGAAATATAATTGCATTGTCATAATAATTGTTTTGAAACTCACACCAAAGCGCATATAAACATTCACATTTAATTTATAAAAACACATATGTTTTGTGAAAAGGCAAAAAGGTTCTTATATTTAAACGATTTTATTGACTGCCACCTGACCTTTCCAATTTACTTTGATGGTTTAATGCCATGTGGTAGCATAGCCACAGAGACCGTATCAAATACGTAGATAACTACCTGTATAAAAGATCGAAAACTTTCGAGACGTTCCGAGAATTTTATTCCGACTTCCGGCCGAGTGATATCGAGTGGCCCATAGACACATCCAAAACTCGCCAATATATAAGCATGAACCCCTCAGGGGGTTCATGCAAAAATTTGCGAAAGCAAATTTACAGGTCTAACATTGTTGGGTTGATGTTAAGACGAGTTGTATATACATAATGTACACAGCCATGTATCACCATCACTGCTGGTGATCCGATAAATAAATCTGTTGTAGAGTTGTCACTGGCTCAGACGTACTTATAAATATAATTATTTTCTGTAATTGCATCTTACATTAATTTGTAGGATCCTTTACTATAGATAATTTAGCTGATCTGTAAAAATGACATCTCCATGCCTTATTTATCATGTACTGTAATACGCCGCTAGATTAAAACTTAAGTGGAAAGGTAACACACGGCCGGCGAAAGCTTCATTTTTATGAAGCCCAGGTGGTCGTGTGGTCTAGCGGGACGGCTGCAGTGCAGGCGATTTGATGTTACGATATCGCAGTAGCATGGGTTAGAATCCCGGCGAGGGAAGAACAAAAAATTTGCGAAAGCAAATTTACAGGTCTAACATTGTTGGGTTGATGTTTAGACGAGTTGTATATACATAATGTACACAGCCATGTATCACCATCACTGCTGGTGATCCGATGGATAAATCTGTTGTAGAGTTGTCACTGCCTCAGACGTACTTATAAATATATTTAGTTTCTGTCATTGTATCTTACATTAATTTGTAGGATCCTTTACTATAGATAATTTAGCTGATCTGTAAAAATAATATCTCCATGTCTTATAAATCATGTACTGTAGTACGCCGCTAGATTAAAACTGACGTGGAAAGGTAACACATGGCCAGCGAAAGCTTCATTTTTATGAAGCCCAGGTGGTCGTGTGGTCTAGCGGGACGGCTACAGTGCAGGCGATTTGGTGTCACGATATCGCAGTAGCATGGGTTCGAATCCCGGCGAGGGAAGAACAAAAAATTTGCGAAAGCAAATTTACAGGTCTAACATTGTTGGGTTGATGTTTAGACGAGTTATATATATATATATATTTATATATATTCTACATGCTGAAAGTATGCAAAGTAATAAGTGGATTTGTAGTCATCTATTTTTCTTTTAGTTTTCAAATATTTTAAGCTTTTGAATTCCTTATAAAAAATAAGTTTTGGAGAATTTACATCCTAAGTTTTAATTTCAATGGCATAGATGTGATCAACATAGTCACTTGATATTCTAAAAGTGCAATACCTTACACGCTTCATACTTAAACGACATTCATCATTCAAATACCAATAAGTCATGTTAGTAAATACATACCATTTTTTGAAATAAGTTCTCTCCTTGGTATAAAATCTGTTGTATTCTTGCTTACCCTGAAATTGAGTATATTTTTCTAAAATTTACCTTCAACACCAACAGGATATATTTGCTCCTCAAAATAAATTTTATGGTTCGTTTACTTTCTATATAGTGAACAGAGTAAATAAAGGGCATCCACGAATTATTCTAATTGTGATTTTAATAACCGTTTACTCTCAAGGCAATTCAACGCGTACAACCTTTTAATTGGAACAGTTCTGTTAAATATATTTTTGTTAAAGTTCGTTTTGAAATTGCATTTTTATATTTTTTTGCCATGTTGCTTTTTTGTTGACTACGATTCTGAATGACACGTTGATAGTCAATGTTTTCAACCCATGGTAATATGAATATCCATAGAGTGACAAAATCAGAAGAAGAAAAAAAAACCCCAAAAACTAAAATGGTATGCATTCCCCAATTATAAAAATGATAACAAATATTACAGAAAAACGTAGAAGTTCGAACTGTGTTCAATTATATAATAATCGTAAATATCAAAATAAATTCATTCAGTTAGAAAAATATTATCAGATAAACAACAATCACAACTATCAATATTTAAAAATCTTATGACAAACTTTTTGATAGGCCGGCCACAATAATGTATTGTTACATTGTATTAATATCAGATTAAAAAGCATAGATTTATGAACGTTAGTTTAAACATAAACATTATATATTGGTCCTTATAAGACGAAATACACATATGACCTCTCAAATTATAATTATGATGTAATTGATGAGTTTACAGCAACTATGTCGATCCCATTACTGTTAGATTGTTGGTCCCGATGCTTATAATAACTCAGTATTCAGCAATTTCTTGACATAATTTTTGGTATGTATATTTTCAATAAATATACTATTCATTAAGTGGTGAAAAATATTTGAAACTCTAAGGTTTTTCCATCCAAGGCATACATTTTACAATTTTGAGGTATTTAACCTCTTCCACTTTATAATAGGGTAAATGTTTATCAAGTTATCTAAAAGTTTAAGAATGATACTTACCTTTCGTAGACAATTGATTTACATAAAGAGGCAGTTATGTTATTTTCTACATGAATGCATTCATAATCTATAAAATAAAGATCATACTATAAAACCAGAAAGACGCAATCTGTAGAGGTTAATTTAACTAATGTAATATTCAATTTGATATAAAAAGTGCTAAAAATTCATTCAAAATAGTGTAATAAACTATCACTGGAAGCTATTAACATATACTTTTTATGGTATCTACAAGTAAACGAAACTAGATATTAAGGTTGGTATACAACTTGCAATCACAACACGTTTTATCGCTATTTTTCAAAACATTTGTTGGGGGGAATAAAGATTTATGTTTTGCTTCATCAGCCTTGAATTTATTCCTTTTTTGTTTGTATTGATTTACTTTCACACACTTTTATGTTTTATTAGTTTTATATTTGTATGTATCAGAGAGCAATTTCTCATATATTAGAAACAAGTTCAACATGTTCAAAACAGATATTTATGAAAATCTAAAAACAACATCAGCAAATTGAAACCATTGACATGATCAAACACGGGGTTTTAAGTACTTTGAAAGTACTTTTATTCGTGGGGTAACAATTTTCGTGGTTTTTTTTGGATGACTTTATCCACGAATTTAAGTGTCAAACGAAATAAAACGACCATTGTCCAAATCAAGACATGGAAAGATCCCCATCGGTAGGTTTGACTACTGATATGATCTATAGAATATATTGAATAACACCAAATCTGAGAATACTTTCATAGCAGTTACAGAAATACAACCACATGCAGGATTATACAATTGAATCTTTAATAACCTAAACTGTATAACTTTTGATCTTTCAATTCTCATAAAAAATATTTCTGATCGATGAAAGTCAGATTCCCAGTATTGATATGCTAGTATGATACAGTGTTCATTTTATATCTTCATAGTTCTTGTATATATGGGAAATAATAATTCCATGCTGGGCTCGATTCTGATAAGAATTATTTGAAAATTCAAGATACGTTTATAGCATCTGTTCATGTAACTAGTTTCTTTAGGTGACATGTTTATGGCCTAATTATCTCTTTTGATAGTCTTTAATCTGTTGATAACTTTATCATGGGTTAATTAGTGTTGTTAACGTATGTTTGTTCCACCTAACAGAAGTTCCAATGGAAACTTTGTTATAAACATTGTCATAATACCTCTATTCCTGTTGGAACAAATATTCTATACAATTTATTCTGTTAGGAACATATACTGTAATATTTATTCCTGCGGAAATAATATTCCAGAATACTCTTTCGTTTTGGAACTTATGTTATGAAGCGGAACTTCTATTCCGTGACAGTGCCATCACTACTATTTACACGGGTCAATGTTAACTTTGCTATTTTCTTTAACCCAGAATATTTGTAACTTTCGTTTCTAAGGCTTCAATTTATCAATTTTTTTAGAACCCTAAAATCCACGAACATGTAAATATTGCTCAAACAACGAAAATTGATACCCACCAAATAAAGTACTTTTACAGTAAGTCAAAACATTAAAACAAGTGTTCCTTTTCTGTGTTAATTGGAGAGAATTGGAAATGTGCATACATTTTGGTATACAACTAATTGCAAACTAATTTCGACAAGGAATTTTAGATTTACCTGGTGACAAAATGTCAGTTGAGTTAGGACATTTCTTTTGATAACACGAGCAATCTTCTTTTGATGGCACACAAAAACAAGAATTCCAAGGTTTGAAAAGGTAATCATAACCTCTCGTGTAGTCACATCGGCAAGACGTATCGATGTTACGGTTTCCTTTATCGAAGATCACTTGTCCCTCCTCATTACACATAGACTTCAGAAAGATTCAGTTTGTACTAGCATTTGTGAGGAAAATTATCGGCCATGGTTGGTAACGCTCTGGCGAACAAATGTCTGCATCTAATCCTCCCCGAAGAACATTTTTTCTACCTGTAGGAAAATATCCCATAACAAAATTGTCCTTCAGGACATTAGTTCAGAAATATCAATATAACACATATCTATAGGTTGCACTTTGTAAATACAGCTGTTGCTCAAAACACGCCTCTTTTTTGGAGAAATTGAATACTCATAGAAAATTAATTTTGTTTACATACTGGTTCCCAGTTATTCTCTCTGTGTTCCATATCGCAGAGACAAAACTGAGGAATGTTACCAGTAAATAAACACGTGCATATTGTTTACATTGAAATCTGTGGTAACCTTTCATTTGAGGTAGGGGTAGTTAAGAAAATTAATGTAAGTTAAAACTCTGAGAAGTTCGGGTCATATAAACGTTGAAAATATGCCACACAGCCCTATATTTTGACCTTTGAAAAAAATTGTGGTGCATATGAACTTTCAATTCTAGGATAAGTATTTTTTTCAAAACTTCATAGTAAAAGTGGCACAGTTTTAGCCGTAAAAGGAGATCTTATGGGAAATTGCATTGTCAATATTTAAAAGAAATGCAACCTATATGATTGTAAGATCCGACAAGTTTTTTTTCAACAGAAATATAAATTTGAAAAAAAGTATATATTTAAAGAAAACTTTTTTTCGCTGCAACTGTGTGTTTTTATATACATACATGTACATTGATGTTAATGTGGGTTTGCTTACGTATCAGATTAGAGTGAACATAGCGCTAGGTTACTTGTTAAATCTTGATATGTAATATTATGTAGTTCTTTTCAATAGCAATGGTCATATATTATAGACTATTATTCTCGATTCGCTTGCTAGATTTATCATATATATTGTCGTATCGGGGTTTTACTATTCTAGTTGACAATACAGTATATTAATGACCACGTCATGTGATATCCGGTGGATTATGATTAAATTTGCATTCATCTCACACATTCTTATTCGGACATTACCTGGTTGTAGAAAATCGAACACTGTGCAGTTTTCAGAATATCCGTTTATAAGATCATTCTTCAGGAAAAAATACTTAGACGAATCTGGACAATGACTGCTTGCACGGAGTAACCACTGCGCTGGTTCTGGACATTTTAATGGGAAGGCCGCACACACGTGAATCTGAAATATATAGTCTGCTGTTTTACTACATGTGGATGATTATCTACTGATTAACATATACTATAACTGCATTACTTTCTGAAACATTGGATATAATCTAATTACTAGCATAAAATGTGTCGAGCAAGAAACTTCTCATGTTAAAGATAAGTAAACGGTTGTTCATTTTATAAGTAGAATTAACTTTCAGTTCACAATTTACCACTACCAAACATGTATCTTACATTTTCGAAAAGTCAAAATAACAGAAAACAAGTTCCAATGCATTTTCAATGCATGTGTACAATTTAAATTTCATACAAGAACAAATACATCATTAAAATCATTAAAAAATATAGTCACTTGCAAACAGAAAAGCATGAAAATGTCGTTATGAAATTCATGTTAATACTTCTTTAAAATAAACGTCTTAAAAAGTTGAAAAAGATATCACTGCACAATAAAGAAGCCATCCACATAAACATCATAATCTTTGTTTATCAAACGAGTGTGTGTTTGCATACGCACACCATTAAGGCAAAACCGGCATTTGAAATATGAAATACAAATGTGAATCTCCTAAATGGTATTAAACTCTTTATGTCAAAGCTTAGATTTACTACTCAGATTTCTATAAGAGATTGCAGCTTTTAACGAACAAACAATTATTGAAACATATGTATCAATAATGATTACGAAAATGTAAAGTTCTTACAAACTTATATCCCACCTTATAAAAGCCCTCGATTAAAATTCATTTCCAATTGTATATTTCTTTAGATACACTTTTGGCATCCAAGATTTAGGATACACTATATTTTTGGTATAGTTTTTTTTACAGTGATACTTACCAAAATCAAGAATCTAAACAACATTGCTGTATGTCACATAAACTTGATATTCAAGAAGAAACCTCATCTAGAAAATATGTAATATATGTACTTATGAATATAATTATTTTCTGTGACTGTATCTTACATTAATTTGTAGGATCCTTTACTATAGATAATTTAGCTGATCTGTAACAATAACATCGTCATGCCTTATATATCATGTACTGTAGTACGCCGCTAGATTAAAACTGACGTGGAAAGGTAACACATGCCCACCGTAAGCTCTTTTTTTTTGAGAGCCCAGGTGGTCGTGTGGTCTAGCGGGACGGCTGCAGTGCAGGCGATTTGGTGTCACGATATCACAATAGCATGGGTTCGAATCCCGGCGAGGGAAGAACCAAAAATTTGCGAAAGCAAATTTACAGATCTAACATTGTTCGGTTGATGTTTAGACGAGTTGTATATTATATATATATATATATATATATTATATATAAATGTCTAAGAATATAACTAAAACACACTAATTGATACATTAAAAAGTTCTATTAGATGTTAAATAGAAATACGCAATATTTCGCTAAACAAATTAGCTTCATCAGGCGTGTGCATCTCTCAAGGTGAAATCGGATGCATGACAGAAAAATATTTTTGTAGCTTAATCTATACAAGATTTGAGGGATGGGTGTAACATATTAATTCGGTCATAAAATATGTTTGTAGCTACAACTACATGAAGTTGGAATAAAAGTTTAACACATTTATAGATGTTCGATTAATTGTATGAATTTTTATAAATTAATTTGTATGATTTCAAGATAACTATGGTTTTGATTTGCTTTGAAATCTTTTTTCGTCTCTCTCATTGAGTCCATCAGGTTCAAGAGTTCGTAACTGGTGCATCCAAAATCTCTCTCTTTTTTGTCTTCCTTGTGTATCCCAATTTTGATTTTTCTCAATGATTTGAAATGTGATGTTTTCAAAATCATGTCCTGCTCTTAAAAGGTGTCTTGTAATTGGGCAGTTCCTTTCTTTTGTATAAAATGACCGATGGTTATTTAGTCGGATGTTAAATGGGGTTTCTGTTTCACCAACATATTGTAATTTGCAAGTTCCACACGTTAGAACATAAATGCAATTTTGCGTTTTGCAATTTGATGTTATAAATATGTTGTAATTTTTCTTTGTGACTGTGCTGATGAACTGGGTTTCTATATTGGCGACTTTGCAGCACTTACAATTGCCCCTTCCGCATTGTTTATAACCTCCGGTTGTTGATATCTCCCGTTTAGATACTTTGGATGATACTAGAATATCTTTGAGGTTTTTTTGGTCTGCGGTAAGCCATAACGGGAGGTGATGGAAAAATCTCGCTTAAGGAAGGATCATTTTCAATAAGACGCCAGTGTTTGTGGACAATTGATGAAATATTTGTCAGATGAGGATGAAAGCTAACAACAAACGGGATTTTATTTGTCTGGGCCGTCTTTTCTTTGTATTCAAGTAGGTTTGTTCGTTCTTTTTCGTTTGCTTTTCCGAAAGCTTCTGAAATACTTTTGTTCTTATAACCTCTTGATTTGAGTTGCTGTCTGAGTTGCCCTAAACGATGGTTTAACTTTGATTCCGATGAACAAATCCGTTTTAACCTGATGGCTTGGCTGTACGGAATGCTCCGGGAGCAGTGTTTCGGGTGACAACTCTTCGGAGAGAGAAATTGGTGTTTATCAGTTTTTTTGGTGTGAAGGTCTGTTGTCATGACTCCGTTTTCTAAAGTTATGGTGGTGTCGAGAAACGCAATTTTCTCATTTGAAACTTCAGATGTGAACTTGATCGATTGATGAAAGTTGTTACAGAAATCGAGAAATTCTTGCAGGCGTTCTGCAGTTTCGTTCCATTTGATGTCGATGTCATCAATATAACGGAGCCAAGACAAGGGTTTGTATGGTACATTCGAAAGGATGCGTTCTTCGAGACTCCCCATGAAAATGTTGGCAAAAGAAGGTGCCATTTTGGTTCCCATACTGGTACCGTCAACCTGCAAGTAGTGCTGGTCGTTGAATACAAAATTGTAAACCATCGTTTAGGGCAACTCAGACAGCAACTCAAATCAAGAGGTTATAAGAACAAAAGTATTTCAGAAGCTTTCGGAAAAGCAAACGAAAAAGAACGAACAAACCTACTTGAATACAAAGAAAAGACGGCCCAGACAAATAAAATCCCGTTTGTTGTTAGCTTTCATCCTCATCTGACAAATATTTCATCAATTGTCCACAAACACTGGCGTCTTATTGAAAATGATCCTTCCTTAAGCGAGATTTTTCCATCACCTCCCGTTATGGCTTACCGCAGACCAAAAAACCTCAAAGATATTCTAGTATCATCCAAAGTATCTAAACGGGAGATATCAACAACCGGAGGTTATAAACAATGCGGAAGGGGCAATTGTAAGTGCTGCAAAGTCGCCAATATAGAAACCCAGTTCATCAGCACAGTCACAAAGAAAAATTACAACATATTTATAACATCAAATTGCAAAACGCAAAATTGCATTTATGTTCTAACGTGTGGAACTTGCAAATTACAATATGTTGGTGAAACAGAAACCCCATTTAACATCCGACTAAATAACCATCGGTCATTTTATACAAAAGAAAGGAACTGCCCAATTACAAGACACCTTTTAAGAGCAGGACATGATTTTGAAAACATCACATTTCAAATCATTGAGAAAAATCAAAATTGGGATACACAAGGAAGACAAAAAAGAGAGAGATTTTGGATGCACCAGTTACGAACTCTTGAACCTGATGGACTCAATGAGAGAGACGAAAAAAGATTTCAAAGCAAATCAAAACCATAGTTATCTTGAAATCATACAAATTAATTTATAAAAATTCATACAATTAATCGAACATCTATAAATGTGTTAAACTTTTATTCCAACTTCATGTAGTTGTAGCTACAAACATATTTTATGACCGAATTAATATGTTACACCCATCCCTCAAATCTTGTATAGATTAAGCTACAAAAATATTTTTCTGTCATGCATCCGATTTCACCTTGAGAGATGCACACGCCTGATGAAGCTAATTTGTTTAGCGAAATATTGCGTATTTCTATTTAACATCTAATAGAACTTTTTAATGTATCAATTAGTGTGTTTTAGTTATATTCTTAGACATTTATATAATTTTAATTCAGTAACTGTATCAGTTTATTTTCACAAACTGATCCACGCTTAATTAGATTGAATGTTGATTGTTGCTATTTTTAGACATTATATATATATATATATATATATATATATATATATATATATATATAATAAAAACTATAAAACAAATTCCAATACGTTTCGGCCATTACGGCCTTCTTCATTGGAATTTATTCCAATGAAGAAGGCCGTAATGGCCGAAACGTATGGGAATTTGTTTTATAGTTTTTATTATACAATCATTCAGAGACTTTATGTATATATATATATAAATGTGAATACAACAGTTGAGACATATTTAAAAGAAAACATACACGTGGTAATGAAGTCGTAAAATTGAGACTGGAAATGAGGAATGTGTCTAAGAAACAACAAGAGTAGAAAAGGACCGAAGGCAAACAATGGTTTTCAACACCGTGAGAAAACCCAAAGTCATAAGTAAAATATGCATGTGGAATGAACATCATACTAAACTAAAACACTAAACAACTCAAAATCATACAAGAATACCTCTTGACTTGAAACAGGTGCAAAAATACAGTTCGTTAATCATGTGAAATGACATCACAACCCTGTTCCTATACATTTCGCCAATGTAGAAATAACAAACAAACAGTTACTACCATTTCAACCCCCCAATTAATACCCTGGCAACTAATTGCTTCTAGTTAGTTTTTCGTGGAATGAATTATATGTATTTCGGTCACAGGTTTGCAATAAGACACTAGCCATAAATGTTATTAAACCTTTATCGTATGTTCTATTTTGTGAGTTCTGTTGAAAATAATTATAATCAGTTTGAAAGGTTTAGGTTCGCATTACTTCGCTATTAATTAAGTCAAAAAAGATACAAAATGGCATATGTAGAAGATAAAAAAAGTTTACAACATTTAAATACCTGTATGAGATACACTTTTGCAAAGAATTAAACGAAATGCTTCCGACAATTACTAAATGCACTATTATTTTATGCTTGTAGCCTGAACAAAGTCTTAAGTCTATCAATTACTGTAAGAAACTATATCTGAACTTCAATTTTGTTATTTAACTTCGTTGGTGAGAAAAATTTATTAGATGTAATACCATCATCTTAAAGACAAAAAACAATAATATATACCGGTTGATATGTCAACATTACTTATATTAAGGTTTACACAAATATAAAACCGTCGACTGCTATTGATGAATAGAACCCAGCCAAAACAACCATACGCGTCAAGGGTCGATTGTGTCAGATTGTTTCCAGTTTTTAAAGAAGAGGTTAACATACACATCTCCATGGTAAAAACCAAAAAGGTTACGAGGCTTAAAAGTTGGTACAATATGTAGGAAACGAACGTTTTGTGTGAAAACAGCTTTGACACATGTTATGTCGACTTGCCAAGATTATCATCACAACAAGTCGAACTAATTATCTCAACAACACGACAACATGACAACAAATGATAGAAATCATCTCGACTTTAAACAAGTTGCCAATAATTCTTAAGTCGTGAGTTGACATAGTGGAGATAACAATCGACAATTTGACGAAATATTTTAGCAACTACCCATGTTAAAAGTTCTATGAATGTGCTGATGACTCATGCTAAGATAAATAGTTTCTTGTGCTATAGTGGTTATATAAAATTCAGGTTTATATTTAGGAACACTGCACTGACGCTTCTTCTTCAGAATACTTAACAGAGCCGCTTGAATCAAATCATTTAGAAGGCAAAGTAAATACAATGTTGTAGAACCTTAACCATTGTTTCACAACCAAACACTGCTAAAAGCGCCGCCGGTAACTTATATATTCTTTGCAAAAACGTTGATATCAAGTCATTAATAATTTCTGCCAGGTTATCGTCTGTTCAAAACGATGTTGGATTTACGATTACTCCCTTTAGTATCATCTTTAGTTTTTGCTATTGTACCAAAATATTTGATTCTCAAAAACTGCAAGGAACATTCCAAAAAGGAAAGTCCCTCTTCAAAAAGAAAAATTAAAAGCCCAACGCAACGAACGGAAAACAAATGAGCTAATATAAAAAAAGATGTGGTATGATAAAATATAGGTGATAAGCCTTTTTAACTGATTGCTATAGTTCGTTCTTATGATGTACTGTTAAACACTGTCCCAGGTTAGGGGATAATTGGGATCCCGCTCATATGTATAACCCCGTAATATTCTGTATGCATGATAAAATTGAGAATGGAAATGGGGAATGTGTCAAAGAGACAACAACCCGACCAAATAAAAAACAAACAACAGCAGAAGGTCACCAACAGGTCTTCAATGTAGCGAGAAATTCCCGCACCCGGAGGCGTCCTTCAGCTGGCCCCTAAACAAATATATACTAGTTCAGTGATAATGAACGCCATACTAATTTCCAAATTGTACACAAGAAACTAAAATCAAAATAATACAAGACTTACAAAGGCCAGAGGCTCCTGACTTGGGACAGGCGCAAAAATGCGGCGGGGTTAAACATGTTTGAGAGATCTCAAACCTCCCCCTATACCTCTAACCAATGTAGAAAAGTAAACGCATAACAATACGCACATTAAAATTCAGTTCAAGAGAAGTCCGAGTCTGATGTCAGAAGATGTAACCAAAGAAAATAAACAAAATGACAATAATACATAAATAACAACAAACTACTAGCAGTTAACTGACATGCCAGCTCCAGACTTCAATTAAACTGACTGAAAGATTATGATTTCATCATATGAACATCAGGCACAATCCTTCCCGTTAGGGGTTTAGTATCATACCATCATAACATATATGAGAAGAACATAACCCGTGTCATGCCAACAACTGTTTTTAGAATAAATGTGTTTAGTTCCGACGCAAAGGCCTTATCAGTGACTCAATATTAACAACAGTATCGTAATTATATCCCTTCTTAATAAGTCTATTCAAAGGTTTAGTAAGTTTCTGAGGTGAATACTGACACCTTTGTGCTCTATAAAGAATATTTCCATAAAACAATGGATGTGAAATACCTGAACGTATAAGAAGTCTGCATGTTGAGCTATATTTACGAATGATGTCTTTATACCGATGATAAAATTTAGTAAATGTTTTGACTAGTTTGTGATATCGAAAACCCTGGTGTAATAATTTATCAGTAATACATACATTTCTCTCGTTAAAATCTAAAACATTGTTACATACACGACCGAATCGTACAAGTTGAGATATATAAACACCGTAAGATGGTGACAAGGGAACGTCACCATCTAAAAACGGATAATTAACAATAGGAAATGAAAAATCATCCCTTTTATCATAAATTTTAGTATTCAGCTTTCCGTTAGTGATATAGATATCAAGATCGAGGAAAGGGCAGTGGTCATTGTTAGTATTAGCTTTATTTAAAGTAAGTTCAGCAGGATAAATTTCATTAATATACAAACTGAAGTCGTCATTATTGAGAGCCAAAATATCATCCAAATATCTAAAAGTATTATTAAATTTGTATATCAGATGAGCCTGATCCAAATCAGGAGCGTGCAATTTAGTGATTATCGTTTCTTAATGTGTTCCATATTTGTTTTTCGTTCATTTTTGTACATTAATTTTGCCGTTAGTTTTCTCGATTGCAGTATTTTATACTTTTGCCATTTCAGTGCCTTTAATAGCTGACTCTGCGGTAAGAGCTTTGCTCATTTTTGAAGGCCGTATGCTGACCTATGCTGGTTAGTTTCTGTATCATCTGGTCTCTTGAGGAGAGTTGTATCATTAACAATCATACCACATCTTCTATTTTATATTGACATGTTCCTGTCTTGGCGCACGTATTTCGTTATGTACAAAATAAAGGTTTTAAACCGAATATAAGAGCCAGCTAAACAAAAATAAACAAGGTTGTGATATCAGGTGCTCTATTTTGTAATTTAGATACGCTTTGTTGTTATGGCATGCATTTGATAATTTGAAGAATACTGATCTTGAGAAAAGGTGAAGTAGAAAAGAAAAAAATTGTTTTTGCTTTTGAACCAACAATATCTCATCAATGAAATGTTTCATTACTTCGGCCTTTTATTATGATATGAAGTACAATTCAAATTGAATATAATATCAATAGCCAAAGAAAGATTTAAGTTTGTTAAATACAGAAACAGAACATCGGCAGAAAGCCATTTATTGGCCTATGTAAAAACACCAGTATGAGTATTTGTAGTATGTTATCTAAATGGTTCAACTATTTAAGCTGACATTAAAATGCGCCTACCTTTATGTTGGTAAACTTCATCAGTCGATTCATCCATCATTTATCCGCCCCCAAATTATGCACAGCGAATATAAGATAAAGCACTTGACAAAACTATCATATAGAGTATTTATCACAAGTTAATAGATAACTGAATGAATGGATTCAAATGTGTGTATCTAATCTCTAAATACATACTAACAATACATGTTTACTATATTTTAGTTGTTCAAATCATATAATGCAGCGATGCAACGTTTTTATACAATATCGAAAACTTTCTTTTTCTTTGCCATTGAAAAGTTCCTGTTTATTTTATTTTTTTTATTTTCTAACAGAATAATGTTTAACTTCTATCGATCAATTTTACAAGAATCTATTTTCTTTCAAATTTCATGAATAAAAAAGGGATAGTAGAAAAGGCAAAAAAAGGCATAGATCTACGAATTTCATTGTTCAACAATTAGTTTTTTATGTTGATTTGCACATGATATTCAACATGTCAACGTCAGAATAAAGAACATTGGTGTATGATATATTGCCTAAAAACAAACTATCTGTCTATTGACTAAGAAAAGGTACATAGATTTTATAACGATATACATTTTTTAAGTCCGTAAACAGTTAGTTGGTATTTTTTGTCAATATATCATACAACAATTTGATTCAATATCAACAGTAGGGTTTAACATATTTTTAAAAATTCGACCCTCATCTAATCTGGAACATCATTTAACAGCACAACAAAATAACACACTGTAACAACCAGATTGAAAGATTACCTCATGATAATTGAAAGAACACGGCGTTTCAAAGAAAGACACCAGACACGAACATAGATATAAGCTATCTTGCAGTTATTTCAAAATTGTTCAAAGCAATTTACACCAGATACATTATTAAAAATTTTCTCGACAAATATACCATCCCGAACACTTCCAAAAGATGAAAATTTAAGACTTCTTTTTATTTATTAGTGGTTTGGAAAAGATAAGCCTAGTGCTATGCCATAGTAGCAATAAAGAATAATTAGACTATTGACCATCATTATTATTACCTTATACCAATACATAATTAGTTATGTTTTAAATTAATTATAAAACAACAATAGAGATATGTGTTTACTTTATTAATTAATCACCTCTAAGCCTAAGATTCTTAATAACATTTACGTGGCTCTATAACCATGATAACCAACATCTCCGTAGAAGATTGTAATACAGTAAAAACTTGTTTTGTTTCTGTGGCAAATTCTGCCATTGTCGTTTTTGGTGTACAGCAAAATTTGCAAACATTAAAAGTACTCAGATATGTAACCTTGATAAGCAAACATCTTATAACTCGGTAAACTTATTAATGCGATCCCATATATTTTATCTTTACTAAATTATGTGCAATGGATCTCGTTATTATTCCATTTGAGAGTTGATCAATAATTATTTTTAATTTCAATAGACTGTGTATACAGAGATTGGAAAAACCATCAAACATTCACAAAAAGCGAGTTTTTAGCAATCCACAAAAAATTGAAACCAAAGAAAAAAAATGAATCAACAATTTAAAACAAAATAAAGAAAATTGTTGTATGATTTATTGCCAAAACAAATCAACTAGCATTCAACTGGCAATGAAAATGTACATATACACATGGAAAAAAGTATTGCAACACCTTGATTTTTTAAAATTTGAAAAATCAGCCTCTTATTTTTGATGGAATATAATAAAATATGTGTATAATATTATTGAAATATAGTTCACGATAACATTGGCATTGAAACGAACAAAAAATGTTTAAAAAAAAATGTTTTATATAACCACAATTTCAATAACAAAATGAAGTGTTTTTTGTACAAAAAAACGCATTTGACAAGTTTCATTGTAGTCTAACTTTACAATGTCAGACATTTCAAAATTAATCTTCAGATGACTGTTCACATCATGGTTGATCGTTATACGCCAAAGAATTAGTTCTTTGTGCGCATCCTCCGTTCAAACGGATAACCGCATCTTAACGTCTTCTGATTCCTGCCATGAATCGACTAATTTGTTGCTAAGGTAGCAGCAACCATTTCTGATGAAGGGAATTGTTTATTTCATGTTGTGTTTGAACTGGGGTGTCATTTCGCTCACTTTCCGCCCAATAGTGTTCCATATAAGGTCAATGTGGTTCAAAGCCGGGCTACGATCGGGCCAAGGAAGATGAACAAAATTCCATTTGAACATTGGATCTTCCTCCACGATGCTAATTTCCAGCTTTGGCGAGCTCTGCACTACATTGGAAACGGAAAACTGTACGTCTGCTCGTTAGCAAAGGTCTCTGAAATGGTATTATCGCACGGTAACCAGTAGCGATGAGTTGATCTCGAACACTTCTTGTTAAAAGGATCTTGTATGGCCACCACTCTCATTTTAGGATTGTCTTGTATGCAATGGGTTTCCTTCTGACCAACCTTCATTATGCTTAATTTTCTCTAGCAAATGGTATAGGGGGTCTTCATTATCTCGGAAGGTCTTTTACAGCGTTTATTGCCTGATTTTTATTCTCAAAACGACTTCAGTGGAATGGTGATGACCAACAATGCGTGCAGTTGTTACAGCGACATCCCTGCTTATCTTATGCTGATAATCTGCCATCTTGCTGCAGTTAAGAGTTGTCAAGGACCCATTATAAGGTGTCAATCACATAATTTTAAAAACTTGGTTATTTAAAGTGCTGAAAACAATGAGGAACAAAACATCTTTTTTGCTGTTCACGGGTACAGTAGCTGCATGTGCAGATAAAACTTATCGAGTCGATATTTATTGATTAAACTCAGGTGATACTTAAATAATGTTTAACTAGTTCTATTTTACCAAATTCTATCACAAAAAAATAATGAGTGTTTTTTTTAATTCAATTTCAATTTGGTGTTGCAATACTTTTTTCCAGGTGTATATATCATATAATTATGTAGGGTTTAACAAATTTTCAAACATTCAGCCCTTCTCTAATCGGGAAAATTATATACCATTACAACAAAAGAACACGCTGTTACAACTTGGATTGAAAAGGGCTTATCTCAAAAGATTTGAACGAACACGGCATATCAGGGAAACAAAAAAAAAGGCATCATGCACGAACATATAAGCGATCACGCAATTATTTAAATAGTACAAAGCATTTTACAGCAAATACTCAAATCAAAATTTTTCCGACAAAAATACCAACAAGAACACATCCAACAGATGTAATTTAAGTCGTCATCAATAGTTTTGAAAGGTTTAGTCTAGTTCAATGCCATAGTAAGAATAAAGAATAAAAAGATAAAGGAACATCATTGTTGATATTTTATACCAATGCATACTACTTATGGAAGTACACCACTAATTCATGGTCCCATTGCTTTCTATGTTAAATTCCTCCGTTTCAAGCAGGCACACCTCTTTTATTTTAAGTTCAAATAAAGTGGCAATCATTGCATGTCAAAGCAACACCTTCTGGTGTCCTGTACTGAAAAAATCAACATACCTTACATTGCATATAAGAAAGAACTGGTTCCCAGAACTTCGGATGTACCAAAACAGGTACTTCCGATCTAACAAAAAGGCAAAATGTACCCTCCTTTTTAAATTTCATGCCATTTTTTTGTTATTCAAATTTATCAGTCAAACAATTGTTCTACAGTGATCACCAGTCATGCAGCTTTCATTTGATACCAAAATTAATAAAATATTCCAAATATTTTGAAAGTTATGTCCATGCGTAGGAACTATTTTGTGTTAAATATGTACTACTTTCTGGTATGTGCTTTCTGGCCGGGCCCGAATTAGTGGTTTTACACCTTAGTTTCAATTCATTAATAAATTCTTAATTAAAATGTGCGTTTACTTAATTAATTTATGACCTTCAAGACTAAGCTTTTTAATTATAAATTTACGTGGCTCTATAACCAACATCTCCGTAGAAGATTGTAATACAATAAATATTTGTTTTGTTTCTGTGGACAATTTTGCCGTTCTCGTTTGCTGTACAGCAAAAATTGCAAACTTTAAAAGTATTCAGATATTTTACAGTGCATAATCAAACATTTAACTCGGTAAAATTATTTTTGCGATCCGAAAGATTTATTTATCTTTAAATAAATGTAAAGGATTTCATCTTTATTCCATTTGAGAATCGATCAAGATTTAGGTTTTTTTTAACATGTTTAGTTTAGTGTCTGATGCATGATTTTTTTATTATTAATTGGTTTTGGCTTTTAACTAGCTGTCAGTAACTACGAGTACTCTCAAATCGTATTTTCTTGTTAATTCGACCTGTTGATACTGTTTATAATGCTTTTTTGTTATTTCTCATTTATATGGATCTTGTCTGTACACCTGCTTTGATTATTTGTAATATCTCCAATTTTTCACTTATTCTTACTACATTTGTATAAACTTCAAGATTATAATTATTTTTTTTAAAACCGGGTTTTTTTCTAAAGTGAATATTGATAAATATTTTCGAAGGGTTAAATATTTCTCAGTGGTGTCCTGCCATGGCTTTGTTTGAATTTGTTTGTTAGCTTTTTGGTCATGAATGTTTGTCTCTAATATTTAATTAATTATACATTTGTATTCAGATATCGCAGATCAAATTTATTCGTTCATTGTGTAATCATACGTTTTTTGATTGAGTTAAGTCTGCCAATTGATATTTTATCGTGTGTTTTTCTATGTTGTGATGTTATGCTATTGTTTCAGAAAAGGGAGAAGGTTTGGATCCATTAAAACGTTTAATCTAATTAAAATGTTTGCACCTGTCCTAAGTCAGGAATCTGATGTACAGTAGTTGTCGTTTGTTTATGTAATTTATACGTGTTTCTCGTTTCTCGTTTTGTTTATATAGATTAGACCGTTGGTTTTCCCGTTTGAATGGTTTTACACTAGTAATTTTGGGGCCCTTTATAGCTTGTTGTTCAATGTTAGCCAGGGCTCCGTGTTGAAGGCCGTACTTTAATCTATAATGGTTTACTTTTAAAATTGTTTTTTGGATGGAGAGTTGTCTCATTGGCACTCACATCACATCTTCCTATATCTATTTATTAGTTCATTATTTGGATTCAACAAATCTGAACTTTGATAACCATAAATCATGCGAATAACATGGTTCAACATGATTCCGATAAGGGTGACAATAGTTCTGGTTTGATTATGTCTACTATGTATTTTAATAATTACTAGAACACACCCGCGAAATCGCGGGCATTCAGAGCGTAGTTTAAAGTATGTAAAGTGTTGTAGGAAGAATTTTGTAAAATATTGAATGACTGGAGAATTTCAGCAAAAGTATCATTAGTGATAGGTTATTGGGGACAGGAAAATGTTTTTTTTCATCCCTCCTCCTTTATTTCTAAAAATTCCCAATTTTTGGTTTTCTAACAATTTCAATATGAACATACCTGTAGTATGTTATGAACATTTAGGTAAGGAGCCTGTAATTCAGTGGTTGTCGTTTGTTTATGTGTTACGTATTTGTTTTTCTTTCATTTTTTGTAGGGGGTCTCATTGGGGGTTCTGATCCCGGATCCCGTTTACTGTTTTGTCAGACTCCCGTATCCTGCTTACACTACGTACGAAAGCAATTCTTATTTTTTTGTAATTTCCCGTGTCCGCTAGACTTCATTTCCTGTTGTCACGGCACAATAATTTGACTTTCACGTGTCACGCTTACAAAAAAATCGGCAATCCCGCGTCACGCTTAGACCCCAATGAGACCCACTTTGTACATAAATAAGGCCGCTAGTTTTCTCGTTTGAACTGTTTTACATCGTCATGTCGGGACCTTTTAAAGCTGAGTATGCGGTATGGGCTTTGCTCGTTGTTGAAGGCCGTACGGCCGTCCTATAGTTGTTAATTTCTGTGTCATTTTTTTGTCTCTTGTGGAGAGTTGTCTCAACATGGCAATCATACCACATCTTCTTTTTTTTTTGTAATCAATGAATTTTGTAAAAGATTTAATGACTGGAGAATTTCAGAAAAGGTATCAAAAGTTCACATGAATTATTTTAGCGCTTATCTGTATATTATGAACATTCATTACTGTATAAATAAAGTGTATTTACTTTCAATTCTAAGTTTACTAATCGATCCATGGTGGTCATTGATATAGTATACAGACCCTCTATTTAATAAACTCTGTGACCGCCGTGGATAGTAAACTTGAAAATGAAAGCAGATAGAATTAAAATACACTTTATTCGTAGTATATGTATGTTCAAAGAAAAACGCAAACCGGAAGTTTAATCTGACTTAAAATTTCGTCCAATGACGGGACAATTTCCGGATGCCTTTTTTCTCGTTTTTCTCCCAAAATAACTCAATCTGAATAATCATATGAATGGATGACAAATGCGACTATGCACTGTACCTATAGGACACAGAGGCGTGTTGATTAATTTATTGTGGAAAGAAGAGAAGCGACACACAAAATGAGGTCTTCTCGTTTAATAGTATAGATTATTTAAAAAATATAAATATATAGAAAGATTGAACTGTGTCACAAATGCATATTGCAATTATAAATTATAATGGAAATAGCACAAACTTACTCTATACCTGGGCATTACTACTTTGTGTATTGTTAGTGTTCTCTGTTCTAACTACATTTTGAGGTGTCTCCTAATTGTTTGTGGAGAACACACACCTCGTATACCTGACTGGCATTCATTTATTTTAAAATGATATAAACAATAAACTGGATGCAAACTGGTTGTGCCCCGGCCGTGAGTTACACCTGTACTGTATAATGGAGATAACGTAAGTGTCTATAATAGTAAAGTATTCTCTGTCAATACTCAGTACACGAAATGCATCAACTGAAAACCGGTATAAACCAAACATGTTCTAAAGCACAGTCATATCAAATTGTATGCGCTGTGAAACTGATAAATTGGCTAAAACCGAACAAAATCTTCAGTCCCGAAGAGGTTCGGTTTTAACAGGTGTCACTGTAGATAGATTATACGAAGTGGTTCAACGAGAATGTGACCACGAATTTCGATTGAAGCTTGAAATGGAGAATATAATAGAAATGCAGAAAGTTTGCCTTGTAATTTCTGCAACCATCTCAAACGTTAATACATAGAAATTTAAATCACACAAATACCAAACTTCAAAGATATTTTAGAACAGAAAGTCCCTTATCAAATGGAAAAATCAACAGCTCAGTCATATCAAACGAATGGACAACAACTGTCATATTCCTGACTTTGAACAGGTGGTCTCTTATGTAGAACATGGTTGATTGAACCCGGGTTTATAGCTAGCTAAAGCTCTTACCAGTCTGACAGTCAAATCTATATTGACAACGACGTGTGAGCAAACTACCGGTGTTTAAATTCATCTGGACTAAATGCACAAATGATTCTGCATTAACTTATATCACAAACCAAAACAGCACTTCATTATCTAGTATTCATTTTGAAATCTTAATTTACACCCACAAGTTGAATCATTACTACAATGTTTAAGAAATTGATAAACAATGAAACTTTTATAATTATTAAACAAAACGCATTATGGCATTGAATCACCGATAAATGGTAATTACAAAATTGTACAAACTAAAAAAAACAAGCAGATAAAACTACAACGTTGCATGCCTTTATGAGAAAGATATAAAACATTCATTATTGTACAAATTCATTCTGTATACTGTATTATACTACTCAATAAACAGCTCATCTTTTCAGGAGCATCGTTTATGTTTAACATGATAAAAAATACAGAACTGCAGGGGAAATTCAAAACCGAAAATTCTTTATAAAATGCTAAAATCTTAAAATAAAACACATCTAAAAAATGAAAAAAACAACAATTGTCACATTTCTGACTTAGTACAGGCTTTCCTTGTGTAGAAAACAATTGTTATAACTCTTAACTTTGTACAACATAACATGTATATAAGAATAGCAGGAAAATGCACATTCTGTAATGAAAATAACCTCCGATTCTAATTCCTAAACTGTTGTGTACTGAATTTTGATGTTGTTGTGAAATGCTGAAAATATAATAGTACTTAGTAATTACATTTACAAATTTAAAAATAAATCATCATTCGTTTAATACTTATCCTCTCAAACAAATCGAATTCATAAATGACAGATATAAAAAATTAAGCAATCAAATACAATCAGTAATATACAATAATATGTAGGTTCGTCTTTGATACTGATTTTATCATGTTGAATATCTAAACGAGACCGAAACGTGAAAGTAATTTTTTTTTGCGTGAATTGACGATTTGTAATCGATATGTCTTATCAGACAATTATGGCTAACAATATCGGTGAGCGAAATTTACAGATAACTTATTTCAAATTCTTGTAAACGAGAAAAATATACCTTTCTGAATCTGTGACTGACCATTTCATGCTGTCAGATTTTAGGCGTTGACTCAATTTGGTGAAATGCATTTGTCTTGTTAATTGTAATACGTGCAGACCAATTCATATCCTTCAGCTGAAATTCCGATAAATCTTATACTGTGAACTCATCTTATTTGATCGAACAAGAGTTCAACTGTGACTTCAGAAAGATGACAATACTCGCACAAATATGAAGAGATCACAGATTCATCTGAACCGTTGCATATCACAAAAAAGCTAGAACTCAATTACAAAGTTGCTGACTTGAAAAAAAATCAAGCATGTATTTGAATATTGTAATTAAGGTTTGCTGTTGATAGTCTTGCACTGCAACATGTAATATTATTAAAAATGCACTTTGACAAGTGGTTAAAACATTGTTTTCATTTGTCGGATAGTTAAAAGAATAGTCGCTACACATTTCTCTCTTGAGTTGAGGGTTGTGTAGTCAAACCATGAAATCCATGCATTGTTTGTACATGTTTTTATACCGTATCAATTTTGTTAAATACATCACAGTGATCATAACATGTGTTGCAGTAAACTCTTTATTGAGAATTGTGCAAGAAATATTACCAATATAATCATTGACAGCATCAACAGTTTTGAGGGGTAAATAGTGTATATTATTGGTATATGTGTTAATCCAGTCATTTGAATCAAATACAAGGTTAAATGTTCTTCCATTGGTGGTTGATCCTCTAGGAAATATTTCGGAGGTTGTCTGTTACTTTTAAAAACTTGGATCTTGTCTCTCTTCTTTTTGTAACTTGATGTTTTATTACATTCTCTTTTTTATTTCAGATTTGGTATTGTCTCAATTTTTCCTAATGGATATAGGAAGATGGGGTATAAATGTCAATGAGACAACTCTCTATTCAAGTAACAATTTATAAAAGTAAACCATTAGAGGTCAAAGTACGGCCTTCAACACCTTTGTTTACACCCAACAGCAAGCTATAAAGGGCTCTACAATTTACTAGTGTCAAACCATTCAAACGGGAAAACCAACGGTCTAATCTATATAAAAAAAGATGCATGGATACTATTTTCTTTATAAATAGCTACCAAAAAAATTGATCAGTTGATCAGTCTTAAATATACATTTTAAAAGACAAATGATATTCTAAATAATGTTTTCTTCTAACTCCCTAAGTACCTTAAAAAAATTTAACCCGATATCATATGTCATTTAACCTTATCCCGCTTTAGTCGGATTAGTGTTTTGCTTAGTCTTGAGTTTTTCTAGTTTTGTTGAGACCTATCATTCTTTTTGTTGTTTTTGTTTATACCATGACCATGATGATGTGTTCAATCTCAATATTTGAAGTACATGTTTAGCTATCAAGAAAAATGTATCAATTGAAGTGAGTTACAAAATATAAATATTTATCTAGGCAGGGATACATTCACAAAACATATACCAGTATACGTTTCAATATATAGACTTTCTTTTGCTAAACCATTGAAAAGTTCTGGTTTATACGGCTGTTAATTTCTATCAGCATAAGGCTAAACTTATATCTTATCAACTTAATCGGTTTCTATTGTCGTCAGATTTCGTTAAAAAAGGCACTGAAGAAAAGACAAGATTCGTAAAAAAAAGGCAAAGAAGAAAAAAACAAATAGAAAATCAGAACTGTTTTATGTCATCATATACAAAGAAAAAGGTTTACACAATATGATTGTCAATTGTTTAAGGAAGCTGGCTTGTCATGTTTTGGAATTTTTGTCAGATTTTCGGAATCCTCTGGTTTTATCCATGGGAATGCATAAACAAATTTTGCCCGGTGACCCCCATTTTTCTTTTTATAATTCTTTTACATGTATAGTTTAAAGCTGTCTGTTAAAGTCTTTTAAAATTTTAATTACTTTTTAATAGTTTTTGAGGACTTTAACTTGTCAATGATAAAGTTATGAAAAGTCAAGAGAGAATATTTTCCCGCAAAAATTTCAATGGCTAATATATCGAAAACGAGCACGGCAACATATATATTTTTTTTGCTCTATGGATTCCTTTATTAATACCCTATCAATATAAACTAGTCTTTTGAAAAGTTAATTACTTTGAAACTGAGAAGCGAACTCCCTTAATTGCATATATAATATTGGAAATCTACGAATCTAATTGTTGAACAGTATATATTCATGTTGTAATGGGCACATGATAATCAACAATTATAAATCAAAATTAAAATTTTATTATGATTTATTGCAAATGAAACAAACAAGTATCTGTCTGCTGATTCTTCACAAAAGAAGATCATTGCGATCTTCTTGTTGTTCAAATTTTATTCCAAGCAATATACAACAAATAGAGTATTTTAAAATATCCGCCGCAGCATACAACATGTTACACATACCTATCGATTAAATATAAAATGAAAACAAACATATCTTTAGATATAGGAAGATGTGGTGTGAGTGACAATGAGACAACTCTCCATCCAAATAACAGTTAATAAAAAAAAAAGAAAAAAAAAAGAAGTAAACCATTCTAGGTCAATGTACGGCCATCAACACGGAGCCTTGGCTCACACCGAACAACAAGCTATAAAGGGCTCCAAAATTACTAGTGTAAAACCATTCAAACGGGAAAACCAACGGTATAATCTATATAAAAAACGAGAAACGAGAAACACGCATAAATTACATAAACAAACGACAGGACAGGTGCAAACATTTGCAGCGGGATTAAATTTACCATGTTTAGCTATGCAGGAAACCATAAACTGACTTATGCGGAAACGCAAATATGCGTGTGTTTTGTTATGCACATAGTTTAATCTTTGAAACGATCAAAGGAAATAAACCTAATTTATCTTTCCCATTTTGAAACACCACACTGTCGATCACCATTTTTTTATCCGCCTTAAAACTATGTTATGCTAATTAGGGATAAAACACTTGATGTAACTATTATTTTGTACATTTACAAAAACTTACTAGCCGACTCACTTGATGCAATTGTGTGTGTATAATCTCTGCGTACATATTAACAATAACTTATTACTATACTTTAGTTTTTTCAAGTTATTTATTGCAGCATTGCAATTTTTTTTATACATTTCAATATCCAAATATTTCTTTTTGCCATTGAAACGGTATTGCAGGACAACATTTTCAATATAAACAACATTTATTTAAGTAGTATATCTTGCACTCTGTCGGTCTTCTGGTTGGATATAAGTCGGTTTACTGGCATCAAATAAAATAATGGTTATTAGGAATAAGTACTAAAAAGGTATAAATCAAGTATATGTTGATATGTTTCACTTGTGAACAATAAATCATTCTTTGTACCTTGTCAATATTTGACAGTGGTTACGTTGGCAGATTGAGCCGAACCTCAGTTTTTATGGACACGAAATTGAGTGATATTATATTGTTTGTCCTGACATTCAAGAGTTGTAGTAGTCTCTGTTTTGAAAGTATTTTACATTAAATTTGACTTAAATAGATTATTTGTAATTAGAGAAATTCCAGTCAAAAAAGAAAAAAAATCACTACAGTAATGGTTTAAATGGTATATAATGAAGATGTTTAAGACAAATAATTCAACTTACCATATGCGTCGTGTCATGTAGCTGGTGTGAATACGTAAAAGAATTGCACATTCAACTCTTTTTCAAATTGATTTGTTGTATTTTTAAGGAAGTTGAAGGATAATAAATTTAAAATTGATAGTAGTTTCATCTGAAATATAAGATTACAATAAGTCATTGTGTTTCTATGTGGTAAAAAGTGTTTTCAGAACAGTCAATATCTTTTTTTTGCTCCAGAAGGAATATCATTAACACAAAAATTAAACAGTCTCCTTTATGGTTCCCCAGTCAATCCCGATCGATTTCAAGTATTATTTGTTTGTTTTGAAATTTTATAGAACTTTAACAACCTAAAGATAATTTGAAATATAGAGGTAGAAATAAGGAAATGTTTTTTGACATTTTAGCTATTTAAATGTTTGATAGTATCGTCCCTGATACTAACAATGTCTTCACATGAACAACATCAAACTACATAAAAAAGGATCTCGGTATTATCAAAATCAGTTTTGGTAACTTTTAATACAATTAACACAAACCAATATCACCTACAGTTTGTATGAAATATCATATATTTGTATATGCAGTATTAAATCGCAAATCCTCGTAAGTAACAGAAGAATGTATTTTATATTATACTTAGATGAACTGCAAGTGTTGTTTTTTTTTTTGGTTTCTACACAAATACAATTTGATATTAGAATAAGTAACAATTTATAATACGCGTAAAACATTTCAATTGCGAAAATAACTTTCTCATAATTTTTAACAAAATTGAAGAGTTTAGCATGTATTATCTTTTTGTGTATACTAGGTGTTAACTAACAAAATCTTGAAAAACGAGTGTTATAAAAATATATACTATAAATACTTTTTAACGATAGAATAGATAATTTATTAACAAGAAAAAATGTTACTAAGTTACTAACATTATTTAACAATATTGATTTACTACAAATTTGACAACAATGACTACATTTTTACTTATTGTGTAGATTAAATAATATTCCTTACTTTACCCACAGTTTTATAATTTTATTCTGCTACTCCTTGTTATTTCTGTATGAAATAACTAATACATGACCTGATCGTGTAGAGTTACTTGTCTAGGTTGTCAGTATAATGGAATTTGATGCGACTTTCATACAAGTGAGAGGTTCAGCTAGCTTTGAAACCAGGTTCAACTCATCATTTTCTACATAAGAAAATGCCTGTACCAAGTCAGGAGTATGACAGTTGTTATCCATTCGTTTGATGTTATTGAACTTTTGATTTTGCCGTTTAATATAGGACTTTCCATTTTGAATTTTCCTCAGAGTTCAGTATTTTTGTGATTTTTTTGTTTAGATATTTGATTCCACTTAGATGCATCACAGATGCATATGATTTTCCGGCTTGTGAGTTCAACAACAAAGAATTGTTTCTACATTATGAAGGATTTTAAATCGTCGAGGCAATCAGAAAGGTTGTTTATCAAAAGGAAAGTATACGATACTTGGTGTCAAGGTCAAACGTACTAAAAGACGGAAACGAACCCCATATGATACAATTAAGGTATGCAGGTTTCGTATAGATAAAATACAATGCTGTTTGTACATTCAAAAATCTATGCAAACCGCTCTGATTGGCAAGCAAGATAGCTAGCATCATGAAAATCTGATCAATAGACTTTATACCGGCATGGTCCAGTGGCAGTTGTTATTCAATTTCTTTATTCCTCTCGACTTTTTTTGTTGAACCTACTTATTACATTCTTGTGTAATGTTTTCTCATCTTAAATATGTAAGAAATACTTGTCATTGTACGTTAATAAACAAGAAAAATTCATTAATATGCTGGTGGCTTTTGACAGTTTTAAATATTATTAAATCCCTGTCTTTTGAATTTCTGAACAGCAACGTTAATTTGGTAAGAAATATTATTGTTTTTATCATATGTAAATTAGCAGTATAGTCTTGCACATTTCAAAATAAAGTGTCTGGTGCAAATGTGTGATATCAATTCCAATGCTCACGACTAAGTTTTTACTTAATAGATTCATATCTCCCTAAATGATAAAGATTATTCCAAATCAATTTGTTTTTGTACTATTTGTTTATTTTTCTCCAAGAATTATTGAAACCTGTCAAATGTTTAATTGATTCAACAACAAACCTTCTGGATTCCACTGTAGACCTATTGTTTTCCCGGAATATAAAGGTGTTCGGAGTGATGTTTTACCACATAGACAGAGAAATACAGATCTGATCATGAATTGTATTGGAAATTTTTTTAACAAAGTTTGAAAAACTAAAAATAATTTGGATGCTTAGAATCAATGTAGAATATCATTTTTAGGACGAGTTAATTTTTATATCAGTGGTGAATTGCAATTTTTGTAAAACAACTGACTTGGTTTTGTTTAGGCTTCATTCTTTATACAGTTTGATTTATTTGTAACCGATAACTAAGAAGTTTGAAATTGGTTGTCGTAAAGTTAAAAGAAATTATTCTTGTTCTACCTATCGTTAGTTTTAAACCAACCCTGTAAACAAATAATGAGATAACCTGATAAACTTCTACACTTTATTTTTGAGTTACATGTTTTCATGAACGAAAGACTAGAAAACAATTTATTATAGCTACAACACTTAAGCTGCGTCGGATAGAAAGCGACCTTATGCAAGTGCACATATACATGTACGTGAAAAAGACTTGTAATGATTTAAGAACATTCAAATACAAAATGAAAGGTGAGTTTGTGTCTGTTTTGTAGGGTTCTATTAGCAATTCAGTTTTCAAACAGTTACAAACTGTACATAGTAATTTTTCAACCCTAAATAGGTTTACATATATATTGATATTCATTTGCATGAGGTTGATTTCTATCCATCACAGCTCATATGTTATTACTGTAGGACTGAACTAAATGGCTATTTAAACATGATTTTACCTGTTATATTATACATGTATATGCGGAAGATAAAACTGAAATAAATAGAAACGCTATTGTTGTCGTTACTTCAATTTACAGCCAGGGTTTAATCATAACCTTAGAGATCGCCATGGTAACACTCGACTAATGGTAGCATGTAAAGTTGATGTTGTTCTGTTCCTGTTGCAGTATGTTGTTAACCCACTATTCTTTGTTGAAGATGATAGCATCTGGTAATATCGTTGTACTTTGTATTTCTTCGTAAAAGAAAAAAAAACGATCATGGCAAAAAATTAAACTGGATGATTTATTGTACATTAATTTTGTAGTATATAAAAAAGAATTTTATCAAATTGAAATTATGAAAAAAAATTCTTGTCTCGTTAAAGAGAAACTCACAATTTTAATATGAACAGAAAACTTGATGGTCATTTTCAAAAATTAATGTAACTTCAAACCACTTCACACTGACAATAGTTGTCCTTCACTCGTAAATTGAAAATAGTAGAAACCCAAACATTAGTTATGAATGAATCTACCTTCTTTTCCAAAGATTTTTTTAAATCAAGAAAAAGCCAGGACCACACAGCTTTCAACATAAAGTATATTTTGCTCTGATTGACTCCTATTACTGTAACTTTAGAAATTATTGTAATGATTATAAATGCAAAAATGCGACAGAGTTATGATCTCAATAATTCAAACACACATTTTGATATTGTTTGTATGAATTGAACAGGATTTTTCATAATTTGTAAAAAAAAAAAAAAAAATCGCATTTAGTCCAAAATGTCAAAATGCATGCAATAATTTCTAAATTTTCAGTAATTTCATGTTCAGCTTTGAAGATATAAATGATCAAACAGCTGTACGTTGAATTAATGAACAAAAGATAATAGATTAGATTTTTTTTTTTTAATGTTTAAAACATATACTTTTGTAAACTTTTTAGTTTCATAACATTTGATTTATTTGTTGTAGGTGAACCTCATTGTCCTTTTTATCCATTTTCGAAAAACTCTTCAGTAAAAAGGTAAGAAAGTTTCTCTTCCACTGAACTTGAATATAATTAATCTCTTTGAAATAAAGTGGCCTTTTATAGCTGACTATGCGGTATTTGCTCATTGTTGAAGGCCGTACGGTTACCTATAGTTGTTAATGTTTGTATCATTTTGGTCTTTTGTGAATAGTTGTCTCATTGGCAATCACACCACATCTTCTTTTTTTATATTAGCTTTGTCGTCAGTTATATAAATTAAAAATCTTCTTTAAGATTGACCATTCTTCTTCATATTATATATATGCACATGTGGTTGTTGTTTTGGACAACCAACATTAAAGCTGGCTGATATGACAGAGTCCAGTGTTGCTGAAAGTGGCATTAAATAGAGATTAATACATGGCCTTTTTCCATATCAGCCTGTGTATCATCCCGAGACCCCCATATAAGCCCGAGACGGAGTCGAGGCGCTGATATGGGCCGAGGGATGATACCCAGGCTGATATGGAAAAGGCCATGTATTAATCGCTTTATCATATACTTCCGATAATAGTTTTATGCAAGGCAGAAAAAAAACCAAACAAATGCAACAGCTAAAACAGTCAAAAACTTTATAAAGAAGTTAAGTTATAAATCCAATATACTATAATTGTCAACCAACAGCATCACTACCTCTATATATATGTACATTGTATGGTAACATTTCCTATAAAGGCATTTTGACACATTGAATATTTGGAAGAGTTTCATGATCATTATTACTCCATGTTTGTTGTACTATAAAATGATTCATAATTGCCAATGGCATTTGTTAGCAAGTACTAAACTATCCCCACAAAAGTTCCCGTAAATTTTGACGTCGTCATCAATATCTGACGTCACAATGGAAAAATAAACAACCGATACCGGAAACACCGGAAGTAACTTGCACGAGAAGCACTGTTATGGGTTTTTGCACGAGACGCCCCTGATATGGGTTATCAGACCGGGTTGATATGGGTTATCAGCCTGGGTGGGAAATTATGGCTTGTGTACTTCCGTTCGTTACACATATGCAAAAGCTATCATATTAATGCTAAGTATATGATAAACATATATAATCAATTATTTAATCATTGTTTATTTTCTTAACTAATGATACAATAATTTTTTTACACAAAAAATATGAACATAAGGGACCTTAGAAAAAGAAAGAAGAAAAAACGTATGTATATAATGAGAAGTGGGACAAATATAGATGCATGTTATATCAGATAAAGATGACCACACCAAAACAAAATCATTCCTCACATACTTTTTTTGGCGAAGATTGCATAATATGCAATCATAACCCTGTGGTACTGACTTGATCATGTTGATATCTAATTATTCCAAGCTTTATCATCACTTTTGAGATACAAAAAATATAGTGCATTGGTCATAACATTTTATACATCCTATCTATTAACATTTCCAGAAATTTATCAATAGAAATTGCTGCTGAGATATTCTAGTTACAAAATGATGTTACACTTTTCTAGAAGATTACTTAGTATTTGCAAGGTACAGGAATCTACTATCTGTTCTAAAAATATCAATGATGGCATTGTTAAAGTTATATTTCTTTGTTGAACCAAAGCTCAGTAGTGCAATATGTAATTTCTCTTCCAAGTGATAAATTATAACAATCTTTACCCTTCAGTTCTTACAAGTACTCTGATTATATACTCTTATTCAGTGTTATCTTCCAACAATGAACATAATTGTTTTGAAAGTGTACTGTCTATTTTACTTCAGTATAACTTGATCTGCTTTTGAACTGCTCCTTTTGAATGGTTGTTATGGCTTAGTTAATCTTTTCTGACTTAAAATCGTAGTTCTGAGGTGAATGAGAACAGAAAAGTTGAGTCCTTGCTTCAGGATATTAGCCGACCATCAGGACTATCCATTTATCACGGTAGTGTAAACAGAATTTTAAAATAACCTTGCCTAGCTGCTGCTTAAACCTGTCACATGATTTATTTACAATTGTTTGAGGTTTTAGAATTTTTGAAAGCTATGAATGAAAATAAAATTGAGAATGGAAATGGGGAATGTGTCAAAGAGACAACAACCCGACCAAATAAAATAACAACAGCAGAAGATCACCAACATGTCTTCAATGTAGCGAGAAAATCCCGCACCCGGAGGCGTCCTTCAGCTGGCCCCTAAACAAATATATACTAGTTCAGTGATAATGAACGCCATACAAATTTCCAAAATGTACACAAGAAACTAAAATTAAAATAATACAAGACTTACAAAGGCCAGAGGCTCCTGACTTTGGACAGGCGCAAAAAATGCGGCGGAGTTAAACATGTTTGTGAGATCTCAACCCTCCCCCTATACCTCTAACCAATGTAGAAAAGTAAACGCATAACAATACGCACATTAAAATTCAGTTCAAGAGAAGTCCGAGTCTGATGTAAGAAGATGTAACCAAGGAAAATAAACAAAATGACAATAATACATAAATAACAACAGACTACTAGCAGTTAACTGACATGCCAGCTCCAGACTTCAATTAAACTGACTGAAAGATTATGATTTCAGCATATGACCATCAGGCACAATCCTTCCCGTTAGGGGTTTAGTATCATACCATCATAACATATATGAGAAGAACATAACCCGTGTCATGCCAACAACTGTTTTTAGAATAAATGTGTTTAGTTTCGACGCAAAGACCTTATCAGTGACTCAATATTAACGCCAAAATATGCAATCTTTAATGACTTGACAACAGTATCGTAATTATATCCCTTCTTAATAAGTCTATTCAAAGGTTTTGTAAGTTTCTGAGGTGAATACTGACACCTTTGTGCTTTATAAAGAATATTTCCATAAAAAATTGGATGTGAAATACCTGAACGTATAAAAAGTCTGCATGTTGAGCTATATTTACGAATGATGTCTTTATACCGATGATAAAATTTAGTAAATGTTTTGACTAGTTTGTGATATCGAAAACCCTGGTGTAATAATTTTCCAGTAATACATAAATTTATCTCGTTAAAATCTAAAACATTGTTACATACACGAGCGAATCGTACAAATTGAGATATATAAACACCGTAAGATGGTGACAAGGGAACGTCACCATCTAAAAACGGATAATTAACGATAGGAAATGAAAAATCATCCCTTTTATCATAAATTTTAGTATTCAGCTTTCCGTTAATGATATAGATTTCAAGATCGAGGAAAAGGCAGTGGTCATTGTTAGTATTAGCTTTATTTAAAGTAAGTTCAGCAGGATACATTTCATTAATATACATACTGAAGTCGTCATTATTGAGAGCCAAAATATCATCCAAATATCTAAAAGTATTATTAAATTTGTTTATCAGATGTTGTTTTGATGGGTCTTTGCTTATTTTTGTCATAAATTGTAACTCATAACAATACAAAAAGAGGTCCGCAATAAGTGGTGCACAGTTAGTCCCCATTGGAATTCCGATAATCTGACGATATACGGAATCCCCAAAGCGAACAAAAATGTTATCTAGTAAAAATTCAAGGGCATATATAGTATCAAAGCATGTCCAATTAACATAGTTTTTTTGTTTATTGCTACTAAAAAATGGCCTTAAAGAGTTTGAACATATATATTCACATTCTGATTTTTTGAATGCCAATTTAATTAGGTGTGTGATTTTTTTCTTAATGAGAATGTGAGGCAATGTGGTATACAGGGTAGAAAAATCAAAACTTTGAACAGATTCAAAATCACCAATATAAGCATGCAATTTATCAAGTACTTCCAACGAGTTCTTGACACTCCAAAAGTAATTTATTCCACTATTTTCGAAGGCCTTATTTGAACAATTTATTATAAGGTTTTTAATTGTACCAAGTGTGCTGGTAAGAAGAATAGACAATTTAGTAGTTGAACAATGGCTTGAAGACGAAATAAATTTATATTTGTAAGGGGTGTTGTGTAGCTTCGGAAGCCAATACATAGTTGGGACTTTCATTGTATTTGGCTCTGCTTGTAAAGCGGAGGTTAAAAGTTTATGTTTGTTACAGATTTCGTTTTCTGAAAATGGAGTCAGTTGGAATGTTGGTGAATTTGTGATTTCCTTTTTCAGAACCTCAATGTAAAATTTACGTCAAACAATAATAATATTATTAGCAGCTTTATCGGCCGGGACAAAAACAAATTCCTTGGCTAGTTATTTTAGTTTATGTTTGATACGAGAAATATGTTTATGGTGGTTATTGTTAATAGTAAAATGTTCTTTAAAATGTTGAATACGTATATCAACTATCTTCATTACAATATTAAATAAAGAGTCCAAAGATTTTTTGTCAGCTTTTTCCCGTTTTATCCATTTCATACAGTAAGTATGGAGTGAGTCGTGGATGATATTACGACACTCAGTCCAGTTAATATTTGACGGGGGACGATATTTAGGTCCTTTACTGAGGAATGGTGGTTATTGTTAATAGTCATTTGGATTATGATGACAAAATGTAAAGACTCTTATAGAATACTGATGGGACACATTCCCTTAAGCCACTCAGATTTTAACTCTCGGTCTTGAACGATGTTAAGATCTCCTGTTATAACATGGGAAATGGGTCCATAAATATATTCTGAATTACTGCAATTACATGAAGTAGGTGTATTTTCACTGATATTAACATCTTTACACAATTGACAATAATTAAACACAAATTTCCGGGTAGATTTCTTGTAAATATAACAAATAAGAGGTATTGTCAAAATATCCAGGAATTTGTTCTTTAACAGAATGGTCGTTAAATATACCGGCAATATTTACAAAATCAAAACCTTTATTGATAAACTTAATTTTAATAAAATGTTTTTTATGATCTTCAGGGCGATCAATTTTGGAAATAATTTAGAATAACAATATGCCATAATAATTTGGACAATTTCATACATAGGACTGCTATATGAAATTGTGTTGCAATCCTCCAAAATTTTATCTAACTTATCTAAACTGTCTGTAATTTTTTAATCCAATTTAATTCAATTATTTTCCGTGATTGTACAGACTTTGAATGCGATTCACCAGGCTGCTTATTAACTACTTCTAAAGGTTGAACTGCTTAATATTTAAAAGGATGGTTGTGCTTCTTAAGGTGTTGGTAAATGATACTTTTGAATTTATTTGGTCTTTTAAAACGACTGTTTGTTTTCAAGTTATATCAGTTTCAAAATTTAAAGAAAATGTGCGACCATTAAACGAGGACCTTACCGTATTGTTGGTGGAAAGACGGGGACATGTAAGTCATTTTTTGACATGACACTTATCGATAGAAGGGTAACCACGATTTTTATTGTTAAAAATGTTAGCGATGGTAGTATTTTTAGATAACCGATTTTGAAGATTGAGACGTGTAGATACCCTTTGAACAAGTTTAGTATTTAGTCCGTTTTTGGATAAATAAATTATGAAAGATTTCTTTTTGGAGAACAATGCCTGGTTCAAAATATTGACAACTAAGCTGATGAAATCCTCAGAGAAGTAATAACAACTATAACAAGTATAAAAATATTAAGAAGATGTTGTATGATTGAAATAAAGACACCTTTCACCAGAGACTGGGAAATAAGCAAAACTCATACCATATACAGAGTGATTATCATAGGATCCAATATGAAAAAATGTAAAACAATTCAATCCAGAAAACCAAAGGCCTGAGCTATGTAAGAATGATATAGAAAAACAACTCCAAAACCATATTGTTTATGCCCCTCTTTTAGAAATTGTTGTGTCCTTTTTTTTTAAATTTATTTTTAAATGATGTCATTGAAATTACCAAACTTTTCTTAAACTTCATATATTTGCCTTGATTTTTATAAAGGTGAATATTGAATTATTTGCTGATATAATTTTTGTTGTTGTTTAATAACAGATGGACTCATCAATCATATTTGTGATGTTAATTTCATGGATGGTTCCACTACAGTACATACTTGTTTACTTAAGGGAGACAACTTCAGAACAATGGAGTTGTTACAAAAAAAAGATCCTTATGATATGACTGTCAACCTTCAAAACAGCTCAGGGTTAACTCCTTTGCATTTAGCCTGCCAGTTAGAAGGAAGGAAATATACAGAAATTCGTGGTGCAAGTACTAGTACAAATGTATACAGTTTGTATTTGATAAGTTGACAGCAGGGTACAGTGAAACCTGTCTAAACTGGATCTTGCATAAACTAAAAACCTGTCTAAACCAAACATGTTTTTAGTTCGTATTAAATGTTAAATATACCTTGTGAACATGTTTACTGTGGATTCATTATTATTCGTCCGATACCAATTTTGTGAGTGACGTGGGTACAGGGAACCACAAGTTCAAATATTCAATGAATATCATATTTTCAATAGACTTTGTATACAGAGATAATCAAAACAACGAAATCAAATATTCAGGAATATGCAAGTTTTCAGCAAGCCATAAAAATTTCAAGACATTCAGTTTCTACATTCTGTCTCTGCCATTAGTGAAATAAAGGTTCAGTCAATAACTTTGTCAAATGTTAATGGAATCTTGTACAGAAACTTTATCGCGATCAAAATAAAGTATCATAATTTTCCTGAAATTTTATTTTTGCTCAAAACTTCTTGATTCAGATAAGAGATACCTGAAGTATTACTTTCTATTAAGTTTGCCAACAGGGGAACACATTTTGCAAAAACAGAGGTCTTAATGGATATTAAACAAGGAATTTTTATTTCATGCAATTGATTGGCAGAAACACAATAAGAATATATGTTTTGTCCATGCAAATAGTTAAATGAAGAGTGACCCATTGCAAGGTAATTTTTATAACTGCTGAAATATCAACCTGGAATTTGGTATGCTTGTTTATATTATGCTATTGAAACTATTATCTGTCAGAGAGTCACCTCCTGTGTGACATCACCAACTATTTGTACATTGCCACTGAAGTTAGCAGATTTTGTTAGTTTTCCTGAATCAAAACGACAAAAAAGATTTCACAGTTTGTCTAGTGGTTTACATTATCAAGTTATAATGATAAAGGATGTTGGTATATTTTATGTGTTCTTGCTGCTCTTCAGGTTTCTATGTTGTGTTTTGTAGACTTATGTTTTTCATTTTGTTGTTTTTCCTATTTTGTCTTGGCGTGATCAGTTTATCTTAAATTTATGAGTTTGAATATTCATTTGGTATCTTGCTCGTTTCTTTTACATGACATTCATTGCATGCACATTATTTTTTTCAGATTTAATGTTTATTATTTTATTTTTTAGATATAAGCCATCCTCCAAGTCTCGTTCATCTTCGGTCACAAATGCTGCAATATATACACAGCCATTCCAGTCAGAAGCCCAATCTACCATCAATTTGGAGAAAGTACATTCCCGATTTGAAGCCATGAAGGTTAATTTACATAAAAATTTGAACCAGGAACAAACTTCATAGTTATCATGAGTGCATTTATTATTCATCTATTGTGAAATTGTTTTGTTAGATATCAGTACTTGTTTATTCATGCATATTATTTATGATAATAAAGAAATATTTTTTTTATGTTTATTTGTTATTGTAATTGCATTTTTATCAGTTAATGCACATACACATATATCAAATAAAGAACTACAATACTATATTGATTAATGCTTTATAGATATAATCACTTTAATTACATTTCTTGTACTAAATGTCTGGTCTTGAGGCATTATTAAGTATGAGAAGACCCCTATTGAAAAATATCGAGGTAAAATAGTTTCTCTGGTAGAAGAAAATGCATTACATGTATATTTCTTAAGGAACTTTAAAAAAGAAAATTCTGAATTTGACAGATTCTTGTTTAATGACAGCTGCCACTGGTTGGTTAAACCCTTATTAATAATCAAGAATACCCCCCTTTACCCTGGTAATACTGCAAGAACAATTCAGATCAGATGTAAGAGAATGTTAACATAATGCAAAACTATTGTAAGCTAATGTTTGTTAACTTCTTCTGTCCTTCCTCTTGTAACTTTTAACAATTTCAATATCTCCCATATAGCTGAATGAAAACAGATTTGTCAGAAGTGCCATAATTAAGCAACTGACTAGGCAAAAACAGTAATCTTAATGTGCTTTTAGTAAAATTTGGAACAAAATATCTTGTTGGAGAAAACTTGTGCCACAAAAATAGTTATCTAAAAAAACAAATCTTAAAATATTTCGTCAATTTTTGTTTTTTGCAATGAATGTAAAAAGTGTACAAGGCTTTAAAAACTAAATTCAAAAATATGAATACTGATATCCAAAATTTTAAATCTAACCAATGTTTGGTAAATTTGTACTATTTTTTGATTTTCGAATTCAATGGATCAAAAGGTGGCCTTGTATTATCTTTTACTTTTCCATATTTAATCGTGTTTTAAAAGGAAACGGGGTCAGCAGAGATAATCATTGATTCTGACTGTTTACCTCGTGAATCCTATAACTATACTATTGATGGGGTGCATCTTTGGTGCTTATTTTATGGTCGTACATACACGGTCTTCTGGCCTCAAACATGGATGTGATATGGAATTTCACTTTAAAAGGTTCCCTTCTTTCATTATTGAGGGATGTTATACACAATAGCAATGATACCACATAATTTTATTATTTAATCTATAAAAACTTGTCTTAAATTACTCTCTAATTAGATTCTCTAGAATACATGTCGGGACAATATAAAATGGAGCAGCAACATGGGTACTTTTGTTTTAGGAAAACAGATACATATTAAATTTATGAGTGTTTCATCATTCAATATTTGAGCTGGTATATTTTAGTAAAAGTTGAAGCACACTCATGACTTTTAAGTAGTTTGTCAGGGTTTTCTACAGATTGATATTGTAACACATCTGCCATGACCCACAAAGTAAGTCCACAGCTCGGATACTTTAAGCAGTAGGATTAATATATATTGGATGTACGGAATGATTGTAAAATGCACATGTCTTACTGGCAGTTGTCATATGATCTTGACCTCGTTTTCATGATTCAGCCGTTAGAGTTAAGGGTTTTTCTTCTTTTTGTCGAGCCTTTGACTAAACTCGAAAAATTAAGGCATAGCAATCCTACATTCCTTCGGCGTTATCATCGGCGTCGGCGAACACAAATATTTAATATGTGGTGAAGTTTTTGAAATTTTAATAACTTTGTTGAACTATACTATATTTCTACCCAACTTAGACAGAACCATGTTTATAATCATAAAATAGTATCCAGAAGTAAATATTGTAAAAATAAAGTACAATTTTTCTGTATTTTACTTATAAATGGACTTAGTTTTTGAAACAACAAATTCACTCTAAGGTTAAAGTTTTTAAAATGTTAATAACTTTCTTATATGTTGATGTTATGTTTGTTATTCTCGTGGGATTTTATTTGATGCTTGGTGCGTTTCTGTGTGTGTAACATTTCAGTGTTGTGTCGTTGTTCTCCTCTTATATTTAATGCGTTTCCATCGGTTTTAGTTTGTTACCCCGATTTTGTTTTTGTCCATGGATTTATGAGTTTTGAACAGCAGTATACTACTGTTGCCTTTATTTATAGTATTTTGAATTAGTACCAATCTTGGACAGAAACTTGTTTATGATCAAAAGCTGGTATCTAGAAGGAAGTTTTGTCAAAATTTTGTGCCTGTGTATCTGTATTTTATTCCAGTTAACATTACATACAGTCTGCAGTTAAAGTTTTTAAAACATTGTTTAGATTCATCAACTTGGACAAAAGATTCTTAAAATAAAACGATAGTATCATGAGGAATATTTTTATTGATTTTCTCATCTTGGATTGTAGTTACGACAAAACGAAACCACCCGATATCATCTGTGACAATGCTGTTCCATAACGCTCAAACAACTCGTGATTTCGTCCGTAAAATTCACGAAGGGATGATTTTAATTTCACCATTTGTAACTCTTGGTTTAATAGCTTCCCTGTGAGCAGCAACCATCTATTAAGTATCAAGGAAATCTTGATAGGAAATACAAGCCCGGGAATATCGTATCAATTAGAAGATATATACTTCGTCTTCAGGCGCTGCTGGAATGTTGCTACATAGAAATGAAAAGTTCACAATTGAGAAGCTGAAATCATCGAAGTGCTGACTTTACTTGGGTATGAGACACGATTTAATTATCAGGCTGATTAAAATGCTGGTAAATTATGTCGCTGCTTGTATTCAGGTTGAAGTCTGATCTAAGAAACAAGGACCAAATGACAATAACTGAACTACAGGCTACCGAATTGGAACAGGCACATACAGAATGTGGCGGGGTTCATCATGTTTGATGGCACCAAATCCCTCTTAACTATTATTTATTTTATTTCAGAATTTTTTAGATATTTTTTTTTGTTTGCTAACATTCATAGACAGTCTTGATTACATATGTTGACCTGATATATTTGTAAACCTTCGTAGATTGATATGAACTTAGAAAAGAAGTTAACCTCCATGCTCTAGAAATAATATCTATAAAAAAAGTGTGATTTAAAAAACAATTATGTACCTTAATATGCCAAACTCAAGATACATGAACATATTTTTGTATTCGACATGCCAATTGTACACTGATAGCATCAACCTTTTTTGAAATGTTACTGCGTATATAAAACGCCAGCTTAAGCAGAGACATTAGTTTAAATGGTAATGATGTCAGCTATAGTTAAAGTGACAGGCTCTAAAAAAATGAAAGCATCCACACTAAACTTTTCTGATGAGTCTGCAAGTTGCCTAGCAACCCATAACGTCTATCCATATCGTAAATACTGGCCTATACATTGAAAGAGTAGTCATGATCAACTGTCTTCAGAATGGCCTACGACATCCTTTACTAAATTTACTTTTGTAATATGTCCTTGTTGTTCATGACAAGTTATCCAAGGTACCAGGCTAATAATTCAATACTCCAGACGCGCGTTTCGTCTACATGGCCAAGTTCGGATGGAACTCGAGTTCTGACTAGTGTTCCATATGGACGGTAAATAATTTTGAAGAGTAAGGTCTCTAGATTACCGGAAGTACAAGGCCCCTACTCTGAATATGTATACATTCAAATTTGATTGGATTGACGTCATAACATCCGGGATATCGAGTCGATCTCTAGAAACCCTGCCACAACCCCGGATTCCTCGAGTGTTAATGGCGGAAAAGCTATATCCAATCATAACAGGTGTTATACATGTTATACATGACCATGTTAACCGTATCTACTTTAGATATCCATCCGAGCTTGGCTACCAAGACTCATCAGTGACACTCAGATAAAAAAGGTAAGAAAGTCAAACAAATACAACGTGGAAGAGCATTGATGACTCAAACTTCCAAAAAGTTGTGCCAATTACGCATAAGGTTATTTATGCCTGGGATAAGAAAATCATTAGTCCTTCGAATAAACTAGCTGCCATTTGACGTTAAGCACAAAATTATCAATCAATAACTCTGCCAATTAATCCTTCCTTTCTCATCCTACTGCCTTCCTTCCTTTCTTCCTTCCTTTCTTCCTTCCTTCCTTCGTTCATTCATTCATTCATTCATTCATTCATTCTTTCGTTCAGTCATTTATTCATTCTTTCGTTCATTCTTTCATATATTCATTCATGTTTCATTCAACTAATCAATGAACCAATAAATCAATCCATCGATCGTTTTTGTTTCTTCTTGTCGTAGGGTTGCAGATTCATTGCCACAAACGCAACATACATTCTTGGATCTATATTTATCGCACTATCCGTTTAACATGACACACGTATGTATAAATCATAGATAGTTTACAGTATGATAATTTTACACGAAGATTCCGATTTATTTGAAGATTTGGCATGAATGAAAAAGGAACAAGTTTTAGGAAATCTTTTTTAATTATGATCACACACTAAAAAGACAAAAGAAAATTTCAAATGCACAATGTTTTTCAATCAATACAATGAAAAAAAAACAAGACATCACACACACACACAAATTGATACAATAATTAACATTTACTCTAATGTAAAAGAAAAAAAAAACAACAACAAGTGATTGATAACAGAGTTAACAAAACTACACTGTTAATGAAATAGTCAAGACAAGTTAATATGACAATAACGAATAAATACTTTTTGAAATTTTTAACCAAAAGGGACATACAAGAGTAACAAAAACAATACACAGTGTTGTCAAATAATACGTATATTGTATGCAGTGACACCACTCATTAAAAGGAAATATTTGAATTAAGGATTATTCACTAAATTAAGAAGAATATATTTTAATTAAGGATTATTCACTAAATTAAGAAGAATATATACAACCTATCAAAACAATAACATATATATTTAAACACAGCTTGAATGTAGACTAATGAGATCTGTTTTGCACACATCATAGTCCACACAACATATTAGTTCATTCAAATTGTTATTTTTCAGAAAAAAGTAATTGTGTTCATTATATATTCACGCTTTCATTTTTTCTTATAAATGTAAACTTCATTACCTAGTGCAATAACTACTGAACTTGTAAAGTGATCGTAACAAATAAGAGGGTCATAAAATAACGATTCGATATTTGTAATTACTACTACACTTTTCTCGCCATTAGCATCTACCTTGATAACACTATATCCCGAGATACCATCTTCCTTTCTACACATCACGAGCACATTTCCTTCGTTATCTACGGTAAGATCTGTTAGATATGTCATACTCGGATTAGTAAATGTGAATATAATGGTACCATCTCTATCAATACAGATCAGCCTTCTTCTGTCTCTATCGATACAGTAGATATGTTGTGAATCAACATCGTAACACATATCATACGGTGTTAAACTAAGTGTAATACGTCTTTTTACACTTCCTGACATATCAATTACCACAATACCATGTTTATCCCTTATGTAGAATTCGTTTTCTATGTATATTAATACATCTGAACTGTATGTTATTGCAAAATCCCGAATGTATTGAACATGGTTTTGATGAATGTCAACTATAGCCACACTGAATTTAAGTAAAACCGCAACAGTATTTTTGTCTACTACATCCATTTTACTTGGAATGTCGTCTAATTGTATCACATGTCTTCGTTTCCCACTGATAAAAAATACCAATAATGCTTGAATATCGTTATTATAAAAAGCTGCAACTACCTCACCATCTGGTAAACATTTTATATCGGAAATGAACATGTTTCCATAAATATTGTCTTCAAAAGTAAATTCACAGTTCAATATGAAACTATCACTGATGAGTTGCATCGAGTGCCTCTGATACTTGTTCTCGTTGCAATTTCTTCTTGAACAGTCCTCACATAAAACCTGATTGCAATCATAGCACTTGTACAAAGACATGTTTTTACAGTATTTGCACCTTAAAAAGAAAAAAAAATGAATATTGGTATCAAGGCTAATTTTATATTCAAATACATTAAGAAAAATTGAAGAAAATGTCTCAACATCTGAAAAAAAACAAGAAATAAAATAAACGTACATAAAAAAACAAGAAAAAATTAAAAACCAATTGTTCAGAGAACAATTGAAGGTCTTTCCATCAAAACAATGTATTTTGATATGAAAAGTTGTGAAACTAAGTTTAAAATGTCATTTCAATCGTCAAATGATAGCTCCTAGTAAGCTGATTCCAAAAATATATTGTTTCCATACATTTTTTTTAAATAAGGGAGATAATTTGTTAATTCCGGTTTTAAAAATGTTAATTCCGATTATATTTGAATATTTACTTGACACTGATTCCAAAAATATCTGGTTCCATATACTTTTATATTAATAAAGTACAAAAAAATAGCTATTTCCGGTTTACAAAAGGTCACTTCCGGTTGTTTTTTACAAGGTTAAATGGTTTGATACCTTTTTCTAAAAGTTGTATATCTTTATCATGTATACATATAGAATAAAAGCAAAGGTCAAAATCTAGAACGTCAAATTAAGCTATGACCTTGAGATCAATTTCAAGGTCATAAACCAAGGACCTCAAATCAAAAGACCATAGGTCTTTATTATATTTAGTTAATGAGTTATATCACCAAACGCGTATTTTTAAATACAAGAGGGGAGAAAACTCCCTTTTACATTCAACGTACGCTTGCAATCAAAATTTACATCTTACGACATGTCGCAACTAACAATTTAGTAAAAATAATTTGTTGATATCTTATACAGTCTTTGGATATAAGCGAAAATAAGCCAAATTCAAATATTAGAATATGACCTTGACCTTTGACCTTGACCTAATTTTCATTTTTTGGGACCAAGGACCTCAAATCAAAAGATCCTAGGTCTCTATCACTTATGCTTTATAAGATAGAAATTTATATCACTTATATCAGATGCATAAGGGGAAATAACTCTCATATGGAGCAGTCATATCGCTTCGGTCAAAATAGGACAAATCATGCGAAGGATATAACGAGCAATTTTGTAAAACAAATTTGTCATAATCTTTTACGGTTGCGAAGGAGATGCGCTAACAAGGAAAACAGTGTTTGGGGAGATAACTCCTACAAAGAAAAGTATTCGTTTACGCAGGGTAAATTTCAAAAGCGCATAAACTGTTCGATATCATATACCAAATATCTAAGCGAAATATTGCGAAACAAATGTTTATCGCAAGAACAAAATTAGGCGGAAGAAAAAAAAAATAATCAGAAGAAAAACAATAGGTCTTTCCACAGAAAAGTGGAAAGACCTAATAATATTTGCGGACTACGGGTTTTATACAAGAGATGGTTTTTTCCCCAAATTATATAAACATAATGATACATTTTCATCCATGAATCTAGTTTGAGTTATTTGTTAAAAATAATGATAACATAATAAACTGATGCATGAGCTTCGATGGAGTTATACAATACGATGAAGTGATTGTTTTTATGGCTGGATTTCTTAAAATAGTTTATGTTTTCAAACACATGTATACCGTTATAATTGAAGATATCAAAAACATAACTTACCTTCTATGGCTTTTTTTTTCTGCAAAAAAGATTCAATAGATCGCATTCATGTTATTGAAATGAAGATTAACATATATTAAAAAGTGTGCTAAAAATTCAACAACTAAATTAATTTGTCAGCAATATCTCACATGTAAGCAATATTTTATATAAGTTTAAGGAGAGGAAAGCAAGTTACAAACGGCCTTACAAATTTTTCGTAAAATTATGTGACCGCGGACATCATTTTTAGCAGAAAAAAATGGTGCTGAAGTTATACTTGTAAAAGAGTAATCGAAGAAGGAGAATAATAAATACTATCTGAATAGTCATAATTAACACACTTTTGACAACTAAACATTAATCTGTTTAATCTCTTTCGATGCCAACGGTGTGTGAAAAAATGAAATAACAAAAAAAGAATCCAAGGAAAATTTACACTATCATATTCCTGCCTATGTACAGCCATTTCCTTCTGTAGAAAATGAACCTCCCTCTTGTATGACAGAATGTATAAACAAAACAGCCAGATATAATAGGTAAAAATGTAAAAATAAGGGTTACAGCCGTCAGGATTTTGCTATTTACTCAATCACTATAAAAACCAAAAAACACAAAAATATGGACAAATAACAAAAGTAAAGTTAACATGAAAATCAAGAATATAACAAAATGGCCACAGCACAACAACACAATGACAGAATGCATAAGTACCGACCCATATCATAAGGATATTACCAAAATTTGACTAAACAATAAAGTCTAATCACTTACATTTAAGAATTGAATGCTTCTTTTTGTAAATTTATTGGGGTGTAAAAGCGTTGACCGAAGTACATTTTGTATGAAGCGCGGAAGCGCTTCATACTAAAAATGTGCGCACGGTCAACGCTTTTACAACCCTATAAAGTTACAAAAAGAAGCATTCAATACTTATAATTCATTTTTTTGCTATGATCACGAAAATATGAATTTTATAATTTTTGTATTTTATTCACCAGTGCACTTTATGGTGGGACCACGTGTTATCATGAATGAAAAGTTTTATTGACTGATACAATTGCTTACGGAATAACAAATGATGTGCAGTTAGCCAATCAAAATAAAGTATTATAATGAAACATACATCACATTTAATTATAAACAAATAAAGAAATCAATATCAAGTGAAGTCGATACGGAATAATTATCGACAAGATATTGGTATCTTCCGATGAACATTTTTTTTTATAGAAAAAGGATGAGACGTTATATGACATGACCCCGGTTCATCAACCTTCTTATCAGTTACTGATGACGTTTTCAAAAGTCCTAGCAGCATCTACAAGATTTGGAAAAAGAATGATTTGAGAAAGGTATATCCGATATGCAGGTAAAGTCGGTATATTGGGACTGGTGGGGAAAATTGATAATTGTAAAAATAAAACCATCTTCTTTGTCATTAATTCTGGTACTGAGATGGCCATTGACGTGCTGTGCATTGATGTCAAATTCGATATATAAGTCTACAAATCAGACAGAAAGGTCGTGTCTATTGTTATTTTAATTTCTGGTTCTAGAGGGTAAGTGAAGGACTGATAGAGAAATGAAAGAAATATTAGTCTTCAGACGAAATTTCTTTCACCTTACAGCACAACAATATAATCCTTTCTCAAATGGTAATTATGAACATGATATGTCTTTTTGAAATATGACGTATGTATAACTGTTTGCCAATTGCTAGCCGATGATATATTCATTGTCCAATACTCAACGTTAAGTTCTATGTTTATGTCTGTTTTTATTTTGCTATTGGTAACGAATCAATTCAAGAGGCTGAGTACTATGAGGTTGTTTTAAAGAACCATAAACCTTGACAGGGTAATGTTTACAAGGAATCATACTTGTCCTGTTATTTTCTGTAGTTTGTCATTCTATCAATTTTTAGTTGAAAAATACGTCGATAAAAAAATAGGTAGAACATTACATAATGGTCAATGAGTATGTCAGAGGTAAGGGTTTGCGTCAGTGGTATTTGTTTGATATGTCTATGATATTTTTTGTGCTTACGTAAACTTGGTGTTGTCAGATATTTTACAGCCTGTATAAAATACCTACAAATATAGGAATTAAAGTTTGGAGTTGAATATCGAAAGAAACACTTTTTTCCCAACATAGAAAGAAATAGAACTTCACTTTTGTTACCAGTTTTAAAGGGGAAATATGCACAAAAGCTAAAATTGAACTCACTGCTTTCTAAATCAACTTCTTCTTCCTGTAAAGTATCCATAGTGTCATTAATAAGAGCCAATTCTCAAAATATGTCAGCCTGTATCCGATGTAACTCCGTTTACAAAATAACATGAAGATATTTTTTTACATTTTCCAATGCACAAAGGATTGTGAAAACATTCTTATACTGCAATCAGCTATATTATAAACGTTAGCTTTATACGTCAATGACCTCAATTAACCTATAAGCCCCGCCTACTTACCGGAACTACTGTATTTCATCAACAACGTCACGTCACAACCATGACAACATGTAGTAACAATGGTCAAACTTTTATGTATCTATACTTGTTATATCTTCAAATTGTTGATTTATATACCATGTGTATCAAATTTTATTAATTAAGTTTATTTTCCCTTTCTTATTTCTTATAATTTCAATGTCTTACCACCTGGACTACGGTCATAGGGAAATACCCCAAAATGGTACCCCCAAGAGGGAAATTCCAAAACACTTTTTTTAAACAATATTTGTTACATATTTTTTATTTTTTTTTATTTTTTATCGATTTCAGTATAAAAACAATATACGTATAGTGTCTTGAAATATGAAATTTATTTGTATTCGGCACGAAACGGGAAAATGCTCGGTAGAACCTCGCATTTTTCCTGTTTCTAAGCCTCATACAAATAAATTTCATATTTCAAGACACTATACGTATATTGTCTAAATAACCGTTAATTGTCTTCAAATTCTAATATCTTAATAAACAATTTAACTTTGCAGCAGACACAACAATATAATGTCTTACTTGCCGTAAGAACCATAATGGATATAAAGGTTATAGAAGTGTACTTCTGAATGATGCAAGTGATTCTAAATTTTCTAATCAAACACTAAAGCCTTTTTGATAAAGCATAGAAGGCACTTTAATCTTCTGTTGTCAAGCTGACATATTTTCTTACAAAATCGCTACATTTTACATTTAAACAGAATATTTACTTATCAATATTATCATGATTATATGTACATACTGTTAACCAACTGCTGTATATTTCCTTGCTTGTATGCATTGTTTCATGTTCTTTACAGAGATATTCACCAGTTTCAATTAAAGTCTCCAAATAAACTCTCTTACAATCGTAAATTCCCTCTGAACATTTAAATTTTATTCTATACGTTATGTTTATACCATATCGTTGTTTAACTGAATTAACAATGTCCATCAGTATGTCTTTAACATCACTAAAACAAATATCTTCGGTACAATTCAACTGTTTAACTTGCATAGCGATTGCATTTTTTGATAGACAAATAACAAGTGTTTGGCTACCAGAGTTATTGAGTTGAAATTCTCCAATATTGCGATATATGCGTAGACGTCTGTTTTCTTCAACAAACAGTTCTTTGCGTTTCACAAAACTTACTAAAATATGATTAAAATATGATGGTGGTAAAAAATTAAACTTTAGGCAAAACCAAGAGGTTCTTCTGTAATTTTTAGATTTTGATCTTCCTATTATTTTGTGAAATGGCTCCGCTTTGATCATGCATGGCATATAAAAGTCGTTTCTGGCTTCATAGTTTATTGGTCTTACAATGATATCAAATTTTTCCATTATTTGCAAAACGAATTTTTTAATTTCTGGCGTGCTCATTTGAGGAACTTTTTCTAGTAATTTTTCAATTAGCTTATCTGCCAATTTCCCCGTTTGTTTAAGTTCACGCCATTCTGGCATACCGAACGTATTATTGTCATACTGATGTGAGACAAAACATTTAAATATGTGCATCAACCATTTAGGATCTAGCACAATAAAACTTTTTACATCCTCAAAAAATATTATATTGCCAATATCATGTTCAAACGTAAGGAACGCGTCTAGTTCTAATGTCATTTGACTGTCACCATGGAAAGAACAATGCATTGCTTAATGTTTAACATCAGTATATGAAAGTACATGTTTCGCTAACTTCGTGTTGATTTCTTTTTCAAGAACTATCCATCGAGTTGGAAGATTGTCTCCCCAAGTTGTTAATGTCTTAGCATGACAAAAGATATCTTCCCGCAGCCTTTTGAATTCTTGTTTGTCAACTGATGGATGCGTATTTGATACAAAATGTGGCTTTCGAAGATGTCTCTGCTTTGTATGATTAGAGAGAATTCTATCCAGATAATCTTCGAAATCTTTCTTCCTTTTCTCTACCTGAAATTGAAGAAAAAGACAGCACTGAAAGAATCTATTTAGAAAGATTAAAACTATTGATCCGTGGAAAATTAACGTATTTTTCGAAATTTTCATTTTTTTTTAAACATAAAATTGTAATATCTGAAAGTTACCTTTCGTTATACATGGAAATTATTTAATATATAAGTAAGAATTCGTTTTAACAATAATAATGATCTAATGTTGTAAATTGGTGTTCTCATCAATTTAGAGTAGTAAAATACCTGACTGACCGTACGGACAAGCTGATTTAACATAATAGAGACATTAATTGTTATATTATGATATATAATTAGAATTGTTATCTGGACATTTCAATGCTTCAAAGTATAAAGTCTTCTTTTATAGGCTAAAGGCCAGGACAGCAAGGATTTAAACAACGGTGAAGGAGTAATATTTCAAACAACAGAATTCAACAGAATTCATCAGTGTAAATTGGTTCAATATCTGCACTACAAGAATATTTGCAAAAGACTGAAAAGTAAATTCTTACATGGACATCTTCAAACGCTTTTAGTGCACACCTATGATAAAAAATGGGTATAATGTTTTGGCTGTTCCGATTGTACTCTAACGTCATATGCTGCTATAAATGATATCATGTTGCTCGTGGTAAAATCATTATAGATTCAAGCCCCCATGAATTATTTCTTAGTTAACAAAAATACCGAACCCAAGAAAAATTCAAATTGGAAAGTTCCTTATCTAATCAATCATACATGTACTCAATAACATGCTTATTTAGTCACTATGAAAATATATAAATCAAATATAAAAAGCAATTAGTGCTACATGTAAAATTTTTTTAATTTTAATGTACCAGTTGCTTTATTGAATATTAATAACGTGCATCTCGGTAACACAAAAGAAAACTTAAAAAAAAGAAACCTTGCCTTTATTTAAACCATGTGCAATGTGTAACTACTTTTAATATTTTTTTCTGAATGTCATATCAATATTTTAAAGACCGCCTGTCAACATGCTGCACAGGTATCTCTTATGCTTTGTATAGAAACGAGTTTTCGTTAAATTAAATAAAGAGAAGTTGAATGTTTATTGTTGTGTTGTGCTTTTGATGTTATTGTGTTTTATCTGAAAATATATCTCTTCGACAGAAGATTAATAGGAGCAAAAAGCATACATATTGATATATATGATTGTGAAAATAAGAAGATGTGGTATTATTACAAACGAAACGACTCTCCACAAGGGACCAAAATTAAAAACAAATAACTATTTAGGTCACATAAGAGCAGTCAACAATGAGCAAACCCTTACCACATAGTCAGTGATAAAAGGCTCTGAAATGCCAAACAAGTGTGACAAAAAACAAAGGGCTAATCTATGTACAAAATAATGAACGAAAAACAAACATGATACACAGATTCAAACGACAATCACTGAATTACAGGCTTCTGACTTGCATTTGGGACAGGCACATAAAGAATGTTGCGAGATTTAACATGTCAACGGGCGTCCAACCCTCCCTCTCTCCTTATTTTGTACCTGACTTTTGGTATCGATTTTATGTCGAAGTCGAACAATCGTTGCCCTAATTGATAATTCTGTGGCCATGGTTGAACATCATCTATTTGCAGTCTTCAAGGTGTATATTCTACCGACAGGGGAATATAACATACCTCTGTAGTTTTGTCGATCCCAGTACACACTATTACAACCGGTGGAATTATTAAGTTATTTTCTTTATTGTGTACTGATGTGTTTGTATGGTCTCTGCTATAACAGTGTATGTTATCTAACCAGAAGTCAATATATTCTGAAATGAAAAATAAACTAAAATTGGAATTAAGTCACAAGATGTATCAATGTATAACAGTTCTTATATCATTTATGAATATTTCTACAATTATGAGATACTTTTTATTGATCACTAAGGGCACTTAGATACTTTTGTACATTTTTAGATTACCAATTGATACACATATCCTTTCAGCAAACTTAAAAAAAATAAACCGTTACCATGACCTTTGTACTTGTCCTTAATTTCTTCCTAATGAACAAAAGACCTCATATGTGTACTCTAGATCTTTATGATAAAATTGGCAAGTACATGAAGTATTACATTAAAATCCAAAAACAAAAAAGTGTAACAAAACAAAGCTCTAAAGAGCCTGTGTCGCTCACTTTGGTCTATGTGAATATTAAACAAATGACAAAGATGGATTTATGACAAAATTGTGTTTTGGTGATGGTTATGTGTTTGTAGATCTTTACTGAAAATTCTTGCTGCTTACGATTATCTCTATCTAAAAAAAACTTGGCCCAGTAGTCATAGTGGAAAATATTTTGTAAAATCTACAAAAGTTATGAAAATTGTAAAAAAATGACTATAAAGGGCTTTAACTCCTTAAGGCATTAACTGATCATTTTGGTCTTCTTGGCTGATTTGTAGATCTTACTTTGCTGAACATTATTGCTTTTTAAAGTTTATCTCTATCTATAATAATATTCAGAGATGATACCTAAAAGCTGCAAAACTTTCTTAAAATTACCATTCAGGGGCAGCAACCCAACAACGGGTTGCCTGATTGGTCTGACAGTTTCAGGGCAGATAGATCTTGACCTGATAAACAATTTTACCCCATGTCAGATTTGCTCTAAATGCTTTTAATTTGGTTTCAGAGATATGAGCCAAAAACTGCTTTCTCCCTATGATCTATTTTTAGCCATATCGGCCATCATAGTTCACAGGCCAGGTCATCGGACACATTTTTAAACTAGAAAAAAAAAATATTCTCCTTATCCTCGATTCTACAATTTGTTGAACTTGTAAATGTTCGGAATATTTATTTGATTTGAAGAGTGGGATAGTTTTAATTTAAGTAACTATAACTCTGAGTGTGATACAGATACTAACTGAAGGTGCGATAAGATAATCAAAACCGTACTATTGGACAACGTCCTCCGGCAAAAATGTTATTAACAGGTTGTATGTGTTCCTATTATTGCCTTAACTAGCAAACTTGTTAATTTACTGTTAAGTCTATGACCAAAATCCTATAAATAATCCAGGAGATACAGTAGGTGCAATATTTGAAAGAATTATGAACTTCGTGTTAAAAGCACCAAAGTTTTCTCAAATATACTTCTATCTATACTCTTCAATTTTAGATATGGTGGCAAGCTGGAAATATAGTTTTCTTCCGTTACAATCCAAGATGGCGGATGCCTTGTCGGAAAATACACGAAGTACAAACATTACGCTATGGTAACGTTGTTACAATAACGCTATACTGTGTGACGTTATATTGTATATTGGTAAGGTATCACGACGATTAAACGTATAGGAAACACAACGCATGACTTATTAAGATTCTTCAATATTTAATGGTGCCGTGACCAGAATATATATGGATTCAAAGCTGAAGTCAGTTCGTGCTGGACACAAAGGAGCCGTCACGAAGTTACAGGTGAAAAAAGTAAAAAACAGACACAGAGGTTGACGAAGTGAAAGCCCTTGACGATGCCGTCACGCAGAAACAGAAAACATTGATTGACCTGAATAACAGACTTTTGGAACAGACATCGGAGGAAAATCTGGAGCAGGAAATCACCGACTCAGGCCGTGTTCACACCAAACTTCATGTACAGTAAACTTGTTTACAATGAGTTTAATGTACTGGACATTGGTTTCACATTAAATTTGTTTACATCTATACAATTTGTTTAATTACCTGTATATAAGATTTGTTCACACTTGTAAACTCTATGTCATTTAAATGTTCATTACGTAGAACCGAATGCAAAGTTTTCGGACAATTTTATTAGCAGTAAGGGAACGACTAGTTGTCTTAAATCCGGGGGGGGGGGGGGCGAGGGGGATGGTAATATTTCCAACCCCAATTGGATACAAAAAATGCTGGTCCTACTGATGATAAAAAAAATATTCTAAATCAAGAGTTTCCCCATACATTAAAGTGTTAAATGTTGAAAAAAAAAGGAATTAAAACGTTTGCGCGAAAAAAATTCTGACTCATATAAATAAACAAAATACTCCCCCTCTTTGAAAGTTAAGTGGTAGCTTCTTTATGAAAGCCATATTGATGATTTGCAGTAGTTTAAAGATACTAAAGATTCTAATAAGCATTAGAAAACTTAGACTGCAGCAGCGTGCTTACAGACGAAGAAGTAGGATTGATATATTATATAGGGATCACAATATTTCTATCTTTTCTGTTCGTTTAAAATGGTATTTCTCCTCCAATGAGTATTTAGCAAAGGGAGGGGGTAATGTTTTATTTTTTTTATTTTTAAGTGTAATGTAACGGAACAGAGATACTAGACAAACAAAACATTTACCTCACACGTATTAAGTAATGCATTTGAGTGAATCGTTGTTTGGGTAAAGACCAGTGGCAAATATTTCTGTGTAAGTCAAGTCGATTCGGAAAGTCCTTAATTTAAAATTTTAAATGAATTATGTGTTCGGCAATGATGCTGCTTTGATTCTTGATAAGGGGTTAATAAGCTATTGTAAGTTTTTGTATTTCGCTGACAGTTTTTGTTTTGCACATCAGTATGGATACTTCTTATAATGTTTTGTTGTACTGAATATGCATTGAATATTTCTCAATGAAGGTAACGTAAGCAACAAACAACAAAATATATCGTATTTGGGTAATGCATATCTTTATGAAATGAGAAGATATATACGGTATGATGAGTGCCAAAGAGACAACTCTCTACCAGAGATCAATGGACATAAAACGTATTAAAGTGCAATGTTTGTCCATTTAGATCCGAAAAGGAGGAGGATATATATTTTGCTGTAATATAAAAAGTTTGTCGAGAATAACAAGTTAAACGGGTCTTGCTTATAAAATTCACTATACTTAATAGCGGTACAATATTAGATTATGAAATGAAACTATTGTCAGAAAAAAAGGTTAATTATAATTCATCTCATATGTTTACAAGCTTTGTATGATGTGGCGAGGTATATAGCCACGCTTTATGCCCAATTTTATTTTCACTTTCAATTCTATACACATGAATCTTATTGCAGAGAAATAAAAAAAAAATCGCAGTCAGTTTACGCTTCCCAAATTTGAAAACTTGATAAAGATGATTTGTTATCCTCTTGTGATACAAAACTTTTTCACAACTTAAGAACCTCATCTAAACGAACAAACCCAGTCATCGGATTTTTTTTATGATGCTTTGTGGTCTTGTTGATAGTATTTGACTATCAAGAAAATTCTATCTGAGGAACTATATACAGATGATCCTCCATAAATAGCGTACCCCGAATCGACAACGTTGAAAACGTACGAAAATCGTCCAGTGGACAAACTTGCAAGACATTTAATTTCTTTGAACACGAAGTCGTTTTGACTACGCAAGTTATCAAAAAGTATATAGCTGTTTTGTAAAGTTAAAGCACAATTACGGAAAAGGACTATTTAGCATGCAACTAATTTAAATTTTTAATAAATAACGTCGCAAATGACAATTTATTTGTAAAAAAACGGCGAAATCCGACATTGGACATCTTGCAAGACATTTGCCAGAAGCCGTTGCATTTTGATATGTAGTGTGAGTGCTCCAAAAATTCGATTTTGATATGGTCTATGTATGCACATAGGTGAGCCGAATTTACACAAACGAAATATCATATTATCTTATATTTTAAAACCTATAAATTTTGATAACTTAACATCTTCCAAAATCTGACCAATATGAACACTATTTGTTTTTGCCAAAAAATAGCGTTGGTCGTAATAGAAACACATATCCAGTAATATTGTTATACTTTATATATGAAGCATATCATTCATTCGAATTTTCGTGGATATAACACTATTTTGAAGAACACAAACACCCCTGCTAAAGTGATTATGCGTATAGTCTGTTACGTCTGACACGCATATTTTTGACATTTTGTCAATATGTTGTCTTTATTTTAGACTAAAGTCAAATATGATAAAACAATTTGTACTTTTTTTCGGAATAGTATTTTCCTGTCTAGTCTATGGATATAAGTTTTATATAACTTAAATGTTATGATTTTATAGAAAAGCTGTTTATTAGTGTGGACTGGTTGATTACACGGTATTGACGCAATAACGTGCGTAACGTCTAAGTATTTTTTCTAAAAAAACAAATAAATATAAAATTATCAAGTTTAGACAAATATTTCTGTAAAGAACTTTATTAATAATTGCTATAAATATCAATGTTATTCAAAAATCGTTTCTTTCTTAAATATACACGGTGAAACTTATGTTTTAAATGCCTAGTTTTGTGTACACTTAATCTACACAAGGCCTACATCGTGTAGCTACTGCATGTAGACAAAACATGATTTACACTACATGTACACATTGAGTTTTATCAATGGGAAGTTTGCTTAGTTTACGTGTGAGTTACACTTACACAGCACCGAGTTTAAGTCAATGTGAACACGGCCTCAGATGAGTATATGTACGAACTTGATTGCAAAATTAGACAAATTCGGAAATTTATTAAGTCCTTTAAAACAAATACTATAATTTCGCATGATACTGTTAGTCCTTCAACGAGCAGGCTTAACCCAGTCGCATATAAAGTCACACCCGAAGCTAGAGTTGATATGAACACATGTGCAATAGATTCTATGAACCAGCAGTATCTAATTCACGCCCCTGCAGTGCATACTCGTCCTTCAGAGAATGTCATATTCAAGTCCCGTCACAGAACCGAGATCTTCAAAAACTTATTACCATAGGCTTCCAAAGTTAGACTTACCCTATTTTAGTGGAGATATTCTCAAGTGGCAGACATTTTTAGATTGTTTCGAATCACCTATACACTGCAACGACACATTAACGCCAATCCAAAAATTTAACTATCTTTAAACCCAGCTTCAGGGAAGCGCCGCGCAAACAGTAAAGGGATTTGCTTTGACTAATAGTAACTACGAAACCGCAATCAACTTTCTCAGAGATAGGTTCGAACAACCTAGCAAACTGGTCCATGCTTACATGAAACCACTAAAACATATGTGCATGGATTAGAGTCACTTGGCCAAACACCAGAGATGTATGGTTCTCTTTTGGTACCAGTAGTTTTGGATAAGTTACCGATTGACATACGAAAATCTATTGCACAATAACACGGGAGAGATAATTTGATATTGAGTAATCTACGCAAATCTATAACTAAAGAGATCGACATACTCGAAGCTGGAGAAGGAGTCACAGATTCAGACAGATTGTCCGCCACTGCATTTTTCATGGGTACGCAATCACATACATACAGCAAGGGTATATCAACAGACACACACAAGAAGGTAAATACACGTACATGTATTTTTTGTTCAGATGAGCACTTTCCGACGGAGTGCTTTGAAGTAACAGACGCAAACATAAGAAATCAAATTGTAAAACAGAAACAGTTATGCTTCAACTGTTTAGTGTCAAACTGAGTGGCCGCATGCCAATCTACTAAAAATATAAAACAACACGTTTAATAATTTATTGCGTCCGAAGCGCTTTTCTGGATTTACCTTCATCAGGAACGCTCAAAGCCAAACATTTGAAATCCGAAGATGTATAAGTACCAAAAATCGTTGAAGAGCTATCTGTTAAAAATACCTAAAATAAATAGCCAAATTCATCTAAAGCCAACTTTGCCTGAGGGAGTTGAAACCTTAGTTTTATAATAATTTCAAAATTTATAAACGGAGAATTTTAGTAAAGTTTGTTTAATCATGTCAGTACCGAAGCACTGACTACTGAGCTGATGATACCCTCGGGGACTGATAGTCCACCAGCAGAGGTATCGACCCAGTGATGTAAAAATATAAAACAACACGTTTAATAATTTATTGCGTCCGAAGCGCTTTTCTGGATTTACCTTCATCAGGAACGCTCAAAGCCAAACATTTGAAATCCGAAGATGTATAAGTACCGAAAATCGTTGAAGAGCTATCGGTTAAAAATACCTAAAATAAATAGCCAAATTCATCTAAAGCCAACTTTGCCTGAGGGAGTTGAAACCTTAGTTTTATAATAATTTCAAAATTTATAAACGGACAATTTTAGTAAAGTTTGTTTAATCATGTCAGTACCGAAGCACTGACTACTGAGCTGATGATACCCTCGGGGACTGATAGTCCACCAGCAGAGGTATCGACCCAGTGATGTAAAAATATAAAACAACACATTTAATAATTTATTGCGTCCGAAGCGCTTTTCTGGATTTACCTTCATCAGGAACGCTCAAAGCCAAACATTTGAAACTAAATGATGCAAAAAGTGTAACGGAATGCATCATACTAGCATATGTAAAGATAAAGAGGTCATTCCAGGTTCGAAACCGGAGCCTACAATACAACAATCAGCGATGAACGAAGTGGAAACACCAAACGAGACTAGAGTAATGCATTCATCACAACATAATAACGACATTCTCCTGAAAACAGCATTTGCACTAGTTGTGAATAACGACCAAGAAGAAGAATGTAGCATCTTATTTGACGAGGGAGCACAGCGTTCTGTTATAACTCAGAATTTGGCTGATAAACTAGAAATAAAACAGAAAAAGTCAGCATTTAACTGTCAGCGTTCGGAGATTTATCTCAGAAAGTTCGTAACTTAGACACTGCAACAATACAGACCAACACAGGCGAAAAGGTGCGTATTAACACACTCATGGTTCAGGAAATTGCCGTCCCAATTAAGAACGATATTTCCCAGACTACAAGGAGCTAGCCACACGTAAGAGAACTTAACCTTGCACATTCTGTGCAAAGGACAGAACGTTTTGAAATCGACTTACTCATAGGTGCCGACCACTTTTGGGACACTATCGAGGACAAAGTTATCAAAGGAAAAGGACCTACCGCTGTGAAGTCAAAGATAGGATATTTATTATCAGGACCAATCAATACAAACATCAACCAGCCGTCAACAGTTCTTGTTAACGATATTTCACACACGAACTCAGCTATTGACAACGAGAAAGGACAGTCCACGGAAAAGTTGCCGTGGAAACATGACCATCCAGATGATATACCTTCAGGTATGATCGTTGCCAAAAGAAGACCAGAAAACACATCACAATGGCTCGTTCAAGGAAGACCGCACATGAACCCATTGGAGGAAAATTTCCAAGGAATTAACTTACTACCAAGATCGCCCGAATGAACGAACCCTCCACTGGTGGAGTCAAGAAGCGACATAGATACGGGACTGGAACTTATAACGCGTAAAGAAAATTACCGCCTAGTGAAGCTACCGTGTGTGCCAGAAGAAACATCCATGAATGGACTATGAGATTAACTTTGTGTAATCAGTTAAGGTTATGTATTTTATTTTAGATGGACATTAATTTTGAATTTATTTATCTATATTGTGAATTTACATTTATTTTTAATTTTCGTAACATATTTTACTTTTGTAGGCTCCCAGAATGTCAGAAAATGCGCGAAGTAAAAACATTACGCTATTGTAACGTTGTTACCATAACGCTATACTGTGTGACGTATATGGAGTTAGCTATCACGACGATTAAACGTATAGAAAACACAACGCATAATTTATTAAGATTCTCAACTTTTTTAATTCTCTTTATTTGTTAAGAACTGATGATTGAATTTGATCGGAATCGCATCAGATGGTTTTCAGAGTTGTTAATGAAGTTTATCGCATCGCGGGTAAATTTTCACGTTGTGATTGGTTTAACACCGTCACGTGGTGACCCCCTTTGAAACCGTAGGGGGTTAGTAAATTTCATAAGGGGTTCATGACGCGTTAATGCTAACGTCATCTATGAATGTTGTTCTGTTTCATTTTTTATTTTTCAACAAAACGCAGCAGAAAAAGTCCAGCGTGCAAAAAAATCGTTATACGGTAAACTACTGACTCCCTACGGACCATGGAGGGTGAATAAAATCTATAGGGGATTCGGCCTCCGGCCTCACCTCCTTTGGATTTTACTAACCCTCTATTGATCCTTGTCATTTTTGTGACGTTTGGTCCACTTCCGGTCGAAATTTCGTGTTTAAATTCAAAAGAAATGTCGACTTTTAATTTGCCAAAAGTGCGAAGGATGTAATAGAATCATGTATTTAAAATTTATTTATGGTGAATATTATCATTTTATTATTATGTTTGAATGTACACTTTATAAATCATGAGTCTAAATAACAATTAAAAGATGAGCTCTTAAATATTTAAATCATTGAGACATCTGATGATCAATGACCAGGAAGATCTTCCTTAAATGTTGAAGAGGTTCACTGATCTTTATTTTAGTTCTTTTATATGAGTGTGATGTTCATTATCACTGAACTAGTACACAATTTGATATAGGGGCCAGCTGAGGACCACCTCCGGGTGCGGGAATTTTGCTCTGCATTGCACTCTCATTTTTGGCCTTCGGCAGTTGTCTGCTCTTTGGTCGTGTTGTTGTCTCTTTGACGTATTCTTCATTTCCATTCTCAATTTTAAGTGTTTAATTTGTCAATATAAATTGCTGCAATGCCCTTCATCGGCAAAGTGTATTAATATTGGTGCTGGATATGTGACTTTGGAGGAAAATCTCGTAAAATATAAGGAACTTCTATGTTTACCGTCTAAGACAAATTTGAATACATTATGATGGCAGTAGTCTTCCACGTGATATGTACAAAAACAATGCCATATGGCACAAGACCTGTTCAAGAGAACTAAAGAGAGCTAAAAAAAAAGACACCAAAAAGATAGATGATATGTAAAAAAACAGGCAATCTGTGCTGGAAACTCACCAGCACCAGCTTACCATGAAAAATCGCAATTAAATAAAATGTATGTTTCTTTTGTATAAACCTCCTCAAAGTAACAACAAGTAATGTTGATATCCCTGTTCTTCAATGTGTACTAAAGCTTTAGGAATTCATTTTATTAGAGAAGCTCAAGGCTTGGGACCTTATTGCACAAGAAATAAAATATCATGTGTCTTGCTAATCTTTATCGAAAGGCATCAATAGTTTCTAGTGAAGATGAGACTAAATAGGAAGAAACACACAAATAGCATCGCAAAAGTAAAATTCATCAGCTCCATTAAAGATTCTATAACGGAGGAAGATTTAGCACCAAAATATAAGATATCAGGTTTATTCTAGGCATATAAGGAATTTAAGTGTTGACATTGAAGACAGAGTTCATAATACAAGAACGAAGAATTTACGTCTTGTATTTTACAGTTATGGGTTGTTTGCTGGTGAGAGAACTCTCAGATCTGTTCATTACTACTTTTTGTGTCGGGATGTATAAGTACCCGGCCACGTCTTCTTGTATTTTTGTCCATCTGCTGAGTTAAGCTTTTTTCAACTGATTTTTATAGTTCGTTCTTATGTTGTACTGTTATACCACTGTCCTAGGTTAGGGGGAGGGTTGGGATCCCGCTAACATGTTTAACCCCACCACATTATTTATCTATGTGCCTGTCCCAAGTCAGGAGCAATCATACCACATCTTCTTTTTTATATTTCACATGTTTGACTTGGATGGATAGTTGTCTTAATGGCACTCAAATAACCACAACTTTTCATATTTAATGCTTGCTTACTTACCTGATATCCAGGAATACAAAAAAGGAGAGAGAATAATCTTGCTTTGATATAGGACCCTCTCTTCAGAAAGCATGTGATGATGACTTTGACTCAAACCAAATGCAGATTTATAAAGCAGTAAATATCATTCGCAGCGACATGTTTATTGTAACATTTGGGTTTGACGGTAGTTTTCAGGACTGTCAGGAGAATTCGGTTCCAAGATCTCTTTTAACGCTTGTAAGTATGTTGTTGTATGGACCAGACATCATAACTGACTCTTTATCTCAGGATGCACACACGATTGCTTAGATTAAAATATTAAACCGCTACAAACGAATCTGTAACTCTCCAAAGATCCCTCTTGATGCATCTAATGAAACCCCCTTACACATGCACCTAGGGATAATGGTTAACTGTCAGACAAGAAACATGGACATTAATTAGTGGATACATTTATCATTTAGGTTTGATGAATATGATAGAGTGCTCTCAGTATCCGCAAATCTTACCAATTTGTTTGTTTTGCAAGCAATATCAAGAAGATCAAAAGTTTGTAGTTCATAAGTCAAAGAATTTTTTTCAGTAATAGCTACTGACCATGCACATGAACAGAACAAATATGTTGCTAAGTCAGATGGAGGCACTGTTGAATTAACAGAAAACCAATCAGCCATGCGAAGATGGATGATAGCTTGACCAAAAATGGCAAGACTTGCTAAAAAGTTTGAGAAGAGGGACGAAAGATACAAGAGGGACAGTCATAGATCGATTTTTTTTATGAAGAGGACATTCTCACCATGAGCAGAATAAGTGTTCAAATGTCGTTTATCAATGATGAAGCCTCTTTGGTAGAAGAGTTAGGAAATCTATTTCTTGCAGACAGTTAAACAAATTATCTTTATTATTAAAGATATAGCTTCCTCACCAGTTGTTGATACTATTCGTCGTTCGTTGAAATTGTTGGACAATACCAGTATGAAAAGTGTATCTAAGAGGAAATCTGGACGAGTTCTTTTAACACGAAAATCATATCCATCCACTAGTAGCATTCAGTCTGATTTACTTATGAAGTGTTTAAACCATTGACAACATCAACGATGATGTAACTTTTATAGACACTATAAAGATTGACGGTGCAAGGATACATGTTTAAAGGAAAACATGCCTGGTAGAGCTTTTCACGTGTTGATGAAAACAAAACAGAGATCTTTCATTTCTGTTGCATTACCTGTTGAATGAACTCAATATCGGGAAAATAATTGTTGCTACGGTTAATACCGATGAAGTAGTACTTGTTGTGTCCTGCTTTCATGTGACAAATGCAGCTGATATATGGGTTGCTTTAGGACTGGAAAACACTTCAGATACATTTCAATTCATGAGCTGGCTTACATTTTAGGACAAGAAAAATCTTCTGCATTGTCTGTTTTCCATGCATTCACTGGATTTGACACTGTGACATCGATCGTTGGTTAAGTTGGAAATCAGCATGGTAAACATGGATGGCATTGAATGGTGTCACAAGATCAAGCATTCATCGTTATGAGAGACAAATTAAGAACTCTGAGTGTCAAAACCACTATTACGCCATTAATCGAGCGATTTGTTATTCGGCTGTATGATTAAACAAATATATCAGAGAAGGTAAATGATATTCAAACTTTTTATTTGGCAACATTGCTTATTTTTATTAAACATATGTATTTTGTCCCTAAATTACGTTTTTTGTGATATTTTTACCGGAAGTGAAAATATTACGACTTAAATACCCCGAGGGCTTCAAAGAATTGATACATTATGTCAAACAATGAATACACAATACTTGTATCTTCTACAAAGCAAACGTTGGCGACCAGTTGTGAGAATTTTTTAACCATAGTCAGTTATCAAATGCATGTTCGCCATTTTTATGATAAAACCGGAAGTTGATAAAATTAAGCTTGCCTCTATATTTAATTTTGTTAAGATTGATTCAAACTAGATTTCTACCAAATTTTATGCTTTTAATACAAAGTGCACAATTATTCACCTTTCTGCTGGACTAAAATGTTATGTTGATGATATTTTGCGTTAAATAATAAGGAATATTTATTAAGATACTGCTGAAATATATAAACAGGAGCTTACTTTAAATGAATAAAATATTAAATACAATTGATTTGGATATTTCATTGTTAAACAGCTATTCTTAATAAAAAGTAAAAAACAAAAGGAATGACTTTTCTGTCCTTATCCCAGGCATAGATTGCATCACTGAAGAGACATGTATTGTCGAAATGCGCATCTGTTGCAAGAAAATTGGTACCGTTAATTTTATTACTACCACTGGGTCGATGCCTCTGCTGGTGGACTATTAGTCCCCGAGGGTATCACCAGCCCAGTAGCCAGTACTTCGGTACTGGCATGAACATACGGATTTTTTGTGTTATTAAAATTTGCTGTTACAAAATATTAGAAATTATTATAAATTAAGGAATGTATCTCCCTCATGCAAAGCTCTGATTCCTTTCACAGATTTGGCTATACTTTTTGGACCTTTTGGATTATAGCTCTTCATCTTTTATATAAGCTTTGGATTATAAATATTTTGGCCACGAGCATCACTGAAGAGACACGTATTGTCGAAATGAGCATCTGGTGCAAGAAAATTGGTACCGTTAATTTTATTGCCTTAACCGAATTCGGCCCAAATTTTTTGAATTTTGAATCATCAATGCTTTTCAACTTTGAACTTGTTTGGCTTTATAAATATTTTGATTTGAGCGTCACTGATGAGTCTTATGTAGACGAAACGCGCGTCTGGCGTACTAAATTATAATCCTGGTACCTTTGATGACTATTTATTTTGAATTTTCCTTTTTTGACAGTGATGTTCCTTTTTACAAATCATACTATGTTTATAAATCCAAACGGGTCACTATGATTAAAACTTATGGTTGCAAGCTTGGCCTTATCTATGAAAAAAACTTATTACAAACACTATAGCTCATCTTTAAATTACGGTGATTGTCATGTCTCATGTTTCACATTCGTTTTATCTTCCGGAAAGAAACCGGATTTTATTTTCTGTATTACAATTTTCATAAACTTTCTTCAAGTCACAGTAATTTTCTCTTCTTCTACCACTAAGTGACCACTGTCATTAGGTTGACTATCCTGTCACTGTTTGGTGCGCTTGCAAACTTAACAAGTCCAAAAATAATTTAAACAAAATAAAAAAAGCATGGTGCAAATAAAAACATGGGACTTGAAACTTAATGCGCATACAGTAGGCTCTTGAACGAATTCAGACTTTCTGCAGCGGTCACCGAACAAGTTAGGTGTTATGATTTTCTATTGTACGTGGATAGAATGACTATTTTCTGATGCTGGTCTAGCATGATGGTACTTCGAAAGAGTGAGCATTCATATGTCTTGATAATCTGTCTGGTGGTATTAGTTTGTCACCACCTGACATCAACCTTTTCGCCCTCATTTGAGATTTTATATAATAGGGTTAGTCTAGCATTCTTTCTTCACTACTCTAGTGTTGTCCGTTTGTGTAGCATGTGTTCAACTGATGGTATGTTGTGGAACCTGTTTGTTACATACCTTGCTTATCTTCGCTGTATCATATCTAGTTTATGCTCTTTTTTTTTGTAGGTGAGGATCCTAAACTGAACTTGCATATTCAACTGTAGGTCTTGCTAAAGCTTTTTATGCCTTTTCCATGATCTTACTGTTAGCTATATTTAAGTTTCTTGTGAGGAATCCTATTGTCATATTCGCTTTCAGACAGAGGATATTTATATGAGCACCCCACTTTAGATCAGATGTTATGATGACTCCTAGATATTTGGCTGATGATACATGTTCTAAGTTGTGGCCATGGAGGATGTAATTATTGTGTATGGGGTCCTGCTTTTTTGTTATTGACAGAACAACATATTTTTCAGGATGGAAATGCATCATACAATTTTCTTCCCATGTGAATAGCTTATTTAGGTCTTCTTGTATGATTATGCTTTCTGATGATACAGTGAGGATCGCAAAGGTGTCTTCTCCAAATAGCCTCACTGATGATAAACGTTTTCCGGCATATCATTGATGTAGAAGAGGAAGAGGCTTGGTCCTAGTACAGATCTTTGTGGGACTCTGAACTCTACATTTATAAAATCAGACTTCTCCCCTTCTATGACAACGTACTGTGTTCTATCAGAGAGAAAGCCTTTTATCCAAGCATTTGTTTTCCTCCATAATCGTCAAGTTTATGATTCAGGAGGCTGTAGCTTACTTCGTCAAATGTCTTCGAGAAATCTATGATGAGGCATTCTGTTTGTTGTCCATTATCACGGTTCCTCGTTATGTCGTCAATGAACTCCACTAGTTATGTATTCGCATGACAATTGTTTTCTAAACCTATGCTGTATCTTGTATAGGAAGTTATATCTATCTGCATGATTCATTATATGCTCCATAATCCATAATTTTGCAGCAGATGCAGGTAAGAGATACGGGTCTATAATTGATGGCATCAAATCTTATGCCTTTTTTTAAAAACTGGACATACATTTATCGTTTTCCATATTGTTGGTACTATTCCAGTTTCATATGATCTTCGATGTATCATTGTTTTATGTAAAGCCATCTCTTTAAGTACTCTAGATGTCAAGTTGTCTGGACCTTCTGCTTTATGTGGGTTGAGTGTTAATAGCAGCTTTATCACCCAATTTTTTATAATATGTTTATGTCTGCTGCTGTTTCAAAGTTCCCAGTCATTTTGCATCAATGTTTGTATTCTAAGCTGGTAAATTTTTCTCTTCCGGAAAATGCATCTTTGAACTGCTGGTTAAATATATATGAATCTTCGTGAAGCAGGCCATCTGATTTTAGTGGTGGTATGTTATTTCCATCAGATTTTGTTATGATACATACGATCAGAAGCGCTTCATACAATTTGATTTCTCATTACTTTCACAGCTTGGTGTGACTGTCTTCAATACATCTCCAGTATGGCATGCGTATTTGTTTCTGTGCCTAACGTTTTAGTTCTTTGTACTAAGAGTTGTCATTTGCGTCATTTGATTTCTTTTTCCTTTGATAAGCTCTGTCCTTCTTCCTAATAAGTCAACGGATATCTGTTGTTATCCATGGGCAACCATTTTTAGTGCGAGCTCTAAAACTATCCCTCTGATGCTACGACGTAAGTCGCTTATACTTACCTTTTTTACGTAGATTAAATGTGTTTTACATATACATTGTGATACAATATAATTTGTTAAAAAAGTTTTTGACGATGAAAACTACTTTTTATAACCACATGCGAATTTGATTCACTGTAGTCAAAGGGTAAATCGATAATTTGTTTTCAGTTGGAATTTGGTTCAAAACGTCACTGTTGCTAATTTTGACAGTAGTTAAATTGCCTTTTAGCGAATAAATTGATACTTTGGATATATGAAGTTCGTATACTGAATTCTTATTTTAAAATATAGATTGCGTTAGAGGTACATACTATTTTTTATTACATGATACTGTTTTTGTTGATTTGTCTAAAATGTAACATTAGCTGTTTTTATATCGAATGTACTAATTTTGTTGTAGCTTTTAACCATCATAGAGGTGCAACGGAATACATGCTTATCTCATAGTATTAAATTTGATTGTTTAGTCCCAAACGATTAAGCACATTGGTTTTGCTGGGCTGCGTCTAGGTAGTCACAGTGATATTTTTAAACCGAGTCCGGAACATGAGATACGATCCTGGTTAACGTATTAACCCTTTAAATAAACTTAAAGGTTACAAATTTGGCACTGTAATTAAATCCTTATATATTGTTTTTTTCTGCGATAAATATTGATTTTGTTTTCAGTAAATTAAAACAACACTAAACATTATTGTTATACATATATGAGCGCTCACGGTACTACACTCTCTCGATACCTATATTATGGCATTGCACAAATTATTGTTTTTCTGCGGACTGTTGATGACTTTACAAGAAAGCTATTAAACTAAGAGTTTCAATACTTCAGTAATTTTACGAATTTATACGAATGTGACCTACCGATTTATACATTTTACCGGCTTTGTACTTGTATATCAGAATTTGCGTACCCGTTCCGATCACTTGAGATCACTTTCAGTTTTTGGTGCGATATAGGTTGTTCAATCTTTAGTTTCCTATATTGTGTTTTGTGTACTATTGCTTTTGGTGGTCTTTTTTTATTTGTTAGCCATTGCGTTGTCAGTTTATTTTTGACTTATGAGTTTGAATCTGGTATCTTTCATCTGTCTTGTTGAGTTCTAGATACATGAATTTTTAGTTAGTTGTTATTGGCTTTTTACTAGCTGTCAGTACCTGCGACAATTTTAAAATCAGTTCGAAGTGTATATTTTGTTGAAAGGGATGTGTGGAAGATAAATAGCCTGCCACTTTCGGACAGCCTTTTTTCAGCTTTGTATCGATCTAATTTTAAGGGTTTGTTCTAATGTAGTACAGTTACATCGTTGTCCCAGGTTTGGGTATTGTTTAGCGCTTAGAAACATTTGAAACCCTGCGATATAAATTATGTGCCTGTCCAAAATTAGGAATCTGTAGTTCAGTGGTTGTCGTTGGTTCATACCAGAAATTTTTATTTTCATAAAAAGATTTGATATAAAAAAAATGTTTTGTTTTTAATTGAATGATTTATTATTTTTGACATGGGAAACTATACCGGATATTTTCCCATTGTTGGAAGCCGAACTGGTATTCCCTGTAATTGCGTAAATCAATTTCATTTCATTTTAGTCGCTAGTAGTCTCATTCGCAGTTATACCACATCTTCTTATATTCATACTGACCATTTCCAGGGAAAAATACATTTTTGGTATTAACACATAAAACTACAAATCAACCCATGTGAATGATTTTTAAAATCATTTTTGAGAGAGAAAAAGAATTGACACAAAGTCAGCTTAAATTGTTACAATTTATAAAGAGTCAGACAAAAAATGAAGGTAATAGGATTTGCAATGCTAGCATTGTCTACTCAAATTGTGGAAATTTTAAATGAATGATTTTACCAAGTATTTCATAAGCACAAAATTTTTTCATTATTATTAAATGGTCATACCTCCAATACTATCGAACTCTCTCTCAATCATCTTATTATATGTATTTGCCGTAAACTCTTTAGATATATCTACAACCAAAAGGTAAACAGCATTTCCACTCAAAAAGGTCTGGTGTGTTGCATAGAATTCCCTTTGTCCGGCAAAATCCCAAAATCCGCAGTCGGCAAATTGTTTATATTGATCAGAAAAATCATGTGGTTCTTTCTCGGCTATAAATATAAAAAACAATATATTTGATTAACTGTTGCGAATATTTGAAACAAGTGACGACATCAAATTGTGACTAATCATTTTTAAAAATGACTAGAGGTATAGTAAATGATAAAGATTCGTCGAATGACCCTTTTTGTTCAGGTCCAAGAAGGGTTAAATTCAAATCGGGCCAAAAAATTACAATTTCTACATATAAAAACATGTAATAAAAATGGGTTTTCGTCATAGGCGAAAAAAAAACGTTTGTCAGGGAAAAAATCGACCCGAAAATCAAATTGTTGCTGCCTTAAATAATTTTTTTTTGTATTTTTGGTCAATTTTTTTTTCCAATTATTGTTACTGTTTTTGGCATAATTAACATTGACTGCCATCACAGATCCATACTGTTTTTGTATTGATGAATTCTATATCAAAATTGGAATCTTTTGGTTACATAACATTTCGGATCGTTAGACGTGGCCAATGTTATATTAAAGCTCTTGGATCTTAGAATTGTTTTAAATCATCATATATTGACAAAAGGTCCAAACTGGGCCCTCTTTGGGGAATATTAAATACATTTATGAAAAGAACTGATTTGTTTAGCTTTAAAATAGACGAATATACGAACCAAATTGTGACATTTTTGATGTTTAATGATTAAGTTGATATTTGTGGCCATTTTGTGCCATAAGTGATCCTTGTTCAAATCTGACGAGCGTTCAAATTATGAAATCTACATGATTTTGTTTCCAGTCCATTATAAATTTAACTCAATTTTGGTAAGCCCAATGGATAAGTTCATGCTTATGATCTGGCCAAAATTGCCAATATTTATGACTTTGTATTCTAAAATTGTTCATCAAAAACATGAAAAATCTACAAAATGATAAACACAAACTTTACCAATGTCATGCGTCATGAGCCTTTCCCTGGATTTACCTTCACCAGAAAGACTGAAACCCAATCATTTGAAGACCAGGAAAGTATAAAACAAAAACATATGAGGAGTTTTATTAACGAAAGTGACATATAATATAACCAAATTAGCCTTAGATTTTTTCATCTTTTCCATTTTTCTCCGAGGAATTAGGAAATATGGTCTTGATTTCTTAGTTTGATGAATTAAAAAAAAAAACATAATAGATCACATCGGTACATAGGCACAGATACTCTCGAAGACAAACAGTACACCAGCAGTGTTATCTAAGCTGTGCTTAAAGTATCTGAATTTTGTTTTTAACTAAGTCTGTGCCTACATGCAGTAGGCACAGACTTTCAATGATTTAACTTCACAAGGCACGTACAAAACTGAATAACTTTGAATATATATTGTTTGATGCAATTTTGACTTTAATTGACACCGATTTTTTTTGGACTTCATATCCGTTCAGAACAGTTTAACAGACACTAAGAAAAATGTTCAAGATTACTGAGTATAAAAGAATAAGTTTTAGTATATTAATTATTGTTAATCGTACAACAAAACTGTCAAAAATGCAATGTTTCCATCGTCTGTACAGATGGATAAGCAAATGTGTGTGTCTAATAAATAATATTCAAACGAATAGTACACGTTTAAAAGACTTTCTTGAAAAAGCAAACCAGACCAAGATTTTCTTGAAATATAGAGTTTCTATTGTTGTGAAAAGTGTTTGATTATAATTATGGTGAAAACACTTTCATTCAAATATAGAAATAGTTATATGTTCAGACGTAAATGATATTATCTTGAAATAAAAAACAATTAATGTGGACTATATTTGCTCTCAACAAAAGGACGATATATGTTTTTTTTGTAAATTTGTAACGTGAAGGAAACAAGTTGATTTTGTTTTCAAACTGTTTTTCTTTTTTTGTACAGGAGAAATTTCTTTTCAATTGTCAATTGTCTCATATATTCAATTCAAGATCAATATATGTTTTATTAGTTTCTACTCATAATGCACAAATCCCCTTTATTGTTGCAATCCTGTTAGAGCAATAATCTAAAAAAAAAATCAAGTACTAAATAAAAGTTTATAATAAACTAACGGTTGGCAATAAAGATTAGGATGTCCAAACATCAGAAATTTAAGCAAACGATTGATCATTAATATAACCTTATCAGATTTCGTCTAGAACTTGGTATTTTGAAGATTATTTTCCGATTCAATTTAGACAAACATTTATTTACCTGAAAGGAAATGCCATTCTCCAGTCTCTATGTTAATTTGACATTTCCTTCTTTCAATATTGATCCCATCAGTGCTGTTAACGTTTGTTATCTCTTCATTCATCAATCGTCTTAATAAGCATGTCTTACCAACATTTTGTTCTCCAACAATCATAACTCTGATAGTGTACCGTTTTGTTGTACCAGACTTTGTTGCCTTTAAAAACTCTTCTCGGTCATGGATTGACATCCGTTTTATTGTCTCTGGCATTTCTGTCGATACAATTATACAGTAAAAACAGGAAGAAGTACTTTTTATTTAACAAACACACAAGTTAACATTGTTATAACATTAGGCAAAAAAGAAATAAAATGAATTAAAAACCAATTGTTCAGAGAACAATTGAAAGTCTTTCCACCAATAAGGATCTATTTTGATATGAAAATATTAAAATTCAGTTGAAAATGTCAGTTCCTATGGCTTAATGATGTATAAATATGAATTTTGAGCAAAGGTCAAAATCTAGAACGTCAAATTCACTGATGACCTTGACCTATATTTCAAGGTCATAAACCAGGGACCCCAAATAAAAAGACCCTAGGTCTGTAATATGTATAGTTAATGAGTTATATCACTTTACGTTTAATTCTTAATATAGGAGGGGCAAAAACTCCCATTTTATGTCTACGCACCCTTTTAACCAAAATATATAAGTTACGACATGTCGCAACTAATAATTTAGTAAAAATAATTTGTCGGTATCTTATAAGGTTAATGAAAATTAGTGAAAATAGGCCAAAATCAAAATTTAGAATATGACCTTGACCTTTGACCTTTACCTAATTTTCATTTTTTTGGACCAATGATCTCAAAACAAAAGACCCTAGGTCTCTATCACTTATGGTTTTCCAGTTTAAAATACATTTCGAAATTTCAAATACAAAAGGGGAACTAACTCTCATATGGAGTCTCTATACGGCTTCGGTCAAATAAAACAGAACATCCTGAGGATGTAACGAGCAATTTGGTAAAATAAATTTGTCGTAATCTTTTATGGTTGCAAAGGAGTAGTGGCCACAAGAAAAATAGTGTTTGGGGAGATAACTCTTACAACGTAAAGTATTTGGTTACACAGTGGTTAGTTTTAAAAGTGCATACGCTTTACGATATCATATTCCAAATATCTAAGCGATATTTTTTGAAACATCAATACTACGCAAGAAAAGAATTAGGCGGAAGAATAAAAAAAATAATAATAATAATAATTAAAAACCAATTGTTCAGAGAACAATTGAAGGTCTTTCCACCAGTAAATATCTATTTTGATATTAAGATATTAAAAATCAGTCTAAAATGTCAGTTCCTATGGCTTTATGATGTATAGATATGAATTTTAAGCAAAGGTCATAATCTAGAACGTCAAATTTACCTCTGACCTTGACCTCAATTTCAAGGTCACAAACTGAGGATCTCAAATCAAAAGACCCTAGGTCTCTAATATGTATGGTTAATAAGTTATATCACTTTACGCATAATTTTAGATATGATAGGGGCTAAAACTCCTGTTTATTGACTATGCGCCCTTTCAACCAAAATTATTAAGTAACGACATGTCGCAACTAACAATTTAGTAAAAATAATTTGTTGATATCTTATAAGGTTAATGAAAATGAGTGCAAATAAGCCAAAATCAAAATTTAGAATATGACCTTGACCTTTGACCTTGACCTTATTTTCATTTTTTGGACCAAGGATCTCAAATCAAAAGACCCTAGGTCTCTATCACTTATGGTTTTCCAGTTTAAAATACATTTCAAAATTTCAAATACAAAAGGGGAACTAACTCTCATATGGAATCTCTATACGGCTTCGGTCAAAATGAAACAGAAAATCCTGAGGATATAACGAGCAATTTGGTAAAATAAATTTGTCGTAATCTTTTACGGTTGCGAAGGAGAAGTGGCCACAAGAAAAACAGTGTTCGGGGAGATAACTCTTATATGGGAAAGTATTCAGTTAAGCAGAGTTGGTTTCAAAAGAGTATTACCTGTTTGATATCATATTCCAAATATCAAAGCGACATCTTGCGAAACAAAAAAACAGCGAAGGAAAAAAATTAGGCGGAAGAAAAAAAAAAATAATAATAATCAGAAGAAATCCAATAGGTCTTTCCACGGAAAAGTGGAAAGACCTAATAATCAGAAGAAATTCAATAGGTCTTTCCACGGAAAGGTGGAAACCCTAATAAACAAAACGCAAATACAAAAAATATTAATGTGGTCGATTTTCTTTTGCATGTAGAAAGTTGACTAACAAGAAGATCACCAGAGAGAACTCAAATGCCTTCTAAATAAATAAAAATCTTGCAATGAGCTTTTCAAGAACAAATAAACAAAAAATATTTGGTATCGTCTGCTTAAATATGTTTAACGACGAAAGAGTCACAAACAATAATGCGTAATTTGTAATTGTAATCTTTTTACCAAAAAGAAAAAAAGATACCATGATCGGAATGACATCAATGTCGTAGAACGAACATTTTTACCATTTCACTAGTTGTTTAAAATCAGGAAGAATATCTTGATCTGCATAAGTATGGCATCTTCTTAGTCTAGCACGACATTAGCTTCTACTAAAACGTAAAATAACATAATTACCAAGCTTCAAGGAAATTCAAAACGGAAAGTTCCTTTACAAATTGCAAAATAAAACCTCAAACAAATCAAAATATGTATAGACATATTTGATCATGCGAATTGAAAATGAACTAGTGCATACATTACCTTTAACGTCTAATTTAGCGACACTCTTGGCACCTTTAATCCTAATACTGTATGTTCCACGGTCTTCAAGTCTCGTTTTTGAAATGAATAGCGTATGTAATCTTCCTTGTGTCTTCTCTTTTTTCATTTTGTCTGGTTGATCAATTATTTGTACATCATCCTTAAACCACTGAACATCACAATTTTCTTCTACTGTTTCACACTCTAGGTTTGTATCTAATCCTTCCATATTTGTCCTATCTATTAATCGCCGTTTGAATATAGCTTTTTGAAAGTAAAAAAACGTGCAATTAATATATATATGTTGTCTGAAAAAGAGATGAGGGAAACCAGCAACGCCTGAACAAAAAAAATAATGTATATCAAGATAAAAAGACACACAACAACATAAAGAGCGTTGTATAGAAACTTGAAAAGCCGAAAATGGAGCCTACGAAACACCAGGATATTTCAAATGGTCTTGAGGATAAGCAGACCCTGCATCAAAAGTGGCATCCGTCATGTTAAAAATAATAAGAACAATTGAGCGTTAACAGATATGCGAAGATGTGATATGAGTGCCAATGAGACAACTCTTTATGCAAGTATCGCTTGGTGATGTCACAATCTAGTAAAGAGGGCTGGTTCTGATTACGACATTGGAAATGTGAACGTGGTTGTCTGTCATGTCGTTCGAAAAACGTTCTTCGGAATGATTTTTGCTTAACTACACATAACTCTTTGTTAAGATGTTCTTTTTAAATGCAACCACTTATCAAAGAAATTATAAAATTAAAGTAATCAACAAATCTATGCGCTGCCGGAATTTTGCTTTGCTAGACATGAATTGCACGTTCACTTCTATCGTTAGGTTTTGTTCTAAACCGACCCTCATTGACAATTTATAGATGTATGTCCAAACATGCAATATAGTTAACTATATAATACTATCCATATGATTCGTCTCCAATTTAGCCTAACAATATTATATCTTGACACATTTTACCCAACGGATCACTAGTGATGGTGAAAAAAGACTTGAAACACATTCTGTATGTACAATTCGTCTAAATAACCGCTCAAATATATGCCGGTTGTTTGTTAAAACAGTCCTCCAAATGTATTAATGTCCTTCAATCAAAGTTTCAAGCATTTTTATGATGTTAGTTTCTTGGAGTGTTTTGTTAGTTATGAGTTAATCTTTCCTGAAAAAAATATCTCTTTAACTACGTTGATCTTCCATTTTAAAACAGAGATGAACGAATTATTTCAATTCGTCTTTGAAAGAGATATAGAGGTTAACAAACTCCTAATGCAAAGACAAATTGAAAACGCACAGTGAAAACATGACAAAAACACGAACAACAGTCTTCAAAACACAAAAAAGAATTTTAAAAAACAGATCAATTAGAACCGTATAACAAGGTTTAATCTCAGGTTTTTCGGAAGTGTGAGCAAATTTTGCTTTTCAAGTGGCATGTTAAGAATATGGAATTGTATTTTATTAGTTCATAACAAATGAGACTTTGATTGTATGTGCTCTAACAGAAAGTTAGAATTTTAATGTAGCTCTTATGATTATATCAAAAACCATATGCATGAGACTGACAAAAGAAAAGATAATTTTCTAAGAAATGCTTTGTCTTTAATAATGATGAGTATAAAAATGTTTTTCCAAAAAAAAAGATCTTGGGTTGTATGAAACAAGTTACTACAAAATCGACATAGATTCAGGTCGGAATATATTTTTAAATGGCACTGCATAAAACCAATTAAATACTTGCAAGCAGTTCGACGGATAAATATTTGATAACGTCTTGAAATGATAATTTTGTTAGCAGTAATTGGCATTTACACCGACATAAAGAGTATTTTTTCTGACTATTTGTAAGCGTTATATCAGGAAAAGTGTGTCGTCAAAGTATGTTACATTTTAACGAAACATTATCAGATCAGTAGGCGAAAAGTGTGTGTGTTTGCAGTAAAATTACCTTTCACTGTTAATAAAATCTCCAATACCACGTTTTGTGCCACAACAAAGTATGTTCCAGAATCAGTGACCGTTGTTTCCACGATTGTTAGCATACGGTGATTACCATTTGTGGTTATCGACATATTTGTACACTCATGTAGTTCAATATCATCTTTGTACCATTCAACTTCAATGTTATCTGTATATACTGAGCACTTCAGTTCAATGTTGTCACCTTCTGTACAATTATACTCAAGAATCTTCGAAATAAACATCGCTGTACAAATATATTTGTATATTAAACATATTTGCTGATATGAATCATCATTTGTATGGTCATATGTATTAATTAACCGTCTACAAAACTTTTGAATTTTTGAAATACTAAGACTTTTCTACCCCAGGAATAGATTCCTTAGCTGTGTTTATGAAAAATTTTAGGAATTTTGGTCCTCAATGCTCTTCAACTTCATATGTTATTTGGCCTTTGTTATTTATTTTTTTGGATTGGAGCGTAACTGCAGAGTCCTTGGTAGACAAAATGCGCGTAAATACAAAATTTAGTCCTTGTATTTTTGATGAGTTAATTTTACACCATTTTGTACATGACTTTTGATATAGTCATACTAACATAACAAAAGCATTTATAATGTTGTTTGGTTTGAACAATTTTGATTTAAAATTTCATTCAGCTATTCAAACTGTAGAAGAGCATGTCTCAAAAAGGAATTGCTGTATAATGTCATTCAATGATTATATATAGATAATAACATATGTTTTAAGGCTTATACTTTGTTGAGATGAATTTTTTGTTTGTTTTACATATTGAATGAAGATAACAATTTATAAATTTCATGAATCGGAAGCTCTTTTCTGGATCAATCTCCATCAGGAACACTCAAAACAAAACATATGCCAATCAAAAATTGTATAAGACATATAACGTATAGAGTTATATAACAGAATTGACCAAATTTATTCAATGTAAACTTTACTTGTGGTAGTTGGAACCTTTCTTTCTTGATAGCATCATCATTTAGCAACGGCGAATTTGAAAAAACGATATATATCTAAGTTAAGACTTGTGAACTGACTGCTGTGTTGATGTTGTGTTTCTGGAACATAAGCTCATACACAGTTTACATAATAACAATGTTATTCGTCCAACGTGAAATGCAATCTCTATATATTTCATAAATTAAATATAAGCTCCTTTTTTTCTTTCAAAAACGATTAAAAAAAATGACCAAGATTTTCAAAGATGACATTCTAAACTATATTTAATCAAATTATGGAAAGAAAAGTAGGGGTTGGTGTGCAAAACTTTTATTATTTTTCCCTCAGTTTTAGTTTGTTACCCCGATTTTGTTTTTTGTCCATAGATTTACGAGTCTTGAACAGCGGTATATAAACTAATGTTGCCTTTATTTAATGGAACTACATGGATAAAACCAGAGAATTCCGAATATCTGTCAAAATTGCCAAAACAAAGGGAGCGAAAATCCTTAATAACTAAATCAAGCTGTATGAACGGTATTTTCAGCACAGTTTGAAAATAAGTGTAGTTCTGGTCTAAAATATTTGCAAATGAAAATATTACTACAAATATAAAAAAGTCGATGCAACCAAACAGAACCCAAAGTAAAAACAAACCCGGACAGGGAAACAGAGCTGTGCGCGCGTGGGGTACATTTCTTAACTTTGAATGATTTTTAATCTTGTATCATAGTAAATATGTGTATTATTATGCCGGTACAGAAGTTTTTAGCTACTGATCTGATGATACTCTCAGAGGTGAACAGATTAACATCAGTAGTGAAAATGCAATAACAGTATATACTCATCTATTTTATTTATATCATAGACTAGCAATAATAACACTAATAATATTTATAATATTAACAATGAAAGGAAGTCATTCTTACATCATAAATATTGATTTTTTTTTTAATTAATGTTAACGCAAGGTATGTGTATAGAAGAGCAGTAAGGTATATACTTTAAAGATATTTTACATACGTTGAATGATTAGGATTGTTATACTACTTCTGTATCCTGCCACCTCCAAACAGTACTCTCCAACATCATCTGGAGAAACATTAGTGATCTTTAATATTTTCCAGAGACCATCTACAGCTTTTTCAATATTTTTCATCGCTGGTAAAAATTGATGGTTTTTCAAAAAGGAACTCGGACTTCTATCTATTAACAACTTGTACATTAGTTCAACATTTTGACCCTGAATTAGCTGTATGTAACTTGGAGGTTCGTAGATATATAAAACTACAATTAAACAAGCGAGCGAATAAATTAAAAAGAAGAGGATCAAATTTGTACAACATTATCTGCGTGATTTTTTTGAAAACATCTACATCAACTAGAATATTATTACTATGAGTTAGGTTTTGCAACTATCATGGTGATTCAGTATTCGGTTGCTACAATACAAAACATGTTTTACGTCTGTATGTTTGAAAATATATTTTCCGAATTCAACAGTGGCATACACTTACTGCTTTCGGCCAGTTATGATCTTATAGTATTAAAACGTTTGAACCTGCTTGAGCAGTCATCTCATCTATCAAGTAGAAAATGTATTATATATATATACATGATATACGTGACACGTGGTTTTGAAATACTATGAAACAGAAATGACCAAAATCTATGGATGAAAAGGAGACAAGAAAAGAAACTGCTTAACAAAATAAAGTCTTAACAGTTTAAGATTGATTTCATAAATAATGATGTTGGCTGGTGTTTGGAACTGTTGTTGTAATGCTTTAAATTATTTCTTAATATTAGGTAAAATGAAACCTCCGTTTCGTCCATTTTCCATTCGATATGAACACATCTTTTTACATGTGAATTAACAATCTTCAACGTGCAGATGTAGAACGACTTTTATTTGTTATTATAATCCAATCTAAGTATTGCAAGTTTCTTCATTCGTCATAGTTTAACGTAAATTCTCAAATGAAGGTCTTGAGAAGCGATATTGACTTGCCGGAATCAACAAATGATCTATAAATATATCATAATTACAAATAAAATAGCGACCACGATATCATGTATCGTGACCAAATCATGTATTTAAAAAAAAAACCACTCATAAACGTTGGTTAGATGAGACATTACTCCAACTTGCATTGTTATTATGACTGAATATCTCTTAGTTTGAAAGCTTTCATTTGTATCACTTCACGTTTTGCCATGACGTATATTTGCCAAAATCATTCATAAATTTTATTTTGATAATTCTTATCTTACAATTTTATATTTTTAATCGCTCTAATGTATAGAAAAAAGAATAATATTACACCAGTTAAAGCACTTGTGCCGTTAAAAAATTTGAAAAAACACAAATATTTAAAGGTCAAAGTAGGAAATTATTGGATCTGCTACACATCGCCAGCAAAAGTGCATTTGCGACCTTCAACTTCACAATTGAAGGTGAAAATACCAGGACTGATTTTCTTTATTGCAAATATCTCAATGTTGTTCAAACTGATCTGTTTTATCTTCTTCTTTTTTGCGTGTGTAAAATTCTAATTTTATCTATAGCTTTAATTTGTGGATACGGGATGGTTTTAAATGAGATTGGGCAACTGCATGGGTTGTTATATTTGGCTGTTTAATTACCAAGAAGAGTAGTTGGGGTAATTTAATGATGTCAAAAACATCCCTAGCTCTAACTAAAATATGTAATTTGGTTTCATGGTGAATAACAATTGAATCACAGACAAAATTCTGGTTTTCACGCATTTTTATCATTTTCACTGGAATTTCTGGAAAACGGCGCTATTTTTTTAAAATTCCGTCATTAATATTTCAATGTGCTTTTGATAGATAACTATTTTAAAATATGTGTTCTTACTGTTTCATATTTCCATACAAAACATAATAATTCAAAACACAGAATGCAAAAATGCTGACATCTTGTAAATTTAGAAATTGTCTGTCCTTGACTTTCCATCGTGATTTGACGGAAACTGCACCATACGAATATTTGACGACCGGACACACAAGATAGTATAGATGATGTGCTTTCGAACGGTATATGATTTAGCCGTATTTTAGGTGTGTGCATTAAAAATAAAATTTTATAGTTAATGTCACTCGTCTATCTTTTTTATTTAATTTGACGTTCGCATGGTATTACCTTGATTCTCGAGATTCTCATTTATTTATTTTACAACAGCTTTATTCGTGCTGCATCAACCATGTGACGAACACTTTATCTAAATATATTTAGCAATTGGACACGTTTTATTTCCTTGGCATTCTCTTTGATCTACTAAATTTCACTTTTGTTTTAAACCTACATGCAAACATGTTTTAAAATCGAATAATGAGGGTGTCATACTTGAAAACTTTGTCCATTAAGGCACTTTCAAGGCATATGGTACAATATTCATCGCATGAGGAAAAAAGCGTATGTGACGGCTTATTGCCAGACACCAAACGTCCGATGATGATTTTTGACGACAAAGTTGAAAACAGGTTATTTTTTTTTATTTGGTCAATTCAGACATATAATGAAAAAACATACCTTCATGTGCCACTTTCAAATAAATTGGGTCAAACTTTTAGACATTTACTTAAAATTTCGGTTTCGTGAACATTTCTTTTCTTTTGACACACAGACCTTATTTTATGCTTTATATTTGTGTAACAATTATATGGGGAAAATCCATGTTTTTTGGCGACAATTGATGGTGTTCGGTTTTTAAAAGAATTGATTTTAGGAAAAAAACACGCTTTTTCCTGTGCATTTACTAATTTAAAATCAAATTATCTGTGATTTGTTCATAAAAATCTTCATAAATAACAATCAAGCTAAGTATCCTTTTAAAAAAGCGGAGTCCATAACGCTTTTTCATGAAAGACAATGCGCATGCTCTGATAGGAAAGACGTGTTTATATATCAGGTCGAATCTTCAGTAAAATAATGTGATAAGCATTTTGTTTTGAATTATCCAATGACAGGTAAGAATAAGTCAGTCATGCACAAACAAACTGTATAAACTGTATATAATTTGAGACTTTCAAAAGACATATAATTTGTTAAAACATATTGCACACTTGATACTCAGTCGAGTGGACCGAATGCCAACGTGACCATTGTTTTACAAGAACTATTATTTTATTAATGCAAGCAACTTATTCGATCATCTGTGTATTTAACTTTGAAAAAACGGAACCTTAATCCTTGATGCAGAAATCTAATACCACAAACAGTGAATTTAAAAAGCGAAGACGTCGCCCAGACTCTGTGGATATATCACACTCTTCATCTGATGAGCATTTATTTGAAACTAGCATGAGTAATTCCACAGCGGCACCTGTAGTAAGCATTAGTCAGGAAGACATTGTAAAAATAGCACAAACTGTAAAAGAATTTCTTATTGGTGACTTACATAACCTTATTGATGAAAAACAAAAACCTGTTCTACGCGAGTTAAAAGAGTTAAAAATCAATTATGATGATCTTGACAAAAAAATGGAAAGTTTATAGGATATTATTAGTGTTCATGAAAGTTCTGAAGTCAGCAACAATTTAAAGGCAGAAATAAAATATCTTAAAAATAAATGTGATGACCTACACAGCTACTTTTGCATAGGTACTATTTCTGTACTAAAAATTTGTAGTACTGGAAAACTACTTTTAATATTCAGTACTATTTTGTTACTCTAAAATTATTGTAATATTTAGGTACACGATTTTACAGTACTTTATTTGTACTTGAAATTTAGGTACTACACATTTTTGGTCACTACTGTTACATTTTCAGCAGTTTGAAAGTTTTTCTATTTCAAATCTCTTAAAGTTATGATTTTCAAACATGGAATATTATTATTTCTGTACCAAAATATTTAGTACAAATCAAGTACTGTAAAATACAAGTACCTAAATATTACAATAGTTTTAAAATAAAAGAAATAGTACTAAATATTAAAAGCAAATTTCCAGTACTGCATTTGTTTAGTACAGAAATAGTACCTATGCAAAAGTAGCTGTGTAGAGCAGCATAGTAGGATGTATGTGGTCCGTTTTACAGGGATTCCTTTCTCTTATGGAGAAAACACTGACAACAAAATACTCAAAATCGCAAGCCAAATGCATGTCCAAATGTCGCAGAGTGACATAGTAATAAGTCACCGCACTGGGAAGCATTCGTCCGCGCCCAATCATCATACGTTTAGCCAGTCATGGAGTTGAGGAATCTCTACTGCGCTTGAGCAAATTTAACAAAAAAAACCTCAACTTACTAATATCTCCATCAATGAAGAATTAACAAGGCTGAGAAGTAAACTGGCATACTATGCACGATTTCTGGTACGGAACAAGAAGCTCAAATCAACATTGGTGGTCGACGGCAAAATATATATTGTAGAAAACAAAGATGACAAACACATAGTACGAAATAATGATGATTTCAATGCAATGTTAAATGAGCTTGAAATTGAACCCCAACCGAATGGTCCGAACAACCAGATGAAGCCACAGGTGCTACTAGAGAACGATTATTAAAACATGATGATGGTGCTATGTCTGTCATTAACGGAGATGTTGCAAACGGTGGACGCTAATAAAATGAACCATGTTCAGTTTGACTTTGTCTAATTTACCTTGTGTTTTTGTTGGTTTCTTTGGGGGTTTCTTTTATGTTATTTGCTACATCATACTTTTGTATTAATCATTCTCTATTTACCTTAACCATATTTACCTTTACATATTTAATTGGGAAAGACTATGTTTATACAATGTGTGTGGATGTGTCGGTGAGCTTATTTCATTTTTGGCAGTAATATGTAAACTGGCGAACGGGGATACATAAACAAAAATAAAATCAAATCGATGATTTCCCCCCTTTATATTAAGTGATGCAGTAATTCTTTGAGAACGAGCTGAGCGTGCATGTAGAGGTGAACTGGTATTTTTGTTTTGTCCTTTTGTAAACCCTCCCCCTTCTTTTTGTTTTTGAAGATGTGTGACTAAATGAGACGGTCTTTTCTAAATGATAATCACTATGAATTCAGATATAAAAGAACAAAGAGTTACTCTTCCTTTGGATACTTCAAATTGAAATTAAGATAGACATTAATATTTTTCTATCGTGCATTGTGATTTGTGTACAATTTATTTTCCTGTCATGGGTAAAACTCCCAAAGAAAAAGCTTAAACTTGTTTATATAATTACATTTTTGTTACTTACTGTTTAATTGCTTCCTTTTATTGTCCCAGCGTCGGATGTGTGAATCAGTGTTATACGTATCATTTTCTTACCACTAATAATATTATTATTGTAGTGCTCCCAACATATGTTCTGTTTTGTAATATATTCGTTTACGTTAAATGTAAACAATGGGAAGTGACCTAAATGCATATAGGGCACGTGTTGGGCTACACTATGTCAGGTCTACTCGACTGTCTCACTCGATCGATTTACATACCGTTATATAAGTTAATCTGCTTGCCCAAATTGGCACAAAGGCTCTCACAAGATATTCATACTTCGAATTAATAACATATTTGAAAAATCAAAGTTGTTCTACATAAAATTGAGAATGGAAATGGAGAATGTATCAAAGAGACAACAACCCGACCATAGAAAAAACAACATCAGAAGGTCACCAACAGGTCTTCAATGTAGCGAGAAATTCCCGCACCAGGAGGCGTCCTTCAGCTGGCCCCTAAACACATATATACTAGTTCAGTGATAATGAACGCCATACTAATTTCCAAATTGTACACAAGAAACAAAAATTAAAATAATACAAGACTAACAAAGACCGGAGGCTCCTGCCTTTTTTCTACATGTTTGCTATCAAGTTTTAATTCGTATTTAAAAAGAACAAGATGGGTTTTAGAAACAAAAAAGCAACTCCTTTGATGGGTAGATATGAAAATACAAATGACATTTGTTTAACGATTTGTCATTTATTTTTATATATTTTTCTTATTATTTATACGGCAGGGGATATCGAACTAAATCCGGGGCCAACGTCCGACTCACCAGATAACTGCCTGCATAATGATAGTTCAACTGATATGTTAGATTTTTATCGTTATAAAGATCTGTTGACTTTTTCATGCCTAAATATACAAAGTCTGCTCCCTAAAAAATCAATAGTTGAAGCTCAGCTGGAGGACAGGGACATAATCTTACTTACCGAAACATTGCTTAAGTCCGATATAGCTGATAGCTAATTAAAATTAGATAATTTTAAAACTCCATATCGAAAGGATCGGAATGGAGACAGAATCGGTGGTGGGGTCTTAGTTTATGTAAAAGATACTATTCCAAGTAAACGACGTCATGATCTTGAAATACAAAATCTTGAGTGTCTTTGGATAGAAATTAACACACAAAAAGGTAAATGTTTGTTTGGAGTATTTTATAGACCCCCTAATTCTAATGCGCAATACTGGGATAATATGAATTTGTCCATAGAGAATGCTTTCAATTTGGGTATTGATAAAATAGTAGTAACGGGCGATTTCAACGAAAATTTGTTGAATTATCGAAACACAAAACTTACAAATATTATTTTGCAAAACAGCCTGAATCAAGCAATTGATCAGCCGACATTTTTCTGCGAGACCAGTTCATCTTTACTGGATTTAATTTTAGTAAACGACCCAGACATACTTTAATATACTGAAGTCGATGATAATATTTTGGAAGCTAATGTAAGATATCACTGTCCCGTGAGTGGCATAATAAACATTAAAAAAATACCAAATAAAGTTTTTAGTAGGAAGATTTAGGACTATGATCACGAAGACCTAACTAATTATAAATTTGATCTAAGTGAAGTTAATTGGGATGATATTATTAATAATAATGACGTAAATGTTGCCGTGACAAAAATTACAGAAACTATATTAAAAATAGCTGCAAAACATATACCTAGTAAATTTGTCAAGTTTAGATCTCAAGACCCGCCATGGCTAACTGGTCATATAAAAAAACTAAATCGGCGCCGAAAAAGACTTCATAAAATGGCAAAAAAGAGAAATACTGCTGATTCTTGGCGACAATTTCGGTATGTAAGGAATCAATGCATACATTTTATAAAAATAGCTAAACTTGACTTTTTCAACAAACAAATTATTATATTAGAGAATCCAGAAACCAATGTTAAGAATTGGTGGAAGCTTTTAAAAAAATTATCTGTACAGCCTACGAAAGCGTCAAATCCCCCCCTTTGTTAGTAAATAATGAATATATAGAAGACGATGATGAAAAATCAAACGCATTTAATCTCTTTTTTTGTAAGCAAGCGACCGTGGATGATTCTACAGCATCTTTTCAAAATACCCCCATGTCCGATGATATACCAATTTTAGACAATATTATAATAACCGAAAAGTAAGTGTTTGATCACTTGTCTTTGTGACATATCACTAAAGCGACGGACCCTGATGAAATTAGCAGCAGGCTTCTGAAGTATGCTGCTCGAGAGTTAAGAAGGCCCCTGGCGTGAAGCAGTGTATCCAGAAACCTGGAAATTAGCAAGCGTTATACCAGTTTTCAAAAGTGGTGATAGAGAACTGGTGTCAAACTATAGACCGATATCACTTTTGTCGATCATTAGTAAGAGTATGGAACGTTGTGTTTTTAAGCATTTCTTTAACTTTTTAACAAAACATAATATAATAACAAGTGCCCAGTCATGTTTCATGCCTTGAGATTCTACAATTAACCAACTCCTGCACAAAACAGATTTATTTGGCAAAGCTCTTGACGCAGGAAAAGAGATTCGTGATGTCTTTTTGTTTTATATAAGTCGTGCTTTCGATCGAGTCTGGCATGAAGACTTAGAATTCATAAACTTAAAAATATTGGTATAAGAGGAAACCTATTTAAGTGGTTTATGAGCTATTCATCAAATCGAAAACAAAAAGGTGTTATTTCAGGTCAATCCTGGGATACTTTTGGTGTAAATGCTGGCGTCCCTCAATGATCAATATTAGGCCCCTTTCTTTTGTTAGTATAAATAAATGACATTGTAAACGACATAGACTGTAATATAAAACTATATGCTGACGATAATTCCCTTTTCATAGTAGTTGAAGATTAATATGCAGCAGCGAGCAAACTTAATTCTGATATAGAGACTATCAATAATTGGTCAGTCCTATTGCTAGTTAATTTTAATGCAAAAAAGACTGAAGCTATGACAGTTTCCAAGAAATCAGTAAAACCACATCATCCACCTCTTTATATAAATAATGATATGATTTCAGAAGTAGAAAGCCATAAACACCTTGGTTTAATCTTTCATGAGGATGGTTCATGGCATTCTCATGTCAATAAAATAATTGAAAAGATAACACCTAGTTTAAATTTATTTCGTGCCTTGAAATTCAAATTGAAAAGAAAGTATTTACAAGCTATATATTTAAGTTTTATCCGACCTTTATTTGAATATACAGATATCATTTGGGACAACATTCCACACTATTTAAGTGATAAACTAGAAAATATGAAACTTGAAGCGGCTAGGATAGTTACTGGTGGTACTAAGTTATCGGCCATTAATAAATTATACGACGAAACAGGATGGGAGTTACTATCAGAAAGACGTAAAAAACACAAAATTATAAAATTTCATGAAATGTTTCATATTAAGACCCCTGATTATTTAAGCGATATTACCTCTCAACAATTATTTAATATTCATAATTATGACACAAGACGAACGAATGACACGCAACATATAAAGTGTAGAACTGCATTTTACCAGAAATATTTCTGGAATGCTATTCCGGACAATATCAGACTAAGTCCATCTAAGTTTACACTTAAACGTTACCTTAATCAAAATGTAAATGAAATACCAAATAACTATTTTTATGGAGACAGGAAAGGACAAATACTTCATGCCAGACTTCGGATGGATTGTAGTAATCTTAACGAACGTTTAGTTAAGAGAAATCTTGTAGAAAGTAAAAACTGTACCTATGGTAGAATCGAGAGCAGTAAGCATTTTCTTCTCGAGTGTAATAGTTACTCCAAAAACGTACGATAGAACAAATTCCGTTCACATACAATATAGAAACACTTCTATTTGGCTGCAATAACCTCAATCAAGAGGAAAATCTACTCGTGTTTAAACAAGTGCAACAATTTTTGGTAGATTCGAAGCGTTGTGGCTTATAGCGTCCTTCGTGCATGATTAGAATCGTAATTGGGTGAGACAGTCTTGACAAAGTCCTGGAAACACACTCCGCCGCCGGTACATATATATATAGGAAAGATCTGACGCAAAAAAAAAATCAACTTTTTTATTTGCAGTTATTTCCCTTTATCTTTTTTCTACAGGGAGACGGATTAATAGAAGGAAACCTTGTTTCAGAATCCCTTTGTAATATGTTATCACTGTATTTATATGTGTAAGTCATATGTACATAATTTTTTGAAATTAAAATATGTTAAAGTAAAATTAGTCGAAAAATGCATTTACCGATATAACACATTAACTGCTAGTTTATGTTAGCGATACCGAAATGACAGCGGAATTTCCATTTTAACTGTTCAGTATGTTCTTGAGTAGTATTAGATTTTAAACTGTTTTTTATTCGAATATCATTGATAAGTCGTTGAAACGTGCGAATGACATGTTTAATTGATTAGGATTTATTTTATTAATTTTCACACCATGCTACATTAACTCTTAATTTTGCTAGTGCAGACGGTTTTCCCAGTTAATTCAAAACATTAAAATGTTCTGTCTGTAGTTGCATCATGTTTTTTAAGACATATTTTTATTGTCAAACAATAAAAATATAATATGGTTCTTACCTTTCCAACACAATTCAACTATCAGAAATCCAATACTGTAGGCAATGGTTAAACCTATAAAAAAAAATGCGCATACGAGCAAAGTCAAAAACTTTTTGAACTCTCAGAATAGTCTTACATTAAATAGACTCGAAATGTTCCAGATCAGTTAAAATGTACTAATTTAGTGTCGAAAACAGTTTATGTAAACTATCCTTAGAGCTACTCCCTGATTATGATTCAAAACAACTCGATCGGAAGTCAGGGGAGTAAATTTTCTTTTCATGTATCAAATCCGGAAGATATACTGGTAGAACAACAATTAAGTGTTCATTTTTTAAAGACGCTTTATATGTGTTGCTCTTCTATGAAATGGGTGATTAATGAAAACGTTACATGTACTTGTTTATAAAACTATTAAGGTAACAATAAGACAATATGCCTTTCTCTGTGACAATATAATACATTAGTTTAATTGACAAAAAATACACCATTACACAATATAATACAATGATATTTGTTTTCTACTACATGCATCATTCAATAATTTTTGTTAAGCAGATCTGAAAACTGAAAAAAGTGGAAAATAAAGTACATTTATAGATAAAAACTTTTTACTTAATACAAAAAGACTGTAAGTCCTCCTACTACCACTTTTGAAAGTTAATTAATGCACGCAAGCTCATGTTGAAACATTAGCTTCAACATTCGTCACATGTGGAACAGATTCTGTTTACCATCTGGAGCACATGAGATCAACCCAGGTTTTGGTGTAGTCTTTAGTTTTATATGTTTTGTCTTGTGTACGATTATTTGTCTGTTTGTCTTTTTCTTTGTATCCAAGGCGTTGTCAGTTTCTTTTCGATTATGATTTGAATGTCCCATTGGTATCTTTTTGAAATTGTAAACATGCATGATTACGCCTCATTAATATAACTGCAAACTGCACTAATTTTCTTTCTCGAAAAGAACGACTCTCTTCTTTTTTTAAGACGTATTACTTCCTGTCGACTTTACAGTGGAACACTTACCAATACAGATGGAGCATATTGCTTTATTCCATTGAACTGAAAAAATGCATCACAAATATATTTCATCAACATTGATTATATAGGGAATATTGAATACAACTTTGACAAAAAATCAACGTTTCATTTCATTAACTGAATTAATTCTCTAGCCCAATTTATTAGCAATATGTTGAGATAAGAGGACACAACAAGACACATCATGAATACGTCATAAGTTAGAGAAGAATACATAAAACATTCGTGTCAAGAACAAAAAGGTACACCATATGCGACATAACATTAATCAAAACATGTAAAAGATAAAGCGAAACGACTGTATCATGAAATAGAAGCTATCCTATTCTCATCAAACACACACACACACATATCGCGTAATTTGATGTGAAATGAATTTACCATTACTCGATAGAAAGATAGGAATCAGATCTATTGACACGTACAAGAATATCAAATTGATATTGACGGTCAAATGGTATCATTTTATGTAATTTCTTACCACGACTTCTGAAAATATCATGCATATCATTTTAACATGGGGGTCACCAGTTTCTTTTAAAGTGCAGTGTCACACTTTTAACAAATATATGGTTAATGTGTTTGAGCATGTGGAAAGATAATTTATCACTTTTGTTTATACAATTATATAATATGTGGATTACTTCATTCTTATCATGGTTATAAGTACATAGAATAATACCATTACAAACTCAATCCCAATTTAATAGTCCTATACTTGTCTTTAAATAAAACAAATCTATTTTTATATTTAGATGTTTACCTCTGATATTATAAATATAAAAAGCAAATGTCCCTTCCTGCATATTAATAAACTCATCATAGATACCATGATTGAAATGTTATATTTGCGCCAGACGCGAATGTCGTATACAATAGATATCAGTGACACTTGAATGAGAAAATGTTAAAAGGCAAAATAATAATGTGACATGCAGTTTATATTTCGTTTGTGGTGTCCTAGTGAGCTGACGTAAATAGGAGGTGTTCAATGTTACTATTATATGGTTCATTTATATATTTTTGTGTGCCTATTGTTCTTGTGTTTGTTCGTATGGTATACCAGTCACGCGGTACTGTTATTTTTAGGGTATTTTGACATTGCCATAGAAGCGAGAGATTCGGTTAGCTATTACACCAGGTGCAACCCACAATTTTTTCATAAAATATCATGTACTAAGTCAGAAATTTGGCAGTTGTCATCTACAGTCCGTTTCTATGTTTGTTGGCGTTTCCTTTTGTAACAGTTGTAGTTCCATATATCTGTTGTTCTGCGGTTTTCCTCATACAGTTGATAAACTTCCATTCGTTTAAGTATAATACCTAGATTTGTTTCTGCTTTATCAAATTATGACTATTTCTAAAACAATGATAAAACAAAAACAAAATACTGAATCCAATAAAATTCAAAACGGAAAGTCTATATTCAAATTGAAAAATCAATAGCTGAAACACATTTAACGAATGAATAACAACTATGATATTCCTGATTTGGGACAGGCGTTTGTGGATTAAATCTGGTTTTTAGCTAACTTAATGTCAATTATGTATGTGTCACAATTGTGCCTTGTCGTAATTGTTAATTTTCAACGACGAAAATGTAGTTTGAAAACACAAATGTTTATTTAGGACAGAAGATATATATTTTAATAGACGCATAATACTATTTAAATAAAAGCCCAATACAAAGCCTATAAACGAAAAAACAAAACAAAAAACAACTAAGTTTTGATGGTCATCATGATGGATTAGTTTTTAATAGACCGAGGAAAATATTGCTTTCATTTATTGTCGGTGCACGCAATCGTGTGTTAATCTTTCATAAAAGAACATTGAAAAATGGTCGAACCTTTTTCTTTACATCAAGTTAAACTAATTATTGAACAAACTATGCATACAATTATCGAAAAAGATTGAAACGTATAAAAATAAGAAAGAAGGAATATTTGAATTCAAATGATTAAGTTCCATGTAAGAAACGTATTATATAAGTATTGATATAGTCTTTCAACGATAACACAATTAAAATATTAATATAGATTGCACACACTGGATTGTGCAGTAAAATTTTAGCTTTGATCCATCCATGACTTTGATTTACAGAACTGCTATTTAGAACTGTTTCGCTGTTTTCGTGTATGTCAAGTGCGTTGAGGGATTAGTTTCATTGATACATTTTCTTTTAAAATGAAGTGCACAGACTATAAAAACATTTGGTGTGCATACAGTGTGTGTCCTTACAGCTGTGGAGTATTTATTAATGAGGCAGCAAATGTGTCAATCTTCGATTTATCTTCTTCTTGTATAGTTTATTATCAGTCCGCAAATAGTTTTATCGTAGAGTGGTTAAATTGGACACTAATTAAGGCTTAGCAAATAGAACGTCCGCTTGCAATGATACTTGTATTGGAACTCTCAAAGCTAACATCACAACAAGGGTGACGTCGTGTACATGGAGAGCGGTAGCGGGAACACCTCATGTGCAATTCTTAACACTCTGGGGGCCCGCAAATGAATTTAATTACAATAAAATGAAAATAAATTATGAAAATTTCACTTTAAATTACTGTCTAAGATAAATATAAAACTTTGAATATCTTCAATTGTCTTTGACAATGAGCACAAATAAATGAAATTATTTTAATTAGTCTGTGATAAAGCACGATCAGTTAACAGTCCATTAAATTATACGATAGTCTCATTTGGTCCTCATTTTTATATTTTCCTTTGCATCGGTCATCGCTCGTCTGGCGGGTAGTATCTCATCACACGGTCCTGTGTATTCATTAGATGTCAGTTCTAGAGGATATAACTTACTAATAGGTCTAGGCGTTGGACCATGTTTAGTCCGTAAAAGAGCTGATCTGCTAAACTCATCTCGTCCTTGAATCAATTTGTCGATGATCCTTACATTTCAAGTTGTTCTTGAAGTTTCATCATGTATAACAACGACCTCTCCAATATTAATGTTTTGTTTTTCCGTTCCAAAGTTACGATGCTGTTTTCTAAGTGATATAAGGTATTCAAGTTTCCACCCTGTCCAAAATTTGTCAATGATATGATTTTGAATCTGTAACAATTTAACAGCTGTTGCAAGTGTTAATTGTTTTGAATTTTCTATGTTTGCATCTAAAGTTCCGGTGTACGGTAAAGTCGTAATTCTTCTTCCGTAGAGTAAATGTGAGGAAGTCTATGATTCATTTCCGTTTGATCTGATGATAGGCACGTCAACGGACGATCATTAAGAATAGCTTCCATTTCTGTGACAATAGTTTTAAGTACACGTAAACTCACAAATGCCTTTCCTAAAACTTTTTTAATACAGTTTTTTGTCAAACCTATTAATCTTTCCCACCAACCAGTGTACCATGGTGCACGTTTCGGTATAAACTTCCCTATTGTTCCATAGGAATTTTATTGTTCATTTAATAACGGTGACTTGGTTTGAAATTCTATTTTCTTTGCCGCAGCTACATAGGTTGTTGCATTATATGATATCATGATTTTTGGTAACCACTTCATGGTAGTAAATCGGCGTAACGCTAAAATGTATGTCTCTTCTGTAAGATCTTCTACAATTTCTAGGTGTTCGGCTCTTGTATTCGCACAAGTAAATAGGCAAATGTACGCTTTTTCCCCTACTACATTTTTAGTTTTGATGCTCAATGCACATTTAAAGTCAACGCCAGTTACAGTAAACGGCGGCGAATCTTTTAGTCTATCTGTGGATCGTTCGTGTTTGTTGCTAAGTTATCTTTGGTTAGAGTTGTAAATATTAGAGCTTCTTCTTTTTTCCACTCAGGCCATTTTGTGGCATCAACAATCCACCCTTTCATCCATAGATCCCAATGTTTAAACCTTACAGCTTTCATTCCTCTTGAAAGTGCTTTGAATCAAGCGGACAATTTCTCCAGGAAAATCCCTGTGTTAGCTGATTTATTTTCGTAACTCTGTTTTTGTACGAAAATCGGTACCTGTTTTTAAGTCCTTAACCAACTCAATTTAATTTGACTGTCACTCCAAAGTGTTGCTTGTGAAACGCTTATATATGACTTCACATGTTTCAGTAATCTACTCTCTATCACTGCTGCCATGAGCTCAAGTTTCGGAATTGTCATGTTTTTCAATGGGGCAACTCTGTTTCTTGACATAATCAGCGTAGACTGGTTTCCGCAAACTACATACACACATGCTTCATACGGCGTTAAACTTGCATCTGTGAACATGTGTAGCGAAATATCTTCCGTTGATCTCCTTTCTTTGAAATTTCAGTCTCTAAACATTCATGTGTGTCTCGTTTTATTTCTTTCCATTCCATTATAGTTCCTGGCGATAACGGTTCATCCCAATCCAGTTTTTTCACCCAAAGGGTCTGCATGAACATTATACTCCTAACTGTTATGAACTTTTAATTCCTAGAGGGTCGTACATTTTTGAAGATTGTCTAAGAATTTCACGCTTTGTAATCAATTGATTTCGACGTATTCCTGTTTTGTAAAAGTAAGCGTGTCCTTGTTTGTATTCCATTTAAGTCCTAATACTTTGATAAGTTTGTCATTTTAAAGTACATTTTCTGACGTTAGACGATCTTGTAAAGTCTTGTTGTTTGATGCCAAAGAGCGTAAATTAAATTCCCCTTTTGCAAATAAGGTATGAGATGTGTCAAAATATTGTAGTTATTGGCTCTAGGTTGGAAATCTTGAAATCATATTTTCAACGTATAGATCCTTGTGTATAGCATTAGTTCATGCACATGTATTTTCACTTAGGTGCTTTTGAACAATGGCATTTAGAATAAATGGAGAACAGGTAGCTCCATATAAAACGGATTTGAATCAGTAAACTGATAGCGGACAGTAGAGCCTGAAGGATCGGAAAACCAAAAACCTCTAGGTACATGTACATCACGATCTTTCTCTTCTAATCCAACATTCAAACACGCCTTTTCCATATCTGTTGAAACTGCACATTGATTTAATCGAAATTTAAGTAAAATGGTGATCAAAGGTGCCATGAGCGTCACTGATGAAGACGAAACGCGCGTCTGGCGTACTAATTTATAATCCTGGTATCTTTGAAGTGGTCCCAATAATAAATAACTTAATATTTTAGATTTTACGGCAGTAGGTCTCTGGCCTCTAATGGCCACTACGAGTACTGAGACTTAGAAATTGTCGTTCGCGGTAACTGGCCATGGATCCCAGATAGATATGATAATTTAGTAACTTTTTGGTTGTAAGTCTTGAGTGGTGTGGCGATTTTTTGGGACGATCAATACTCGTATCGGCAATTGTCCTTCGTCTGTGAATAGAATATCAAAAAAATAGTTGCAATTTTCAAGTGTCTAATTTTTGTACTTTCTGCACTGTCCTCAAACCCAGATTAGTTTAAACTCTCTGTTCTAGTTATTGATAACTGTAATTTAGCGGCTAGGTCTTCTGTGATGACCGACCTCTGTGCACCATAATCAAAAAGAATGTTGGAATCTAAAGATTGTAGTCCAGAACTTACAGGATTTATTGCGGTGTTGAGCATGACATTCGTGGTTGCCTGTGAATGTAAAATTGTGACGGTTGTGTAGAATGGTACTTACGTTCACACTATCTTCTTTATTTATTTGAGCGTTATCCTTACATAAACTCGTGTGGTGACGCTTATGAAATTTTCTGCATATTTCATATGACTTACAATCAACCAAGTTATGATGTCTCACACAGTTGAAGCATAGCGGTCTCTTTTAACTTTTTATATTCCGTAACTTTGGTACAATTTACAGAGGCGTGTGATTCTTTACAAAATACGCATGACTTTACGTGCATTTGTCTGTTTGCTTGTTTTGTATGTTCCTTTGCATTGGTGTAAAATGCTGCAGTAGCGGTATGAGTTTCCGTAAAATCAGTGGAATTGGCTTCCTCCATAATATTGAGTTCGTAAAATATCACGTGTCGTAGGTCAGATAATTGCCAACCTTTCGAACCATGTTGTCTTGTTAAATTTATCCGTATTTCTCTCGGTAACTTTTTCAATATGATAGGGACCAATAATCAGCCATAGGTATCCTGTTCCTGACCAAGTGATTCCAAACCACGTACATATTTTTCTATTTTGTCATTATAATTACGTAAGCTTTGTAGGGTATTCCTAGGTGACGGTATTTCAAGTAATGCATTCGTGTACTTTTGTGTGATTTTATGAACTTGTCCGTACCACTGTGTTAATAAAGTAACTGTTCTTTCGTAATGTAAGTTTGTAAGCGCAAAGCCATTACAGTTTTGAAAGCTTCATCATGCAACAATGACTTCAAGAAATTGAACCTCTGGACGTTACTCAGTGTAAGATTTGTATGTACGGCTGCTTCAAACGAGTACCAAAAGGACTGCCATTGTAGAATGTCGCCATCGGAAGTTGGTAGGTTGAGTTTAGGGAGCTTATTGTACTCGCTAGCAATTGAGGATTATGAGCGAAAATCTGAACGGAAATGTGTGTTGTGCTGATTTTCTGTGCTTGAGAGATTACTGCATGTAGGATCTGTCGGCGGAACGATGTTTCTAGAATTTCTAAAGCTTGTGGCATTTATATTTACCGTTGATGTTTGTACTTTGATATATTCTGCTATTTGACGTACTTTTGTTTCTAAAATTAAAGGAATACTCATCTGAATCGACGCATTCTGTTTCAGTGTCCTCTTGGTCCAAATTCTGATTTATATCCTCATCCAATTTCCTTAACAATTCTTGTTTCCTTTTCAAAGTGTCAAAAATGTTTGAAATATCATCAAAATTAACAACTTCTTTTCCGTTCTCCTGAATTTCGTCGAATTTCTTGAATATTCTTGAAACGGCGCTTCTATGTCCTGCACGTATCGATTTTTGCTTCAAATTCATCTTGGTCACTTGACACTAATATCGTAGAGTGGTTGTATTGGACACAAATTAAGGCTTAGTAAATAGAACGACTACCTGCAATGATACTTGTATTGGAAATCTCAAAACTTACGTCACAACCATGGTGACGTCGTGTACATGAAGAGCGGTAGTGGAAACACCTCATGTTCAATTTTAACAAGTTTGTGTATGCTCAAAATACAATGTAGATCATACATTTTCCAGTTATCTTACTAATTAAATTATAGAGCATGCTCCATTGTTATCAAAATGGTTATGGTGCTTCTGTAGTTTGTTAAATTAAACAGTGTTTGTTCTGATAATTCATTACTCTGGACATGACATCTTGAATGGTTTGCAAATCATATATAATATTAATCATTGTTATTACAATAAACCGTTTTATATCATGTCAAGCGTTAAAAGGAGAACACCAAAAAATATTATTTCATAAAAAAGTAGAGAAATGCTTGCTCTATTTATGAGCTTTATATCATATTGTACTCCTCAATACGAGTTCTATGAAATTAAACTATTACTTAAACATAATTTAGGTTTAAATGTTTATAACTAACATGTCTAATACGTACCTTCATATGACACAATTCGTGTTGTTGAAATAATTCTTGCGCTACTTGTATTTACAGCTACGCGGCTCCTTAAATATATAAGTATATTTTATAGTGTAGCAATTAATACTTGCATGTTGAACTAGAGTCCCTTTTTATGGTGTAAGGAGATGGTTGAAGCAATGCTCTTTAACTTGATTTTTGCCTTCCACCTTTTTATTTTTATTTTATCTAACCTATGGGTCAATACCACTTCTTGTGGTGTTTTCGTCCCATGTGGAAACACAGCATTTTGTGTTGACATAGAATATCATGAAAAAAATTTGGGCATGTTTGGGGCTCCTCATAGTTTTTTGGTAGGTGTAAGCCAAGGCTCCGTGTTGAAAGTTGTACTTTTACCTCTAATGGATAATTTGTACAAGTGGTTACTTGGATGGACAGTTGTCTCATAGGCACTTTACCACAGATACTTATATCTGTTGCACGTTCTCAACAAATCTGTATATTAAATTAAAATTATTCGAAACACTAAGGGTTTAATGTTGTACCCCCAACAACAAATGGAAGTTTTTAACGACCTTCACTGGCTATACAGTCCTTGCACAGTCGTTGTACCCCAATAAAAGAGGGTCAAAACATACCAAAGGGACAGTCAAACTCATAAATCTAAAACAAACTGACAACGCCATGGCTAAAAATGAAAAAGACAAACAGAAAATCAATAGTACACATGACACAACATAGAAAACAACAGAATAAACAACACGATCCCCACCAAAAACTAGGGGTGTTCTCAGGTGCTCTGGAAGGATAAGCAGATCCTGCTCCACATGTGGCACCCGTCGTGTTGCTTATGTGATTACAAATCCGGTAAATAGTCCAATTCGGTAGGTCACATTCATGAAAGGGAGGGGGATTGTAGTTACGACGTAAGGAACATATCCGATATCATTTGTGAAACGGTTATTCCATAACAGTCAACCAACTCGTGATGGCGTCCGTAAAATTTACGAAGGGATGATTTCAACTTCACCATTTGGAACTCTTGGTTTAAAAGCTTCCTTGTGAGCAGTAACCCTCTATCAAAGAAATCATGATAGGAAATGCAAGCACGGGAATATCGTATCAATTGGGAGATAAGGTTGCTTCAGCTGTAATTTGCACAATGTTTTGTGTTTTTTTGCAATCATTTAAAAAAAAAGTTTATGATTCTTTTTTTCTTTGATGAGGTTTTGCAGTATACAATATTCTTTATTCTACCGAATGCATTTTGAATTCAGGTTTATTAAATTTAAGAATTTCGTTGTACAAGTTTATTTAGTTTTTCAAGCGGAAAATTTGAAGGAAAATATATTTGGGAGATCTTTATCTAGTTCAATTCAAAAAGTGATTTTGAAACGGCAACCGTAAATAAACAAAGTAAGGAGATATATAAATGATGCAAATGAAATTCAATTGTCAAATTGCCCAAGAATAGCAATATTATTATGAAATAAAGTTGCAACTTTTATACAAGTTCAATCTTACTTACTCAAGGTGGACCAGGTATGGGTATATAAATGAAGAATGATAAAATGTGTTCACAGTTTGCCAAAACATAGTGTATATTGATAAATGTTCAAAAATATCATAAAAAATGATAGGTTACCGAAAAAGTAAAATCACAAAAATACTGCATTTCGTGGAAACTTCATAATGGCATTTCCCCAATTCAAATGGCAAAACCATAAGCTCAAACACACCAAACGATTGGATAACAACTATTATCACTAACATTTTCTCAAGCAACAGGTTGTGTCAAAATTACATATTTTTTTATGGATTATATAGGGAAAAAAATCATAATGTGATTAAACGCTAAACTAAATGATAGAATTGTAAAATAAAATACGATAAGATAGCTTTCAGAAAATGCTTATAGATTAGCATAGAAAAGATAAGGTCATCGTTTGTTTTTCCAGCTAATTTACAAAATATCAAATGCCAAATAGATTATAATTACCTCCCCTTAAAATGTGAATAGATTAAACAAATACAAATCAAGCAAAAAAATAATCTACACTTGTAAATATCAGTTAATATCTTATAAAAATTAAAAATCACACAAATACTAAACTACATGGAAAATTTAAAAAGGAGACTTTATTCTTTTAAATGAAAATTCAAAATAGTTTTCTGCATTCCTGCATCCAATTTTGCTAAATTGATGCATGTCTTGACAAAAGGTTTTCTGTCTTTTTACAATTCAAGATGGCGAAAGACACAGATACCACTTTACAATGAATTGAAATCCCGAAGGAAATATTTACAATTGATAAACCAATTAGATAGTGCAATTTTCAGTGCAGGTATTGGCAGGTATAGTTGTATTATAGAGGATATTAGTTTAATTATATATCGAAGAAGATGGTAACTATCTAACGGTGTACAATTGTAAATGTGTAATTTTGTGCATTTTTAACGTAATTTTTTAACCAAGCAGATATTATCACGAAAATATCTACACCTTAGATTAATGTTACTCAAATGCATGTCACATCTACTTTCGAGTTGGAACCGCCAATCATTCATGAAAGTTGGCAATAACAGAGTGACGAAAGATACCAGAGCATCATTCAGACTCTAAGAATATAAGCTGACAACGCAATAACTAAAAACGGAAAATACAAACAGACAAATAATAGTACATAAAACACAACATAGAACACAAAACATTTAGCAACACGATCCCCAATAAAAAAGTGGGATCGCAGGTGCTCCACATGTGGCACTTATCGGGTTGCTCATGTTACAACAATTGACCACAAACCCGGTAAAATTCTAATACCGTACGTCACATTTGTGAAAGGGAACTGGGTTGTAGTTACGACATAAGTCACATATCCGATATCATCTGTGAAACGAATATTCCATAACGGTCAACAAAATCGTGATGGTTTCCGTAAAATTTACAAACGGATGATATGGAATTCAAGGTGTAAGAGCTTCCTTGTTAGATCAACCTTCTATCACGAAATCGTAATAGGAAATACTGTCGTATCAATTAGGAGATATATACTCCGTATGCAGGAGCTGCTGGAATGCTGGATACACACATTACCAAGCCCGAATCAGTTGAAAAATGGTAACTGCAATTCTCCTATTAGATTTAATAAAAATCATGAACCATATCATATTCGTATCCAGGTTAATTTAGTAGGGATGATAATGGAGAGTAGAATATTAAAAATGCTTAAGATGATCCATGTAAAATAATTAATAAGGTAAGACCAGTTTTCCTTTTTGTTAAGTATTGAAAAGAACTAACCCTTTCATACTTTTGGTATATACAGTTATCTACTTCTAGGAACAATTAATATTGTGTATGGACGGAGAATGATAATCCTTATTTTTGAAATGGCTGAAGAAGTTATGTTATTAATAAGCATCAAGACAACCATTATGTCACGAATGAACACTGACGTATATTTGTGTTTTATCAGTTGTTTCTATAAACAGTCAGTATTCTGAGCATTCAAAATTTACAACTTAAGTAAAAAAAAGAGTGTCTACTGGCAATCTGTTTTAGTAGGAATTGATGGTATTACCTTTTATTCTAATTGGGCATTTCAAAACAAGACAATGATTGCAGTAGTGACATATTCCTTTAACATTTGCAAAAAAACACAAAATACGTCATCATACACATGTAGCATGTTTAATCCGGAAGCAGAGATATAACAACAACGAAAAGTAGATACAAAAACAACAGAGAAACATTTCTACTCAAACCAAAATTATGTTTATTCATTTAATTAAACTTCATAGTGTTAAAAGAGAATTTCGTTCAAACCAAATGTTTTCCTATGTTTGTGAATTGTACCTGTATACGAAGAATATGTATGCCTGTTGATTCGTTATCATAGGGCTTGTGTCTCTTATTTTGAATAAATGCTTCTGATTTGAAGGAAGGTATTTTGAACTGTGATCATATGTGGAAATCTCTATCAGTAAACGAAATGCCGTTTCAAACAAATTTGACAGATGCCGATTCAACGTTACAATATTCCGTCAAATTGTGATGTACGCATAATTTTTTTCTTATACAATAACATGCATTTAATCAGTTATTGAACATCTGTGTTCCATAAGACTATTGATATTTCCACTTGTTAACGCTACCCCGTTCTCATTCTCTCGACTGTGTCATTACAAAAAACGACTCGTTACTAGTTTTGTACTTGTTTGGAAAACGCAATGCGTATTCATGTACAACAATATTTGTTTTGTGTAGTGTTTATGTGGATCAGATCATTGTTTTTTATTTCCTGTTTATCCTTTGTCTTTTATTTTGTCATGGTATTCTCTCTCTCTCTCTCTCTCTCTCTCTATCTCTCTCTCTCTCTCTCTCTCTCTCTCTCTCTCTCTCTCTCTCTCTCTCTCATTCTCTCTCATTGTCATAAACATTTAAACTGACCGTAAAAGTTTTAGGATATTATTTGATTTTTTACCTTTTGTAGATAATTGGTTTACATTCAGATACAACTATTTTTTCTTCATCACGAATGCATGTATAATCTGTAAAAATAAAGAATACACCTAATTGATCGAGTCAAAAAGAAACCTACCATGGTTGAATTCGATTTAAGTTGTTTTACACGGGCATTCACTATCACATTTAAATAAATAATGATGTCATTATCATAAATTGTAACTAGTATATCATTGAATGAATAAAATAGACATTCAATTTAATAACAGTCTCCTTTCATTATGGTAGACAGGGGTAATTTCTTTAGTTAAGTACAACTAAAGTAGGAAACAGGTATTCGAAAGATTACAAAATCAGTTGTTCTGGACTTTGTATACCGAAATACGAAATATTAAATTTATCGAACTATTTGAAAAGGCTTTTAAGTGTAAGATATTTAAAGAAAAGTCTATGACAAGTATTCCAAGAATAAACAGATTAAGTTCATCTTGAAAAGGTTATTACCTGGTGATAACATGTCAGTTGAGTTTGTACATTTCTTAAGATAACATGAACAGTCTTCCTTTGATGGTACGCAAAAACATGGATTAAGAGTTTTGACAATGAAATCATAACCTCTCGTGTAGTCACATCTGCAGGTAACATCAATGTTACGGTTTCCTTTATCATAGATCACTTGTCCTTCTTCATTACATGTAGACTTTATAAAGATACATTTGGTACTGACATTTGTGTAAAAGTTTATTGGCCATGGTTGGTAGCGCTCTGACGAACATACATCAGCATCTAATCCTCCGCGAAGAACATGTTTTCTACCTGTAACACATATCTCATTTCACAATTGTCCTTAAGGACAGTTGTTTAGAAAAATCAATATAAAACATATCTATATGATTGAAAGATCCAGCAAAGGTTGTTTTTAACAGACTATCAATTTGAAAGATATAATATATTTAAAGAATTTTTTTTTTGCTGCAATTGTGTTTTTTTATTGTTTTTTTTTATATATATATCCTTTACTATAGATAATTGAGCTGATCTGTAACTATAACATCTCCATGCCTTATATATCATGTACTGTAGTAAGCCGCTAGATTAAAACTGACGAGGAAAGGTAACACACGGCCACTGAAAGCTCTATTTTTGTAGAGCCCAGGTGGTCGTGTGGTCTAGCGGGACGGCTGCAGTGCAGGCGATTTGATGTCACGATATCACAGTAGCATGAGTTCGAATCCCGGCGAGGGAAGAACAAAAAATTTGTCAAAGGAAATTTACAGATCTAACATTGTTGGGTTGATGTCTAAACAACAACCCAACAATGTTAGATCTGTAAATTTGCTTTCGCAAATTTTTGGTTCTTCCCTCGCCGGGATTCGAACCCATGCTACTGTGATATCGTGACTCCAAATCGCCTGCACTGCAGCCGTCCCGCTAGACCATACGACCACCTGGGCTCTCAAAAAAAAAGCTTTCGCTGGCCGTGTGTTACCTTTCCTCGTCAGTTTTAATCTAGCGGCGTACTACAGTACATGATATATAAGGCATGAAGATGTTATTGTTACAGATCAGCTAAATTATCTATAGTAAAGGATCCTACAAATTAATGTAATATACAGTCACAGAAAATAATTATATTTATAAGTACGTCTGAGTCAGTTACAACTCTACAACAGATGTATCCATCGGATCGCCATCAATGATGGTGATACATGGCTGTGTACATAATGTATATACAACTCGTCTAAACAACAACCCAACAATGTTAGATCTGTAAATTTGCTTTCGCAAATTTTTGGTTTTTCCCTCGCCGGGATTCGAACCCATGCTACTGTGATATCGAGACATCAAATCGCCTGCACTGCAGCCGTCCCGCTAGACCACACGACAACCTGGGCTCTCAAAAAAAGAGCTTTCGCTGGCCGTGTGTTACCTTTCCTCGTCAGTTATAATCTAGCGGCGTACTACAGTACATGATATATAAGGCATGAAGATGTTATTGTTACAGATCAGCTAAATTATCTATAGTAAAGGATCCTACAAATTAATGTAATATACAGTCACAGAAAATAATTATATTTATAAGTACGTCTGAGTCAGTGACAACTCTACAACAGATGTATCCATCGGATCGCCATCAATGATGGTGATACATGGCTGTGTACATAATGTATATACATTATGTACACAGCTATGTATCACCATCATTGATGGCGATCCGATGGATACATCTGTTGTAGAGTTGTCACTGACTCAGACGTACTTATAAATATATAATTATTTTCTGTGACTGTATCTTACATTAATTTATAGGATCCTTTACTATAGATAATTTAGCTGATCTGTAACAATAACATCTTCATGCCTTACATATCATGTACTGTAGTACGCCGCTAGATTAAAACTGACGAGGAAAGGTAACACATGGCCAGCGAAAGCTCTATTTTTGTAGAGACCAGGTGGTAGAGTGGTCTAGCGGGACGGCTGCAGTGCAGGCGATTTGGTGTCACGATATCAAACTAGCATGGGTTCGAATCCCGGCGAGGGAAGAACCAAAAATTTGCGAAAGCAAATTTACAGATCTAACATTGTTGGGCTGATGTTTAGACGAGTTGTATATACATTAGGTACACAGCCATGTATCACCATCATTGATGGCGAACCGATGGATACATCTGTTGTACAGTTGTCACTGACTTAGACGTACTTATAAATATAATTATTTTCTGTGACTGTATCTTACATTAATTTATAGGATCCTTTACTATAGTTAATTTAGCTGATCTGTAACAATAACCATCTTCATGCCTTATATATTATGTACTGTAGTACACCGCTAGATTAAAACTGACGAGGAAAGGTAACACATGACCAGCGAAAGCTCTATTTTTGTAGAGCCCAGGTGGTCGTGTGGTCTAGCGGGACGGCTGCAGTGCAGGCGATTTGGTATCACGATATCACAGTAGCATGGGTTTGAATCCCGGCGAGGGGAGAACCAAAAATTTGCGTAAGCAAATTTACAGATCTAACATTGTTGGGTTGATGTTTAGACGAGTTGTATATATATATATATATATACACTTTGATTTAAATGTGCGTTTATCGTGGACATTTTGTTGTTGCTATGATTGTAAACATATAGTATGGTTCGTCATTATACACAAGGGACTAATGATACTTTATGTTTTTGTCAGTTAATTTTGACGATCTAATGAGAAGCCTTTTCAGTTTTATAGTTATGGTGGTGGTGTCACACTTACTTACAAGATTAGGATAAAAATGGGCTCTAGGAAACGTTTTAAATCTTGATACATAACATTATGTCGTTCTTTGATATAGTGATTGCCATTTATTGTAGACCATAAATCTTGTTTTCGTTGATCGCTTCGTTTTAAATCAAGCCACTGTTTCACTTTCTTGACTTATTAAATAGTTTGTTGTGTCGAGGTTTTAATAGTATATTTGATTAAACAGTATGCTAAAGGCCAGTTTTCATAAGATATCTGGTGGATAATGATCTCACTTGTATTCATTTCCTTATTTAGACATTACCTGGTTGTAGAAAATCGAATACTGTGCAGTTTTCAGAATATCCATTTATAAGATCATTCTTGAGACAGAAATACTTGGACGGATCAGGACAATGTCCTCTTGCACGCAGTGACCATTGCGCTGGTTCTGGACATTTTAATGGGAACGCTGCACAAACGTGAACCTGGAATATATAGTCTGCTGTATTACTTGATGTGGATGATTATGTACTGATTAACATATGTTATAACTGCATACCTTTCTGAAGCATGTGATATACTCTAAATATTAGCATAAAATGTGTCGAGCACAAAACGTCGAATGTTAGTTAAACGATTAGTATACGGTTATTATTTATAAGTAGAATTAACTTACGATTCATAATCTACCACTACCAAACATGTATCCATAATTTTCGGAAAGTCAAAATAACAGTTAACAAGTTAAAATACATATGTACGAAATAAATTTCCTACAAGAACAAATACATCTTCAAAATCATTAAATAACACAGTCACTTGCAGCAAAGAGAAAATCATAACAATGTCATTATGAAACCTTTGTGAATACCTCTTTTAAATAAACGTCTTAAAAGTTGAAAAATGTATCACTGCACAATAAAAAAATCATCCACATGAACATCATAATCTTTGATAATCAAACGAGTGTGTGTGTGTGCATACGCACAACATTGAAGCAACACCGGCATTTAAAATATAAAAATACAAATATGAATCTCCTAAATGATATTAAACTCTATATGTCAAAGCTGGGGTTTCCTACTCAAATTTCTTATAGAGATGGTAGCTTTTAACGCACAAAAAAAACTATTTCAACATATGTATCAGTAATGATTAAGGAAATGTAAAATTCATGCAAACTTATATCCCCCCTATAAAAGCCGTCGATCAAAATTTATTTTCAATTGTACATTTCTTTAGAAACACTATAGGCATCCAAAATTTAGGATACACTATATATTTCCTTTGGTATAGTTTTTTTTCACAGCGATACTTACCAAAATCAAGAATCTAAACAACATTGCTGTCTGTCTTATAAACTTGGCGTTCAAGCAGAAACCTCATCTAGAAAATATTTCATAATATAAAAATAAATATGTGAATATAACAGCTGATACATATTTTTTTCGATAACATGCACGTGGTAATGAAATCTTTAAATTGAGACTGGAAATGAGGAATGTGTCAAAGATACAACAACCCGACAAAAGAGTAGAAAAGGACCAAAGGGAAACAATGGTTTTCAACACCGTGATAAAATCCCAAACCCAAGGTGGTTTTCAGCTGGCCCTAAGCATACATGTGCAGTAGATCTGTGAAAAAGGACATCATACTTAACCATAAAAACAATCAAATTTACTAAAACTCAATCATACAATACTAATAAAGATAACAGGCCCCTGACTTGACACAGGTGCTAAAACACAGTTGAGTTAATCATGTTAAGTGACATCTCAACCCTCTCCATATACCTCTAGCCAATGTTGAAATAACAAACAAACAGGAACTACCTTGACCATTGAAATAACCCACTTGGTGCCCTGGCAATTAATTGTTTCAAGTTTGTCGAGGAAGGAATAATAATTATTTCGGTCACAGGATAGCCATTAGACGACGGCTGTAATATCCGTTTGACATTTCATAAAAATACTACATCTTATCAATAATAATACACATATTAGAGTTACATTAGGCGAATTTGTCTATCCCCAACTAACATACAGCCGTACAGGTTACTTAACCTTTATCGCATGTTTTATTTTGGGAGTTCTGCTGACAAAACTTATCATCAGTTTGCAAGGTGAAGGTTCGTATCATTTCGCGATTAAATAATTACAAGTCAAACGAGATACAAAAAGGCATGTGAAGAGGTAAAATCACAAAAACTCCGAGGAAAATTCAATCGGAAAATCCATAATCCCATGGCAAAATCAAATGACAAAACGCATAAAAAACGAATGGACAACAACTGTCAAATTACTGACTTGATGTTATATTTGTTATTCTCGTGGGATTTTGTCTGTTGCTTGGTCCGTTTCTGTGTGTGTTACATTGTAGTAACTAAAACTGAGGGAAACGCATTAAATATAAGTGTTGTGTCGTTGTTCTCCTTTTATATTTAATGCGTTTCCCTCAGTTTTAGTTTGTTACCCCGATTTTATTTTTTTGTCCATGGATTTATGAGTTTGAACATCGGTGTATTACTGTTGCCTTTATTGGTACAAGCATTTTCAAATGTAGAAAACGGTGAATTGAACCTAGTTTTACAGCTCTAAACCTCTCACTTAAGATAAAAAAATGTTTACATCCTTTAGATACATGACCGATATGCTTTAAAAAGAAATGCTCCCGACAATTACTAAATGCAATATCATTTGATGCCTTTAGACTGCAAATAGTCTAAACAATTACTGTAAAAAACTAGATCTGAACTACAATGTTGTTATTCAATTTCGTTGATGATAAGACTTTACTAGATGTAATGCCTTGATTTGAGAGATTAAGAAAAACAAAACAAATATATCAACGTTAAAAAAGGTCTTAAACAAACCGTCGACTGCTATTGATAAATAGCAACCCTGCCAGAACAACAATACGCGTCTAGGGTCGATTTTACCTGATTGTTTCCAATTTTGAAACTTGAGATTAGCATACACATTGTTTCATGTTAAAAATTCAAAGAGTTAAGAGTTTATAATTATATATGCTATGGAGGTCACGCACATTTTGTGTTAAAATTGCTTTATCACATCCTATGTCGACTTGCCAATATTATCATCACAAGTCGACCTAATTATCTCGAAAACACGGCAACATGACAACATATATTATAGAAGTCATCTCGACCTTAAAACTAGTTGCCGATAATTCTTAAATCGTTAGTTGACTTGTGGACATGGTGGATATAATTATATCGACAATTCCACTAAATATTTTAGGCAACTAACCATGTTAGAAGATCTATGAGTGTGGTGATGACTGATGGTTAGATAGATCGTCACTTGTGCTATAGCAATTATATAAATTTCAGGTTTATATTTAGGAACGCTTCACAGACGCTTTTCCTTCATAAGACTTAACAAATCCGCTTTAATCGGATCATTCAGTGCTGACATGAATTATCATTGATATGGTTACATTTATAAATTAACTGTTAACAAAATATTGAATTTTTGAAATACTAAGGCTTTTCTACCTCAGGCATAGATTACCTCAGCTGAATTTGGCAAACATTTAGGAATGTTGGTCCTCAATGCTCTTCAGCTTCGTACTTTATTTGGCCCTTTTTAACTTTTTTGGATTCGAGCGTCAGTGATGAGTCTTTTGTAGACGAAACGCGCGTCTGGCGTATATACAAAATTTAGTCCTGGTATTTATGATGAGTTTATTTACAACCACTGGGTCGATGCCACTGCTGGTGGAGATTTATTTCCCCGAGGGTATCACCAGCCCAGTAGTCAGCACTTTTTGTGCTGACATGAATTATCATTGATATGGTTACATTGATAAATTTACTGTTAACAAAATATTGAATTTTTGAAATACTAAGGCTTTTCTACCTGAGGCATAGATTACCTTAGCTGAATTTGGCAAAACCTTTAGGAATTTTGGTCCTCAATGCTCTTCAGCTTCGTACTTTATTTGGCCCTTTTTAACTTTTTTGGATTCGAGCGTTACTGATGAGTCTTTTGTATAGTAGACGAAACGTGCGTCTGGCGTATATACAAAATTTAGTCCTGGTATCTATGATGAGTTTATTTACAACCACTGGGTCGATTCCACTGCTGGTGGAGATTTATTTCCACGAGGGTATCACCATGCAGCCCAGTAGTCAGCACTTTTTGTGCTGACATGAATTATCATTGATATGGTTACATTTATAAATTACCTGTTTACAAAATATTGAATTTTTGAAACACTAAAGTTTTTCTACCGGAGACATAGATTACCTTAGCTGAATTTGGCAAAACTTTTAGGAATTTTGGTCCTCAATGCTCTTCAGCTTCGTACTTTATTTGGCCCTTTTTAACATGTTTGGATTCGAGCGTCACTGATGAGTCTTTTGTAGACGAAATGCGCGTCTGGCGTATATACAAAATTTAGTCCTTATATCTATGATGAGTTTATTAAGTGGCAAAGTAAATACAATGTTGTAGAACCTTGATAATTGTTTCAAAACCAAACACTGCTAAAAAGCGCTGATGATTCCTGTCCGAAAATGACATATTCTTAGCAAAAACGTTGATATCATGTCCTTATTAATTTTTGCCAGGATATCGTCTGTTCTAAACGATGTTGGTTTTACGTTTACTTACTTTAGTATCATCTTTTTTTTTTGAAAATGTACCAAAATATTTGAATCTACAAAACTGCAAGGAAAATTCTAAACAAAGGTTAATAAAAAACAGGTGTGGTATGATAAAGATCTGTGGCCTTTTTTAACTGATTTGTATAGTTCGTTCTTATTTTGTAATGTCACACTACTGTTCTAGGTTAGGCGGAGGATTGGAATTTCGCCAACATGTTTAACCCCATCACATTCTGTATGTATGTGCCTGTTACAAGTCAGGAACCTGCAATTTAGTGGTTATCGTTTGTTGATGTTTTCCATATTTGTTTTTCGTTCATTCTTTGCCGTTTGTTTTCTTGTTCGAATTGATTTTAATTGGTCATTTCGGTGCCTTTTATACCTGACTATGCGGAATGGCCTTTGCTCATCATTGAAGGCCGTACGATGACCTATATTTTTTAGTTTTATATCAGTTGGTTTCTTAAGGAGAGTTGTCTCATTGACAACCAAACCACCTCTTCTATTTTATATTGACATGTTCCTGACTTGGCACAAATATTTCGTTATGTACAAAATGAAGGATAAAACTAAATTAAAGAGCTAGCTTAACAAAAATTATCAAGATTGTGATATGAGACGTTCCATTTTGTAAATTAGATACGCTTTGTTGTAATGACATGCATTTGATAATTTGAAGAATACTGAGGAAAAGTGAAGTAGAAAAAGAAAAAGATGTTTTTGCTTTGGACTCAACACTATCTCATCAATGAAATGTTTCATTATTTCGGCCTTCTATTATGATTATAAAGAAGAATTCAAATTGAATTTAATATCAATAGCCAAAGAAACATTTAAATTTAATACATATACAAAAAGAACAGAGGCAGAAAGCCATTTACGGGCCTATGTAAAAACACCAGTATAAGTATTTGTAGTTTTTTTTTTTTAAATAGTTCAGCTATTGAAACTGACATTAAAATGCACCTACCTTTATGTTGCAAACTTCATATTACACAAAGTCGATTTACCAATCATTTATCCGCCCCCAAAATTATGCACAACGAATAACAGATAAAGCGCTTGACAAAACTATCACATAGAGTATTTATCACAAGTCAATAGATAACTGAACGAATTGATTCAAATGTGTGTATCTAATCTCTAAGTACATACTTACAATACATGTTTACTATATTTTAGTTCTTCAAATTATAAAATGCACAATACAACATTCTATACATTTCAAAAACTTAACTTTCTTTTTCTAGATCTTCGCCATTGAAAAGTTCTTGGTTATACTTCTTTTTATTTTCTAACAGCATAAGGTTTAACTTATATCGATCAACTTTACAAGAAGCTATTGTCTTCAAATTTCATGAATAAAAAGGGCACAGTAGAAAAGACAAAGTTGTAATTCAGAATATTCAAACTACAAAGGTTCACAAACTATGATTTTTATTGCTTTAATTGTATTAACAATCGCATAGATCTACGAATCTGATTGTTCAACAATTAGTTTTTGTTGTTGATATGCACATGATATTCAACAATTCAACATCAAAATAAAGAACATTGTTGTATGATATATAGCAAAACAACAAAACTAACTAGCTGTCTACTGACTAAACAAAGGTACATAGATTTTATAACGATGTACATTTTTTTAGTCCGTAAACAGTTAGTTGGTATTTTTTTGGCAATATATCATACAATATGATTCAATATGAACAGTAGGGTTGAACATATTTGTAAAAATTCAACCCTCATCTAATCTGGAACATCATTTAACAGCACAACAGAGGAACACACTGTAACATCCGGATTGAAAGGTTAACCTCATGAGATCTCAACGAACACGACATATCAAAGAGAGACATCAGACATGAATATAGATATAAGCGATCTTGCATTCATTAAAGAATTGTTCAAAGCAATATTCAACATTAATGAAAGTTTTCTCGACAAATATACTAACCAGAACACTTCCATCAGATGTTATTTTAAGACATCATTAGTAGTTTGGACAGGCTGAACCTTGTGCAATGCCATAGTATGAATAAAGAATACTATGATTAAGGACCATCATTGTTGATACGTTATACCAATATATAATTGGTTAGGTTTCAATTCATTACTAAAACGTCAGAGATAAATGTTTACCTAATTAATTGATAACCTGTAAGAATAAGTTTGCTTTTTACATGTTTTATATATTATTTCGGGGCTCTGTAACCAACATCTCCGTAAATGATTGTGATACATAAACACTTGTTCATGTTGTTTTGTTTCTTTGGACAATTTGCCATTATTATTTGGTGTACAGGAAAAATTGCAAACATTACAAGTATTCAGATATGTTACCGTGCATAAGCAAACATCTTATAACTCGGTAAACTTATTAATGCGATCCCATTTACGTATATTTACTAAATTATATACAAAGGATCTCATTATTATTCCATTTGAGAGTTGATCAAGATCTAATTTTAATTTAAAAAGTTCATTATTCGGATTCACCAACACTGAACATGTGCTCATCATGAATAACACAAATAAGATGATTCAACATGTATTCCCATTAGGGTGATCATTTAAGCTTAAAATGAGTTTTTAAAACGAAAAAAACAAGTTGCTTTAAAATTTTTGTTGATATTAATAATAGTTGTGGTATAACTATTGGAACTGTGAATTTTTAGCAATTGACAAAATTAAACTATTTATAGAAAGATTAAACTGTGTCACAAATGTATATTGCAAGCATTAATTATAATGGAAATGAACACTGACATACTCTATACATAGTCATTACTACTTTGCGTATTGTTAGTGTATACTGTTCTAACTAGATATTGAGATGTCTCCGAATTGTTTGTAGAGAATACACAGTTATTGTACCGGACTGATCAGTCCATAGAAAAGTTAAAGTTATCACTCTACACGACAAAACAGTGTCTGGAGCAATTCAGTATATCAAATCGTTTAAAGATAAAGCAAAGCATATTATGTACCAAATAGGCTCCAATGATATAGAACAGAAAACACCGGACGAGGTTATCGAAGAGATAGAAGAACTAGTCAGAGTGACACAACGATATAACCCAGATGCACCAATCACTGTTGGTGAAATACTGCCACGTTTTTTGAGTGACAGATATTATGCTAAATTTTTAAATGAACACCGCCTTATTTTCAATGTTCAATTGTATGAATTATGTAAAGATTTAGATTTACATTTTGTAAGGTATGATTATTTTGTAGATGGAATACATATTAAAGGTTATGGCATTCCATTTATGGTTATGTCCATTTAAAGAGTACTCATTACACTACTAAATGTAAAGTTATGGGAAAACAATGAATATAACACAAAAACAAATCCTGTAAGAGACAATGGTATACCTAATTATCAAATGCCAAATTCAATGACAAACAGAAAGCAGAGAGATCATCAAGCTTTTGAGCAAAAATCACATTTAAATAACCCTATATATGTAGGGAGTAAAAGTGCTATAAATGGCAGACATAAAACTGTAAATATGATGGAACTCATGTTACAGGAAATGAGAACGGGTCAGTGGTAAACATGTCTGAATGTTTAAAAGAAAAATGTATAGTTTATTGATATATTGCTTACCGGTATATGTTTACCGCCATATGTACTTTTCATATGTTCTGATTACAAACTGATTTTTTTAGGTCAGTGGTGAATATGTATGAATAATTAGAAGAAAAATGTATAGTTTATTGATATATTGCTTACCGGTATATGTTTACCGCCATATGGACTTTTCATATGTTCTGATTACAAACTGATTTTTTTATATGTAGAACTCAAAGACAAATGGGAGGTGGAAAATAAAATTCAAAAGAAAAGCTTTTTCATTTTTATTTTTCATTTTAAAAGAAAATTATATGACAACTAGGTTATTGATATATACAACATATAAATTTAAATTTGTTTATTACATCAAATTGTCGTTTGTATTGATTTTATATAATTAGTACATACTAGTATATATTATATGCAAGGGCTAAAATGTTGATTTTTCTGAATTTAAAGAATAGAGTTACCTCCCATAGACCATACACAAGGTAATATCATTTGAACTTTATATTGTGAATATTGAGGTTTTCAGGTTTACAACAAAATGAGAACATGAAGAAAGATTTATATGCTCAAATGTCAAATTATTATTAAAATTTATCTATATCCTCATCGAATGTTCACGGCCTTGGAAACAAACTTAAAGATGAATTGTTTATTGAGAATTTAAAAGGTGACATAAACATACTTTTAGAAACCTGGAAGGTAGAATCTAAAGCATTTAAATTGGAAGGCCATTGTATAATTTCTAAGTCCCGTAAAAAAAGAAAAAAAGCAAGAAGGTATAGTGGGGGCATTATTGTTACTATTAAAAAGCCATACTTTAAAGGCATTACATATTTAAAAGAAGCAACAATCTCCCCAAATAGACTATGAATTAAGTTGAATAAGAACTTTTTTGGATTTGTACATGATATTTATCTGTGCGCTCTTTATGTACCCGCCTTGTCATCATCACACTACGATAATGACTTAGATTTTTTAGAAACTGAGATATCTTCTTTTTCCATGAATGGACAGATTATATTGATTGGCGATCTAAATGCTTAAACTGGCCAAAGAGCTGACTTTATTGTAAATGAGTCTGATCACATCAATAGTTTTGATGGTTTTGATTTACTCCCTGAAAATTATATTACTGATTCAGAAATTAATAGAAACAATAAAGATACTTCTGTCAATACAGTTATTAGAAAGTTATTAGACTTGTGTTTGTCTTCAAGGCTTCGTTTACTTAATGATCGATTTTTAGGCGACTTTTTTGGATATTATATATATATGTTGAAACCTTGTTTGATTTGTGTCCTACACATAACTTTTGTTCTGTAAAACTAAGGTTGACAAACGTTGGTACATTGTGATATGCTGATGCATCTTGGGATGAGGTGTGTCATATATTACAGTAATGTCCTTCTGACAATGACATTGACCTTTGACTCCTATGATACTAAAACATCGTCTCGTTAGTTTTAATTGCATAACTTTGGTACCATAGCACTTATGATTGTCCAAAATATGTATACAGAAGAATCATCATGGGATTGAAATGTGTAATATACCAAAATCAGGTTAGTCCGACCTTGACCTTGACTCTTGAATTCTTATGTTGTTGACCAAAAATCTATAACTGTCATTGTCTCAATACTAAATGTCACTTCAGCTACTTAATTGCATGTATGAGTAAATGTATTAATCGCGCTATGCGGAGCTATATTTTTTTCCGTAAGCTAGTCATCATACACAGAAAATATTTTTGGTATTAATGGTCTGGTCATCTTACTGTCAGCGCTCACATTTAGAAAGCTAGAAAATGTTTTGATCAAAGTAAATTAAACATGTATTGAATACTTGTATCAAGTGAATAAAGGCCCATTTGATTCTGAAAGTGTTCCTTTTATCTTTTCAGAACTATACGATTTACAGTTAAATTTAAGTCAATTTCTAACATGTCACACACTATCTCAAATATGCTCCTATCCACCTACATGCATGTTTACAATATTTTTGGGATAGGTAAACATTTTTGTCAGCAAGCAAATTGTCTATACAGTATTGAATGAAAATGCAGTTAATACGTTTGAAAATTGACAAATTAAAAAGACTGAAGATAACTTAATAATTTGAAGACTAAAATTGTTTTACTGATAATATACTCCAAAAGGGTATGATTGTAACAGCCTGGATCACCTATAACAGTCAACTGTCTAACGTTAAAACCCCAGCTGGGTCAAAGCAATGATTTTGAAATTGGTATTTGCTGCTTCTCCGCTAATCATGCGGCATGTAGATGACCTTGTTGAAAGTGATTGATGCTGTGTCGATGTTGAGGGTTATGCAGTTATCATGGGTTTTTTTCAGGCGCAGATAACTACAGATGACCTTGTCAAAAGTGATTTATGTTGTGTTGATGATGAGGGTTGTACACTTATCATGTTAGCAGCTAGACATAACAGGTAAAAGAAGTTATAAATGACAGTTGATATCTATTATACAATCATGTGTTTTTAAATTTTACATCTTTTTTTTTATATTGTTTGGCCGTTGGCAGAAAAAAACTGATGAAAAGCAGGAAATGTTTTAATAGTATTGACTATTGCACACGATAGAGAAAATATGTTATTTAGCTAAGCATGTAAGAATTTTTGACACATTAGTAGAAATTGTACAGGTTATTAGATATCAACATGATGGTGTGTATGAATGCCAACTATCAACCAGAGACCAAATGTTTGCTTACTCTTATGCAGTTCATATTTTCCAGTGGACACTTAGCACCAATACATTGATTCATATGGATCCCATATTGAGTTTCAGGTTGAAATATTTAATATCATTATGCCAATTTTAAATACTATCTATCTTAGGAACACCTCATCTGCTAAAGAAACATACAATACTGAAAAAATACTAAATTTTTACTTTTCAGGATAGAACACTTGAAGGAATTGTTAGACTTCAGTCTAAAGTCTGTAGATGCACAGTACTCTAATGTAAGTTTTTATTTTTTTTGGAGATTTTGTATGTTCAGCATTTATTTTCATTGGTTATGTTTTCAAATATTTTCAATCGTTTTTGAACTTAAAATTGATAATGGATATTTGGAAATTGGATCTATTAAAGCAATGTGAAATTTGTTTGAATCTTGGTAAATCATTAAAAGATTCTAAAAAAATGCACTAATAAATTAAAGTGCTGTAAAAGTAATCATTGTTGTAGCTTTTTAGAATTGAATTGAAAGTAACAAACAAGTACTTTCTAATTCAAAAAAACAAAATATATCAGTATATAAATTTTAAATTAGCAACTTATTTGTTTGCTTTTCTCAGACCTCTAAGAATTACAGTATGAAAGAGATTGAAATGACAGCTTTATCTATGGCAGTCAGTGTGGGTCATAAAGATAGTGCTAGACTGTTACTTTTGTTAACAGTTTCTTCAGGTTTTCTATCCTGAAAAGTAAAAACTCAGTATTTTTTCAGTATTGTATGTTTCTTTAACAGATGAGGTTTTCCTTAAAGATAGATAATAATTTAAAGTTGGCAGAGACTGGAATGACATCTTTATCTATGGCAGCCAGTGTGGGTCATAAAGTTAGTGTTACTTTTGTTAATTTTAATAAAAGGGATTGAAAATATCAAGAATGGCACACCACACAATAGACAATGCCATCAATCAAACTAATGTGCATCAATAGTGAGGGTCTGGAAATAGTACATGATTAGCTATTTTAAAAGGGGCTTCACAGAATTGTATTTTGGGATTAAGGTCAAAATATTTTTTTCAATTGAAAATTTATGATGATCGGACAGAACTTTTAATGCCCTTTTGTCACATATTGCATTTTTTAGTTGTACCTTACAAAATCTTGCCGATATTCATTTTGCATGACACTTGCCCCCCACTTGTTGATAAGTACAAGATTAGATGCTTAATACTGAAATGGGCATTAATATTATGCCAAGTAAATGACACTGGAAACTGAGAACACATATTAATTTTGGTAACTTTGTAATAATTGAATGATCTTATATGTTATAACTTTTAACTCAACTTATTTTGTTTGTATTATAAAAATTTATAATACAAAATTACATATATTTGTTTGTATTGTAAATAATTGGCGGTGTATGAATGAACAATGTTCTACTTTTAGGAAGGGAGCTAATCCTGGAATTGCTGACATCAATGGTTATCTCCTCTTACACCATGCTGTGATACAGTCATGATGATATTGTTGATGTCATTCTTGAATTCTTTCCTTTGACTTACAAGGTATGATTGCCAAGTAAATATAAATTCACCCTTCCCGTAGTGCCATTGTTTATTTCTCATCATTTTGAAGTCCAGCATAAACTTTTAAAATTGCTGCAAAGGCATCTTTCAAAGGAACTGATTTGTATTGATATTTATGCTGAAGAGTTGCTGTGTAGCAGACATATGATATTCTTTTAAATGTAAAATTTACAACAATTTATTTCTCTTAAATTGGCATGTTGTTATAGAGTCAACTGTTTTAAAGGTTTTGCATGATGATTTTCAATATTCAATCTTGAACCTCATCATGATATGGTACAGTGACACGTCTGACGGACATTATTGCACTACGCATCCATCATGTAGCGATACTATATGTCATCTCAAGAAGAAATTTCTGGGAAAATCAGTTATACATTTTTATGGACACAAATAACTTTTTCAGCAGATGTACTTCATTTGAACACTTATTTTGTAGGGACTAAAGAAAGCTCTAGATTTATGCAACAGTCCTGCTTAATTAAGGGGGTTCGCGGGTCTAAATCATTTATATAGGATTTCTCTATATTTTTGGGGAAGACGGCTTCAAGCCGTCAATCCCCAATGGGGTCGACCAGAGTGACATTCCCTAACATCATTCATTTTGTTTTTATAGTGTGGAAAACCCACCAACAAATCTTACTAAGAATGATGAGATGGGGAGACACAAATGAATAAATTGACTTTAAACACTTTTTTACACATTTCCCTTCTGTTTCTCTCGAAATTATCGTATATCGAGCTCTCCTTTACACTATTTACGTTTCTTTAACAATCCGGAAAAATCAGTATGACGAGATATTCTAAATATATCCAACCTACATTATATTTTATTTTATAGTGACGTCATTGTTGGAATGCCACACTACGCATACGCAGGGATATCCTTCACTGGTTATTTAAATCATTCTCAAAGATTGTGCACTTATTAAAAAATAGTATTTGTTGAATTTAAACATAAAGATGTTTGCTGTAGATGATTCAAACATCAACATGCAATACTTTAATTTGTAGGTCAACAACTTTCAAAGTAAACAGGAAGTCCGAGGGCTACATGAGATCGGGGAGAGAAACGATCTTTTCCATTTTTTTCTGTAAAACTCTGTTTTGAGAATCTCCCTCCAATTCAGGAGCACCTCAATTTATGAGCTAATTATCCACTAAAATAAACACTTTAAATGTGACATTTAGTATATGATAAGTAGTCTTTCATTAAAACTAAATTATGTGTATCAACATAATCATTGTAATAGTTACAAACAAATTACAAATGTTGCATTTTGTAGTTTAAACCTATTTATTCATGAAATTTTACAAATATTTCAAAATGTAGGATTTGGAAACAAGCTTCACACAGTTTACATCAATCATATTGTTATTTTTTTAGTACCTGTATCCTCGTGATGAGAGATATAACTGGGAACTTTATCAATGGAAATTTAAAACTGAATAGATTTTTCAGTCCTTACTTTCTTAAGAAAAAAATAAAAAAATTTAAGAGTGCTGTCACAAAAAATAGAAAACGGCCCTAGCCTACAGTTCAGTCGTACACTATTAAGATTTCAAAAAATAATTGTAGTTGTTTTTAAATGACAGAATTCAACTAGTTGAATTTTAGATAATTAACTATCAACTTTAATTGAATGTTTATATTTAAAAGATGCAGATCTCTTCCATTGGACTAAATTGAATCCTAAACTAAAGAAACGAAATTACATTAAACAACAATTGATTCCAATAGTGTCAACCTTCCACATGTTCTAGCTGTTTTTTTTTCATTCTTTATATGAAGACTATCAAAAGATACCCCCCAACCCCCACCTCGAAAAAATGAAATAGAAACAAGGGCCGTCTTTCCCCTCAGAGCTATTCAGCTCTTTGATTCTATAAATGAACTTTATCTTAAAGTTAATACAAAAATAAAATAAAAAAATGGGGTCACCGTTCATTTGCGCTCACAATCTGCCTTCGAAGGAAGCATACATCTTTGTAAAAGTGTTTTTTTTTCTGTTGAACTAATAGGAGAAATAAAAGTAATATCGAAATAAAAAAAAGAAATTTATTACAGAAATCGCTCACATTTTACAATAATTTAGTTTAAGTACAGCATATATCGAAATTATATTAAAAAATATAGGTCACATATGATTTAAAAGAGATATTTCAATTTTAAAGCCAAAAAATGGCATTTTTCGACCAAAGGGAGATAATTTGGAACTTTTTCAATGATGTTTACATTTTAAAAGTCATCTGGGGCCAACTCGAATTAATTGTATTGAATGTTTTTTGTACCATATGATAAAGTAACAACTACAAAAGGTAATAATTAAATTTGTAATGAAAAACAAATATTTATTTTTTTTTCGAAATTTTTATACCCTCGAGCCTCCTTAACCAAAAAAATTAAAACAAGCTCTTCAGAGGTAAGTTACAAGAGTACAGACTACTGTCCATGCAGGATTCATTAGTATTTATGGGGGACCAGTTTTTGTGTAATTTCATCCTAAATGGTTAGGGCAAACAAACAATCTGTTTAATGGCCTCATATATACTATGGATTCATTTATTTTCGTTGGTATCAATTTTCATTGATTGAGGAAAAAACTACAAGTGTTTCAAGAAGTACAAATTCCATATACTGTAGATTCATAATAATTCTTTGGATACTTATTTTCATGGGTGTTGTGGGAACAGGTGAACTACACATTTAAATGTCAACGAATTACAAATTTTCTATGGCTTTGTATGCAGAGATTGGAAAAACCACCAAATAAATTATCCATGAATATCATTATAATGTAATCCACAGTAGATGTGTATGTAGACTTTTCAAAACTAAGAAATTAAGTGTCCACAAAAGTACTGTTTCCTCAATCTACTCAAATTGAGCCACACTAAAATGAATGAATCCACATTTATGTTTTTTTGGAAAGTTTGTATGGGGTTAAGGTTGCTCCCTGGATTTTTTTTGTAAAAATGAGACACATTTTGAGATCTGGTTGAATTTTCACAAAAGTATTTTAGGTACAAATACCCTCAGTGGCAAACTGTTTACTCTATAAGATACAGAAACAATTTTTGTCCAGTTTTTAAAAGAATCATACTATGTTTTTCACTTTTGGAATGGTTTTTTTGGGGAGAAAAATTAATAAATAATTCATGGGGGCTCGAATATATCGTAATTTTACCACGGGTTTGCTCTTTATGACAAATATTTTACCCTGAGCGATAGCGAGCGCTCATGAATTATTTCAGTTCTGATAGGACAAATACGGCAATTGTTTTGAATCGAGGCGCTCTAGGTGAAGGCATTATTTGCCAATTCCACAAATAAAAGCACTATTAAATTGACGTAAAAGAACGGAGCAAACTGAATAAGTTACATGCTTAAACTATTTACAATAACACATTAAATGATTTAGATAGGTTTGGATGGATTTAAATGATAATTGTACTTAAATGTCTAATATGTATACAAAAAAGGTTTATATAACACATTTTAGCATCGTTTGCTTACGTTACCTTGTTGTGATGATTTTCGGTTTCACAAGCATGTTTTTTCCCGTAAAATGCATATATTCCGACGTCAACGTTGTATGAAGTCTGGTTGCTCATTCATAAAAAAAACGTATGACGTGGGAGTACGATCGGAACAGCCCAAACGATATATTCATATTTTACCACGGGTGTGAACAAAAGCGTTGGAAGGACGTCATGTTAGAATTAAGAATATATCATTGAATAAAAGAATTCAATACCCCCTCCAGAAAAGAGGATTGTGGTTGTTGCCTTATCATCTTTTTGTGAAAAATGAAAGTATAAAAAAGAAGATGTGGTATGATTGCCAATGAGTCAACTGTCCATACGAGACCAAAATGATACATACATTAACAACTTACTATCATTGTATCTTTATTGGTTTCAAAGTTATAGAAATCACTATAAAGTATAGTGATTATTTATATATCCAATTTCGAAGTTGTGTTATTCTTTCTTTGAATGTGATTGTATTTAGTATATATTGACCTTTTGTTTCTCATGTGAATGTGACAGAGTGTTTTAAATAAAGAATATTGTATTGTATTGTACTGTTTCTATTTTGAGAAGACAGGATGAGATTGTCTCCCCTTGATTACTTGAGTTTACTATGGAAGGCAATGCTGACAAACTGTACTATTTATTGGAGGAAGGAGACGTGATTGATACAAAGGTAAGCACAAAAAAATAATAATGGCTACTTAGACCAACCATGTGGGAGGGACCCTCACGGGTAGTCAATGTTGTCCTTAATCACCACCATAGTAGTTAAAGACACATCATGCTTTAAGTAATTAAAATTAGTGAAGAGTAATATAGTAAAAAAGCTGTGATTAGATGAGAGTTTTGACAATTTTTTTAAACAATTTAGATTTTCCAGATGATACAAGGAGTCTTTTTGCACATCACATTTAGTCTGCATCATAACTTTTTCTATATTTTTTTTTGTAAAGAACTTGCCAAAAAATAGAAAAAGGAAAGAAGCATATCCCCCTCCCCCTAAAAAAGAAACAATGCAATAAAACAAAAAACAAGACAGAAGTGATAAAATGCAAATATAATTGAAAAAACTGAAATCATTTCTTTATGTGTAAGAAAATAGTAATCTGAATAAGTGTGCAAGAATATTTTGTTTTTGTCAGATCAGGGACTTGACATAATAAGGTGAAAGAAAGATAATTTATTTCCTTTGAAATGTTGTAGGAATTTTGCATCAAAATACAATATTGCAGACCTACTCTGGGTAAAAATGTATTCTAATATTTTTAGAATATATGTCTATTATATTTATCATTTCAGAGTGTATTTTGAAGTTGGCCATTGCACTTAGCAATAGAAAATGGATATATTGATGTTGTCACACTCCTGTGTGAGGTATGTTTATATGCCCCATGTATACAAAGGTGGTATTAAGTGTTACCTCTGACCATCTTTGTAAGCTATAAATACATGATGATGTATGTCAGAACTTATACATTTTACATAATATATGAAAAAGAAGATGTGGTATGATTGCCAATGAGACAACTCTCCAGAAGAGACCAATGACACAGAAATTAACAGTTATAGATCACCGTAATGCCTTCAACAATGAGCAAAGCCAATACCCTATAGTCAGCAATAAAAGGCCCCAAAATTAAGTTCATATACCTGTCCCTAATCAAGAGCCATGTCAATGTTTCTGATTTGCTATATTTAGATATAGGAAGATGAGGTGTAAGTGCCAATGAGACAACTCTCCATCCAAATAACAATTTGAAAAAAGTAAACCATTATACATTTAGGTTAATGTACGGCCTTCAACACGGAGCCTTGGCACACACCGAACAACAAGCTATAAAAAGCCCCAAATTAATAGTGTAAAACCAAAAATATTGTATGTTTTCATCATCAATGGCTTATCTGTTTAGTTTAGTGTCTGTTAAGTCTATTGACAACTGTCCTGGACTAAAGTACCTATCATACCTTGAAATATTGTACATGGTGTCTTGGACTTGTCTTTTTTTGAGACCATATGTTGCCCTCCTTTTTTAATTTTGGTTGCTGTCCTGTTGACGTTTTAGTAGTGATCTTCTTTTACTTATAACGGAAGAAAATTGATATAGGATTTGAAAACAATATATTACCCCATATGTAAATACCTTTCCAAGGCAATGGTAATTTTAACCCCAAATGTATTTGTTCAATATGTTTAGCTACATAATATCATAGCTTCTGTATTCTGAAATGATTTGATTTTAGGGTTTAGAACTTTTATATAATGAAGTGTACAGTGTATGTGATTTTTAGATCTGACAGACAGTCACACCCTATTTGACAATTATCAAATTTCATAATACTGGCTGAACATTGATACTTTTATGATATGAGTCTAATGGAAATTCACTTTATGCAAATGAATATCAATACATCTGTTCACCTATTACTGGTTTAAATAATTTCTATGAAAATTCTGTAACTGTTTGAAAATTTACTTCTTATAAAAACCCTAAGAAATAGACCTTAATTCATCCTGTATTCAGTATTTGAATGTTAAAAAAATCCATATTTTTTAAATTTTCAACTATCAATGAATTATGATTATTGCTACTTAATTTAAAATTGATTACAAACACAGATACTAATTTTTAACAGAAAGGAGCTGATCTGAGAATGTGCCACCTAGCTACAGGAAATACTGTCTTGCATTTAGCTGCAAGTCTAGGCCGTTAAGATGTTTTAGAGATCCTGTTAAACTTTTGTAAGCCTCAGTATTGAGTTAATGTGGGAAGATTATCAGGGAGTTCCAAAAAGAGGCTCAGTGTCAATGCTTTAAATGGATCTGATAAGACAGCTCTACAGTTAGCAGCAGATGAATGGGCCATCAACGATTTTTGTAGGATGTTTTTTCAAACTAAATGAAACATTTCCAAAGTCATCTTCTGTTGGCCAAAAAAAAATCAATAAATGATGGATTTTTTTTAGAAGAAATTTAAAGGGGCCAGTGAATTAACTACACAGAGGACAATATCTTTTGTATTCATTCAATGGGAAAATAAGACTGACTAAAGTTTAGATACCTCGACAAAGAGGAAATGAATCTCTGAAAATGTTTCAGTTTGTTTGCAATACTTTGAGGATATTTTTATAACCATCATTGTCTGTTCAAGTGATTTTTTGTATTAAAATTGTTGCAGAGAATCAGTAACTGCCAGAACCTTAGTAGTAACAAATTATGGAAATCAAAGTAAACCATTTAAATATTATACTAAATCCGAAACTTTTTGCAGACTTTCAACTATTTTCACAAATCTGAGATAACCGTACTTCTGATTATGTTCGTAGACCCGTACGAAAATTTCAACAGGAGTTCAACTGGAGTTCAGCTGGACTTGAGACGTATTCCAGTCTGACTTTGAAAAATCCAGTCTGACATGAGCCGTACACGTACTTTTTCTTATACTTGGTTATTTGCCAGCCGGTATTTTCTTAAAAGTCCAACCGCACTTTTTGTAATTCTGACAAGAAAATAAACACGGCTGGACTTTTGAGGGAAATTATTCTTTCTGTAAAATGATCAGCAGGATTTTTGTCTTAGAAAATTTTACAGTCATTTATGAGCAGGAATTAAGACTTAGAAAATTTTCATCAGCCAAATCTGCCCTTACAGAAATAAAAAGTTTGTCACTAGGATTCTGTTCTTTGAAAGGAACAATTTCTTTCAAAATGGAAAAGAGTTATAAATGAAAATTTGCAAGTTATAATAATGATATCATATTTTTTTACAATATACTTTAAGATCAAACTATAAGATGTGATCTTTTCCCTAAAATTTTCAATTCCATTATAAAATATCTAAAATAGACTGTAAATGGAAAGTTTAAATTTTTTTTGATTGAATTATATCCCAGTTAATATGTTTTCAACAATTGTTTAACATTTTTACTTTTTCATGAAATAAAACCCCTAGCAAAATTACATCTATTAATTGGTTAAATTTATACATTTTCTAGTATATTTAATTTAATAAGATGAATGCATAACATAAATAACAAGTTGCTTTCTTTAAAAAAAGAAATGCAATCGTAAACCCAAAATGCATGTTTGGTATTAAATATTCGATATTTTTTTAAGAAAAGAGTTGGTTTCTAGGCTTAATAACAAATTAATGATGTTTGTGCTTATAAAAAAGAAATGCAATGCGTGAAACTTAATAGCTGTTTTTATTGGAATTTGAGATACACAACAGCCTGTGTTTGATTTTGCTTTTTCCACCTACCCACCCGTGACCACTCTAGCTATAATCTCTTTTTTTTTGTTAAAATATTGATTACAAAGGCTTATCTGCTTTTTTCAAGTGATTGTGCTTTTTAAAAGAAACTACATGCCCACTCCTATGGGTGGGCAGAGTGGACAAGGTAGAATTTTTGCCCACCCGGTTCCCACTCTTTTGGTGGGCCGGTAGACAAAGCAGAATCCACCTGAGCTGTAGTGTATGCTCATAGTTATTTGAACAAGGAAAATTCACAATTATGAAAATTGTAAGGTGTTCCTTTTATATTTGAACATATTCTTTCATTTACTTTTAAAAAGTGTCTTTTACATGGTACAGTTACATTAATGTTTTATGGTATGTATGTAAGATTTTTTAAAACAGGTATATTCTTAAACACATGTTTTAGTCAGAAGCATGTTGTTTGAATTGTTATAACAGTGTTAGGAAGAGAAGTGACACACCAAATGAGGTCTTCTCGTTTAATAGTATAGATATATAATATCAATAAACACGAACGTCAAGTATTTACGGATGGACATTTTATTTATCGAATTAATCTATTTTTAAATTCTAACATTCCACTATGCGAATATATTACTATACAAAATATAAGCAGAGACTTCTAAATCCATACTAACAGTATAAAATAATCAACATAATGGTTGAAATTAAATTTAGTTGTGATTATTGTAAATTATTTTTACGGTTGTTGTGAGCTGCAAGGATTTAAAATCATGCTTTATGAATTGAAAACACAAGTATTTTTATTCACGACTGTTTATAATTTAATTATATAACAAATTGATCTTACTTTTCGTTTTATGGATATATTACAATACACAAAAATAAATAATAATTACTCATAAAACCTAAATACTAAAATGGTATGAAATATTTAACGAAGAAGTATAATGATTATTGTTTATACACATTTTTTTTTGTAGGATGCAAGAATTTATTTAGATTTAACATTTATGTTTCCTTTACAAATGAATGTTTAAAAAATACCAAAGCAGAGTATCTTGTCATATGAAATATTTATTTCTTAATAGCAACTCTGAAAATATTCTGATTTCAATCATTGTTAGTTTCTTCAGAAACATAAAAACAGTATGTATTTTGTATATATTTCTTTGATTTCGATTGTATTATTTACTTTTGATAAGAATATTATCTTTCTGTTTTCCGATCTAAATATTAATATGTTAACCAGAATGTTCTCTCCCGTAAGTCTATGATGAAATACACAGTAATTCCGTGGTTAAATCTTCAAACATAATTAGTTTAAGTGTTATCGAGACAACAGACAATACCACGTTATAATTGACCCAGATACACACAGTGTACAGTAGTCGTTTTAAAACAAATATAATTGCGTCGTCAAGGGCCATCAAGGGACCATATCATATCTAAAAATAGACATTTGATACCTTATCGCTGACCCTATTAAGTCTACCGAAACTGCATGCATGATTAATTTCAAGATTTATGATCGTAATTAAACCGGTAATTTTAGGGTGCAATTGTTTTTAACTAAAGTTTTGAAAACGTTTTGAGGCGTTTGTTGTTATTTTCTAACTGCTACAGTTCTAGTAGAAACATCGTTTGATAATTCTTTTCTGACCCTATTTGAACTTTCAATAATTCATGCTCATGTTGTTGAAAAACATACTTTTTATAAACGTAGAAAAAAATTAATCGTTTAAATAGGTTGAAGTTAGAAACAAATTAATGTTTGCATGTATTGTATTAACAAACGGAAAACGACAAAACATTTGCATAGTCAAGTGTACTTTTTTTAAATATATTTTAGTTGTAGGTTTCCGTTTTATTTTATTTTTTCATATTCAATATCTATTTAATTACATTTTTAATAACCAAATTTTTTTTATTAAAGTTGCAATATTTAATCACAAAAAATAACTGTAATTTAATCATATGCAAGAAAGGCTTCCCTTTAATTTCAGTATAAAAAATAAATAGCTTGCTTTTTACATCATGTACATCTTCCCTAAACTTAAAATCTAAAATGAAATGCTACTAATACTTTTTTTAAAGATTTTATTTTTAATTATTCTCGTCTGAGACTACTATAACACATATATGTGTTATAGTAGTCTCAGTTCTCGTTCAGAATATAAATCGCATTGTTTACATGAAATCTTATCTCATATCTAAACACATCTGGTTTCAACTTTGACTTTGACTTTAATTGTGACTCTAATTAAAATACACGCATGTAGGTTAATATTAGCAGCTTGTAATCGTGTGCAAGGAAATATTATATCATAATAAATTTCAGTTAAGATGCTAATGCTTATTCAACAGATTAGTAAGCTATTGCGCATGTATTTGAAAGGTGGTCATAGAAAGAACAGAAGTGTTCCGAATAACATCCGGTGTTCCGAAAGACTACAGATATCGTCCAATATATACTGCGTAAACACTCAGGGGTTTACGCAATTATCATCATTCTTTAATATCAATTAGAAACTTGAGCCATTATACAGTGATTTAATAGCAGTAGTCTTGTAGAGCGTGCCATCTGTTTTCAATTAACCTCAGTCTGGACAGGTCACAGGAAGTAGCATCTACACAAAGGTTGATCATGAGGCCATTTGAAGGATAACACATTTCTAAATACATATATCTGCAATAACTATCACTTTTATTAAACATTTCATAATTGAACAAATTAATAATTGATTTTTTTTTTTAATATATCACATATTCAAAATTAAAACATATGCAAGAAGTCATAAGAAGAAAAAATTTCACAGCTCCTCAAACAACCTCATATATTGCAATACAACAAAATTTGAATTTGGAATAAACAGGAAGATGTGTCTTCTTTCTTAAACAAAATGAGAAATTTACATTGGATTAAAGCAAATGTTTGGAAGAAGTTCTTTTCACATTTTATTAGAGAAGATGGATCCTTCTGACTGGCATCAATTTCAGTTTAAGAAGATTGCTGTTTGCATGTTTTTTGGATTGCATATTCTGGTAAGTACAATCTGATATGCTCTTTTTTCTTCAACATATTGATGAAATGATTACAACATTAAAAATAGCTTAATTTTTATTTTTGAAGAGTAAAAAGAATTAAAAAAACTACATTAAATACTTAATTATGCAAAATATTTCAGTTTGAGTGATTTTCAAAGCTTTACTTTTATTTTATGCACTTTAAATTTATTTAGTCTTAATATATATAAATCATGATAATTATAACCACACATTTTTAGGAGTAAGCATTTAGCTTCACAATTCCCCGTTTCTTGATTTTGATAGTAAGACAGTAGAAAAAAGAAAAAGAAATAAGCAGTATATGCATAATGCCATCTGTTTTTTTTTTTATTTTCAGATTATAACAAGGGATGCATATCAAATCAGAAGAATCCACCATCTAGAAAAACTAAGCAGTAGTAATCGAGAGGGAGGGTTCTGCAGGGGTGGACCCCCCTCTCCCTCATTTTTTGTGGATCAACCCCTGCTGAGGTCATCTTTAAAGGTCAAACAGAACTTTTCAAAGTCCAGCTGAACTTTTATGAGTTCAGCTGGACTTCTTAAAGTTCAGCCAGACTTTGTAAAGTCCAGCTGAACTTTATAGAGGCCATATTTTGTCAGAAATGCCGGCTGGATTTTTTCAGACGTACTTTTATGAAAGTTCAGCTGGACTTTCTGAACCGGACTCCTGCTAATTTAAATATTTCGAGCCGGTTTACGGCTAATTTCGCTGAAAGTCCAGCCGGGTTATCCATTAAAAGACATTCAAAAAAAAGTCCAAATGAATATTATAAGTACGATTCTCAGTACGGCTACTGTCCAGCTGGAATACGTGTCATGTTTTTCGTACGGGCAAATGAAATTGAAACCAGGACCTCCTTCAAATTTATGATCCATAATTTGATTTTTCTTATTCAAGTTAGAACTTTTTATATATAATGAGTCTCCCTCTCTTTAGGTTTTTTGAAACCTGTCAAATGTTTACTGAATCATAGAACAACAACAGCTCTTCTGGATTCCAATGGTAACCTATTCTCAGTACCAGAATATGAAGGTGTGTGGAGTGAAATCCTATCACACAGACAGTGACAAACAGATCTGATCATAAATTTTATAGAAAAAGATTCAAACCCAAATTTTGAAAAACTGAAACAGGATTGGGTGGTAAGTATTGAATAAGAACAAACTTATTTTTATGGTGAGTTAATTTTATATAGGTGGTGAATTGCAATTTTGAAAAACAATTGACTTGTTTTGAAGAAGGCTGTATTCATTATATAATAGCTTGATATACATGATATATGTGATTTGAATTTTGGTGTTTTAATGCCACTTTTAAGCACTGCTTTTAGGCTATATCATGGCAGCCAGTTTTTTTTTATTGGTGGAGGAAGCCGGAGTGCCTGGAGAAAACCATCAACCTTCGATAGAAAAACTGCATGATATATGTGTAAATGTAGACTAAGAAGTTTAAAATTGATTGGCATAAAGTTTATAGAAATCATTCATGTTCTAAATAAAGGCAACAGTAGTATTCCTATGTTCAAATATCATAAATCAATTAAGAGAAAACAAATCTGGATTACAAACTAAAACCGAGAGAAACACATCAATTGTTAGCATGATTAGAGTGAAACAAAGCAACAACAGAAACACTGAAGTGCAAGACAAACAAATGTCAACATAGAAAGTTTGAAATCAAACTTGTTAACAAATAACAGGATCACATGTAGAAAGTTATATGTCTATAATTTTTCTTTGATATACATGTATTCATGACAAAGAGATACAGTTTATTATAATTTGTACATTTGTCAGTATATTTCATTAGGATTGAACTTAATTCTCTATTTTATCTGTTATATTATATACTGTTGATTCATTATTATTTGTTGGATATTAATTTTCTTGAATTTCGTGGTTACCCGTGTACCCTATGAAGAAATAACAGTGTGCACCACATTTTTTTTATGTTATTTCGAATAGACTGACAAATATATAACAGTTATTTCTTATAATTTAATTCTAAATTCGATTTTAAACCGGCGTAAATCATGAACAAACGTTGATGACGACATGGTCATATGACAAAATTGTGTCTATGATATGATAAAGAAAACGACGTCAGCCAATAAGAAGACGCGTTACATCCAAAATTAAATTATATGTATATATTCAGATTTTGGCAAAATGACAAAATCAAATATCCACGAAAACAAAAGTATTCCTCAATCAAGGAAATTTAATGATTAATTTCTTGTTCAACTTTGAATGTAGAAAAGTATTTTATGTAATAAATTGGCTGTATGTTGAAATAATGAACAAAATAAAAATAGATTTTTAATATTGTTTGAAGCATATCTTATTGTTAACTTTGTTTTATTTGTGGTAGGTGAACCTCACTGTTCTTATTATGCAGTTGTGAGAAACTCTCCATTAATTAGGTGAGAAAGTTTCTCTTCCACAGAGGTTGCATATAGATTTGTCTTTTTACTGTTAAGTGAATTTAGTTGACGATGAGGTAATAGGATTGTTTACTGCTGACAGCTGTATAGTGACCAATATGTAATTTCTGTGTCAATTGGTAATTTGTTATCTTTCTGGAGAGTTGTCTCATTGGCAAACATACCACATCTTCTTATGTTTGTATACGCTTTTTGGTGGAAGAAGACGTCAAGTCTTCTGAAGACCTATGGGACCGACTTTAAACTCATTGAGCCTCCGTATGCCGCATTCGTTTCTGTGTATTACAATTCAAGTTCATAACAACTTCAGATTCCTGACACCGATTTTTACACATGATTAAGCATCTGAATCATTTAATTTGTAAATTAGGATTGAAAAACAATCACTATCGTAAATATGACCTTTTTATTTATGTAAATTAATAGATTTCATCTCATCCACATGAAATCCATGAACGTTATTTGTTTACTTGTAACCGGATGTTTTTACTGTAGATATTTGTAGTACGCATGCGTGAATTTGGTATCGGGACAACTCGCCCTGTTTACAAGTTCGCCCTTGAAGTTACGAATTTGCAATCTTGCAGACAAGAAGATTTTGTTTTTAATAAATAAAAAGGATCTATTTCTTATTAAATTGGTGTCTTTATTCATTGTTTTCCTTGTCATGTGAATTAGATGCCTTTCTACTTCAAATGGTTTGAATCTATTTATAAAATTATTCAAGACTCAGTTGACAACAGCAGTACGTTACTGTTGGGAGAATTTGATTAAACTCTAAATGCTCATAGAATAAGAAATATAATTGAAACTGAATGTACCTCCTTCTGAATAATTTATTGCAATATAAATATAAATCCCTTTTGACAAGAGAAATCTGACTTTTGTCAGAAATATTTTTTTCACATGTGCAAAGGTAATCACGTGTGACGGCCATATTGGTTTGTTTACAAATATGTGAAGAAGCCTGTAGAACCATGACCTAAACATAAATAGTCTCTGAAAGCGTAAACTTTATGCAATACTATTTTATCAATCATGATTATTTTCATAAATTTAAAATTGATTATTTAAAGAAATAAAATTATAACAATTACGATTTTAGATAAGTGATTCTACTCAGACATGCTGTGATCTATTTATAGCCGAATTAGTTTACCTGTGTGAAAATGTGAATAATTTGTTTACTAAACAAGTAAAGACAAACTATGGATGGAAGATAATAATTTACATTGTACATAAATATTTCAGGACATTTGATTGATTTTAATAAATATAGGATTTAAAAACTGCAAGTGGAAACAAATTTAATCATTAGCTACATAATCAGCTGATATTTTTTCTCGCAAACATCGTGGTGATGTAACTGATAAAAATCACTCCATCAATCCTCCAGCCATTTCACATATTAAGCAATAGATCTACTTATTATTGTATAATATTCATTGAATATACATTCATCGTCTAATTGAATATATCGGGTAATCGGATATTTTTAGCTGAAATTTTGGGAATTTGATTGTCCGGAGTCTACTGTACTACCATAAACATGATAAAGATAGTAAATAGTATTTTTTTCCACTAATTCATTGACATAATACTGGTTGTAACATATTTATTTTTGTATTCAGGTTGGGACCCCCCCCCCCCCGCAATTTTGAGTGGTGTCCCTTAAATAAGGGACTGTTCCTAAAACAAGGGGTCATTTTACTGTTGAAAAAAAAGAAAGAACATTTTTAAGATTTTTATTAAACTCAAAAGTGGGAAAATTCTTATATTTGGAACAACTTTTCTAAATGAGGGGTCAAGTTAATAAAGAAGATATAAGTTTAGAAACAACAGAAAATTCTTTTGACATATTTTGACCATTTAGTACTTAATAGATGCATAGTTCTTGGGGAAAAGTTTCATCAAATAATATGAATAAAAATGTGCTCATTTTTTACAGTGGGTTGTAATGTTCTTCCAATAAGGTTACCCCTCATTTGGAGTGTTGTTCCCAACCTGTTAAAGGTCCATCTGTGTGTGCATAATTTTAAAATTGGAAATTTCAACAAGCATCTAATATTCTTACGCAAGAAAATAAACTCTGATCTGCTAGCTTCATCTCTTCTACCGATTTAATAACTAGAATCATGCAAACAGACTTAAGAAAAAGGCATGTAACATTGTAAGTTCATCATACAAATATGACACTTTTTCTAGACAATCCAGATCGTGCAAAATACTTCGCTTAAAATTGTAACCTTAAAATTGTTGTTGTGCACTAAAAACCCCTATGGGAACTTTCAAAAGTTGGCGGATATGTAACAAGCCTTACTATTTTTATGCTCCATTTATGGGCATTATGTTTTCTGGTCTGTCCGTTCGTCCTGCTTCTGGTTATAAAGTTTATGGTCGAGGTAGTTTTTGATGAAGTTGAAATCCAATCAACTTGAAACTTAGTGCACATGTGTTCCTTATGATATGATCTTCTTAATTTTACTGCCAATTTAAAGATCATACCTAATTTTCACAGGCCACTGAACATAGAAAATGATTGTACGGATGGGAAATCCATGTACTTATGACCTTTTCTTGTTTGAAGAAAAAAAATACATCATAACGATAATGGATCAAAGCAGCCTTGGTAAGTGCGGCTGCTTTTGTGGTAATTCAGGTCACCTTCTTCCACCTCAGAGCTATCAGCTCTTTGATTTGTCAGTAATATGAATTGAAAATCTTTCAATATTGACAATTCTTATTCATATAAAATATACATTTGTGGAAATTGTTTTGATCAACCAACAATAAAGCTTGCTGTTATCATATAGCCATGTGTTGCTGAAAGTGGTATTAAACATATAATCATTTAACCATTATAGTTTACGTTTCCTTTTTACTTCTTTGTTAATGTACTCTTATATTAACAAATATCATTTATCTTCCAGCAGATGCTTTAGTGAAAAAAATCGTTTTGAAATTCCGCTGTTGTCTATTTTTACTTCAATATAGGTTGGACTGCTTTTGTAATGCTCGTTTTAAATAGTTGCTTTTCTGACTTAATATTGTAGATCTGAGGTGACAGAAACCAGAAAAGTTGAGTCATTACTACAAGATATCAGTCGGCCGTCAGGACTGTCCATATATCATGGTATAGTACACCAAGTTTAAAAATACCACTGCCTCTTACATGTAACTGGCTGAAACAATGTCACATGATCAATGTTTGCATGATTTGTTTATAATTCTATCAGGTGTTTGAATTCAGTAAACAGTCAGGGGCATTACTTAAACAAGTAACAATTAAAATTACCTATACAAGTAATGTTGAAAACGAGGCTAATTTAAATATAACTTATATAAGTTATTTTTCTGAATATTATTTTTATAGGTGTCCAATAATACAGATTTTACTAGCATTAAATAATTTTCACAGTCATCTGGTTATTTTTCCCTTGATATATAAAAACTATTTCTTCCGAAACACTAATTAACTTTATGACGCACTTATCTTTCATACCGACGCTTCTTGGTCAAAGATTGGTCTCTTGGGACTATTAAATTATCATTTTCCTCTAAAATCTTGAAGGTAGACTGATATAAATAGATAGATACTTGTGAATTAATTAAGACCTGAAGTTATTTATAATTTGTAACCCAAATCAATTACATATGTGCCTTAGATAAGTGTAATTGCTAATTGTTTTCAAAAATGTATAAAATAACTTATTCAAGTAATATTTTTGTCACTATTTTTAAAGTAACCCTTTATCTCTATACTCCTCTCAAATCTGGTAAATTCTTTATTTTATGATATAAAATGTTGTTTAAAATCAAGAAAACTACATTTAGTCTATGTTTCTATTGAAAATTAAAATAACTCTATAATTTTATTATTTTTAAAAACAAAAATTACTTATATAAGTAACTAAAAAAAATAACTTGTTTAAGTAACGCCCTTGACTGGTAAAGCTATAAATGTATGAAATTGTCCATTTTGTTAAAAAAAAAAGCACAAAAAGCATGCTTTTGGGAATAAGAAAAGTATGATAAAAGTCTAGACTGTACCAAAACAAATTGTAGCTGATGATTACCATTGGAAATCAGAGGTGGATTTAGGGGGGGGGGGGCGGGCAGGGGCCCTGGCCCCCTTTTTTGGGAAAAAAATGGTTGCTTATATAGGGAATCACTGAAGCGTGACTGGAGCGGGCCCACTCTTAAGCAGTCAGTGGGCCCTTACTTATGAAAATTTCTGGATCCGCCACTGTAAATTTTGACAAGTTGGCCTTAAAATAATGGATGTGTTTTGATAACCAATAAGACACATATCACCAAAATATAAATAAGCATAACTCATACGATATACAAAGAAATTATCAAAGGATCCAATCAGAACAGACACAGATCCTACCATATTTGTAATACCCCTATTTTAGAAATTGTTGTGTCCCGCTTTTTTGTTTATTTATTCCTATTGATGTCATAGAAATTACCAAACTATTTCGTAAACTTATTAATGATACATTTGCCTTGATTTTGCTGAATTGAATATGAAATTTATTTTTAATGTATTATTTCCTTCATGTATTATTTACCCCAAAGTTTCATGTGTACTGAATCACTTGTACTCCCAAAAAGCCTCAATAGGGTTAATATCACATTGCCATGCAAATCAAGATTTAATAAACTATATTTGTTTTGTTTAATAACAGATGGATTCATCAATCATATATGTGCTGTTAATTCCATGGATGGTTCAACTGCACTACATACTAGTCTACTCAAGGGAGATAACTGGAGAACAATGGAGTTGTTACTAAAAATAGATCCCAATGATATGACTGTCAACCTTCAAAACGGTTCAGGGTTAACTCCTTTACACTTAGCCTGCCAGTTAGAAAGAAGAAAATGTACAGAAATTCTTGTTGTAAGTATACTGTATGTATTTGATAAGTTGACAACATGGTACAGTGAAACCTGTATAAACAAGATCTTGCATAAACTGAAAACCTGTATAAACAAGATCTTGCACACAAATTGAAACCTGTCTTAACCATACAGTCATGTTCTTAATTCCAGTTGTATCAAATGTATCAAATGGTATAAAGGTTTGGTTTAAACAGAGTTCGCTGTATTTGATTTCAACAAAGTTGAAATTGACCTTTCCTTACCTTTTGTATGAATTCAGTATATATTAGTGATGAGGGGGGGAGGGGCAATACCTTTTTATGTTAACCTGTTTTGGCCTTTTTCAAGGTGTTGTTAACTGTTATCTGAGATCAATTTAAACTCTTATCTGTTTTCAACCCACTGTGTTAACTGTTATCATGATTTTTGCATTTTTTGTTAACTGTTTTTGTCAAAATTGAGGTGTTGTTAACATGTTAACGGACCCCCTTTTGCCCCTCCTCAGTGATATATGTTGCTTCTAAAATTATAGTTTATAAATATCAATTGATTAATTTTAATGCAAGGAACATCATTTTATATTTTATGAACCACCCCAAAATCTTGTGCATTTTGTTCACATTTAAGGGAAGTTACAAGTTTAACCCTCAGCTAGGGTAAAGAAAAGCCTTTAGGATTGGTGCTTGTTGCTTTTACACGAGAAATTTGGTGAGCAAGTAGAAATTCTAAAGCTGTCCTTCTGCCTAGGTCAAAGCATAGTTTTCTCATATAATATGCACATGATAGATGATTAAAACCTAAAAATTAGACCAAAAGAAATAAGAAACCCTACTTTTTATGAGTTATTTTGTACATGTATATTATTCTTTGTTGCAGAATTGCCCTGAGACTGATTTGAATATTCCAACATTGGATGGGAAACTGGCTGAAGAGATGACCAATAACAAAAACATCATTAAAATAGTTGACGGGGACATCCTCTCAGGTAAGAAAGTATACTTTTAACCAAAGAAGTTATTGTCTTGCCTGCAATGAACATCAAGCAAGTTTCTACATTCTGTCTATGCCATTTATGAAATAAAGGTTCAGTCAATAAATTTGTCAAATATTAATGGAATCTTGTACAGAAACTGTATTGTGATCAAAATAAAGTATCAGAATTTTCCAGACATATTTTATTTTGCTCAAAACTTCTTGATCTAGATAAGAGATACCTGAAGTATTACTTTCTATTGAGTTTGCCAACAGGGGAACACATTTTGCAAAAACAGAGGTCTTAGTGGATATTAAACAAGGGATTTTTATTTTATGCAATTGATTGTCAGAAACACAATAAGAATATATGTTTGGTACATGTAAATAGTTCAATAAGAGTGACCCCTTGCAAGGTAATTTGTATAACTGCTTAAATATCAACCTGGAATTTGGTATGCTTGTTTATATTATGCTATTGATACTAATATCTGTCAGGGAGTCACCTCCTGTGTGACATCACCAACTATTTGTACATTGCCACTGAGGTTAGCAGATTTTGTTAGTTTTCCTGAATTATAATGACAAGGAAGATTTCACTGTTTGTCTAGTGGTTAACATTATCAAGTTATACTGATTAAGGATGTTGGTATATTTTATGTGTTCTTGCTGCTCTTCAGATTTCAATGTTGTGTTTTGTAGACTATTGTTTATGATTTTGTTGATTTTCCTATTTTGTCTTGGCGTAATCAGTTTATCATCAATCTTTCAGTTTGAATATTCATTTGGTATCTTGCTCCTCTCTTTTACATGACATTGCATGCACATTATTTTTTACAGATTTAATGTTTATTCTTTTTTTTCAGATATAAGCCATCCTCAAAGTCTCGTTCATCTTCGGTCACAAATGCTTCAAGATATACACAGCCATTCCAGTCAGAAGCCCAATCTACCATCAATTTGGAGAAAGTACATTCCTGATTTGAAGCCATGAAGCCTAATTTACACAAACATTCGAACCCAGATCAAACTTCATAATTATTGAGAGTGAATTTAATTTATTATGCATTTTTTATTCAACTGTTGTGAAATTATTTTGTTAGATATCAGTACTTGTTTATTCATGCATATTATTTATGTTAATAAAAAAAAAAAAATTTTTTATGTTATTTTAATTGCATTTTTCATCAGTTAATGCACATATACATATCGTAAATGAATGCATACAAATAAATACTATATTGATTAAGACTTTATAAATATAATTATGAATTTATTTAATGAATTTCCTGTCATGTAGCATTATCCATTTTGCATGTATTTATAAGAATACCATTGAATTTTTTTGAAGTAAAGCAGTTTCTTTGGCAAGGTAAAAAGAATTACATATCTTTAAAAACAAATCTGGTTGTGAGATCACTGAATTTGACAGATTATTGTTTTAAGACAGCTGCTACTGGTTGGCTAAGAACTGCCTTATAATCAAGAATACACCATTCACCCCTGTACCACTGCTAGAACAAATCAGATCAAATGTAAGAGAATGTTAACATAATGCAAATGGCTATTGCATCATAATACTTGTCAGTTTTGTCTGTTTTTCCTTTTGTAACTTTTCACATTTCTGATATCCCCCATCGAGCTGAATGAAAACAGATTTGTCAGAAGTGCCATAATCTAGCAATTGACTTTGCAAAAATAGTAATCTTAATGTGCTTTTAGTATCATTTTGTAACAAAATATCTTGTTGGAGAAAACTTGTTTCACATACATAGTTATCTAAAAAAATCTTAAAATATCTCGTCAATTTTTGTGTTTTGCAATGAATGTAAAAAGTTTACCAAGCTTAAAAAACTAAATTTTAGAACACTAAATTGGTATCATAGTATACTATTCATGGAACATCTGGTGCTTTCCCCAGTGCATCTTGGATGCTTATTTTGGGGACATATACAATGCTATGGGATACACTTCCAATATGTTCCCTTATTTCATTCTTGATGGATGTTATACATAACACCAATGATTCCACATAACTTTATTATTGAATCCATTACAAAATAGTTATCAAAGGTATAGTACCAGGGTTATAATTTAGTACGCCAGACGCGTGTTTCGTCTACATAAGATTCATCAGTGACGCTCATATCAAAATATTTGTAAAGCCAAACAAGTACAAAGTTGAAGAGCATTGAGGATCAATTCAATTCAAAGTTTTGTAAACATTGGATAAGAAAATCCTTAGTTTTTCGTAAAATTCAAAGTTTTGTAAACAGGAAATAAAAAAAAAAAATGACTACATTATTGATATTCACGTCAACAACGAAATTTTGACTTCTAGGCTGGTGATACCATGAGAGACGAAACGTCCACCAGCAGTGGCATCAACCTAGTGGTGTAAATAGTTATTAAAGGTACCAGGATTATAATTTAGTACGCCAGACGCGCGTTTCGTCTACATAAGACTCATCAGTGACGCTCATATCAAAATATTTATAAAGCCAAACAAGTACAAAGTTGAAGAGCATTTAGGATCCAAAATTCCAAAAAGTTGTGCGAAATACGGCTAAGGTAATCTATGCCTGGGATAAGAAAATCCTGAGTTTTTCGTAAAATTCAAATTTTTGTAAACAGGGAATTTATAAAAATGACCACATTATTGATATTCATGTCAACACCGAAATGTTGACTACTGGACTGGTGATACCCTCGAAACGTGCACCAGCAGTGGCATCTACCCAGTGGTGTAAATAGTTATCAAAGGTAAAAACTTGTCTTTAATTACTCCCTAACCAGATACTTCAGATTATATGTGGCGTCAATAAAACATGGAGCAGCAACATATGGCTGTTGGTACTTTTGTTTTAGGAAAACAGATACATATTAAATTTATTAGTGTTTCATCATTCAATATTTGAGCTAATATATTAAGTTCAGGCACACTCATGACTGTTAAGTAGACTATCAGGATTTTCTACAGATTGATATTGTATCACATCAGCCATGATCCAGAAGTCCACATCTCCCGGTACTGTAAGCAATAGGTTTACTATATTTGGTGTATGGAATGGTTGTTAAATGTACATGTCTTACTGGCAGTTGTCATCTGACCTTGACCTAATTTTCATGATTCTGTGGTAAAGTTTTTTCTTTTTCCTTTTTTGTCTGGCCTTGACGGAGTTGAAAAGCGAAACATAGGTATGGTGTGTACGGTGTCAGCGGCGGCGACAATGGAGACGGCGTCAACAATGTATTAGTTTGTGATTAGGTCTAGTTTATGGTGAACGACAAGTGGTAGGTCATTCATATTTGGTATGCAGTTGAATAACCATTGGCATATCTCATTTTCAGGGAGATTATTTGGCTCCACCCCCTTCCCTAGTCATAGTCTATTGACTTTGAAAATTATCATGTATTAGTTTGTGATTAGGTCAGTTTATGGAGAACCACAAGTGGTAACTCAATGATATTTGGTATGCAGTTGTATAAGCATTGGCATATCTCATTTCCATGAAGATAATTTGGCTCCACCCCATTAGTCATGGATTATTGACTTTGAAAATTTTTCTAAGTTATCATGTAGTAGTTTGTGATTAGGTCAGTTCAAGTGGGACCATTAGTGGTAGGCCAATGTAAATTCAGCATTGCCACATCTCATTTCCATGGAATATGTTTGGTTTTGCCCATCAGTCACAGTCTAATGACTTTGACATTTATCTTAGTTAACATGTATTAGTTTGTGATTAGATCAGTTTAAGACAAACTGCTAATGTTAGTCAATGATGTTTGGTCTGCTAATTTATTAGCATTTGCAAATATTGATTCCGTGGAGATTAGATAGCGCCACCCTCTCTTCATGGGTCATTGACATTGAAACTTTTACAAAGTTAATGTTTGTATTTATGTTTGGAAACGACTTATAATAAGTAAATGGCATTTGATATACAGTTGTATAAGCATTGGCACATCTCATTTTCATGGATATTGTTTAGCCATGTAACTCAGTCATGGTTCATTGACTTTGAATATTTGCATAACTTGTTTTAAAGTATTGCTATTTTGATTTCAACATTTGCATAATCAAAATTACAAAAAGGCGAGACATATCTCTCTGATAACAGTTTATTCAAACTGTATGCAATAGGTAAACTGTGTTTGGTGTATTGAAATGTTCGTGTCAGTCTGGCAGGTTTTATTATACAATGGCTTTCTTTTCACGATCCATTGCTAAATGTTAAGCTTTTGTGTTTCAGTCGGCCTGTTTTTCTTAAACAATAAGCAGTAGGTCAAATACATAATATGGTGTATGAAATAATTGTACAGTGTATATATCTTTGTGAAAGGTATCATCTGACCTCGACTTTATTTTCATGGTTCATTGTTCAAAATTAAGTTTTTCAGCGTTTCAGCGTTTACACACTTGTATTATACTAAATAAATAGTTATAATATTGTGACATCAATTTTAATGCGAGTGTCTTGTTATTCTTTTTCTTGAAAGAATCAAATCTCCTTAAAATGTAAAATCACAAAGACACTGAATTTCTTAAAAGAGGGACGAAAGATACCAAAGGGACAGTCAAACTCATAAATCTAAAACAAACTGACAACGCCATGGCTAAAAATGAAAAGGACAAACAAACAAGAGCACACACGACACGACATAGAAAACTAAAGAATAAACAACACGAACCCCACCAAAAAACTAGGGGTGATCGCAGGTGCTCCGGAAGGGTAAGCAGATCCTGCTCCACATGTGGCACCCGTCGTGTTGCTTATGTGATAACAAATCCGGTAAATAGTCTAGTTCGGTAGGTCACATTCATGAAAGGGAAGGGGATTGTAGTTACGACGTAAGGAACATATCCGATATCATTTGTGAAACGGTTATTCCATAACGGTCAACCAACTCGTGATGGCGTCCGTAAAATTTACGAAGGGATGATTTCAACTTCACCATTTGGAACTCTTGGTTTAATAGCTTCCTTGTGAGCAGCAACCCTCTATCAAGAAAATCATGATAGGAAATGCAAGCACGGGAATATCGTATCAGTTGGGAGATATATACCCCGTATGCAGGTGCTGCTGGAATGTTGCTAGATCTTGCTACTTAGAAATGGAAAGTTCACAATTGGAAAGCTGAAATCATCTCTTTTGTCGTAAAGTTTTGTTTTCAACCGACCCTCATTGTCAATTTCTAGATGTAAGTCAAGATATGAGGCCGATTTAACTGTATCTGTAGTATCTTTTATCTCTAGCTCGATTGGATAGATGCGTTCCACATAGTCACCAAATTTTGAATTATTTAGTGAAAGAACATCATCTATGTAGCGAAAAGTAGAGTTAAAGGATATTGCTAACTTCTTATCTTTCTTCCTAAGAAGTTCCTGCAAGAAGTCAGCCTCATAATAATAAAGAAACAAGTCGGCAAGTAGAGGGGCACAGTTTGTTCCCATTGGAATGCCGACAGTCTGTTGAAAAACACGTCCTCCGAACGTAACAAATATGTTGTCAATCAAGAAATCAAGCATCTTGATAATATCAGTTTCAGAGAATTTTTTGTTTGAATCAGAGTGATCCTTTACAAAGTAGGATTTATCCCTCCCTAAGACAAGATACTTGTATCTACGTTGGCCATTCTTTTTTACGAAGCAAAGCAATACCAACTCTTTCAATTTGTCTTTTAGTTTGGAATGTGAAATACTAGTGTAAAGAGTAGAACAGTCAAATATTTTAATACTGTTACACGATGAAAGAGAGTTAGATTGTATGTACTCTAAAAGATCTTTGGAATATTTAAGTATCCACATCTGATTCACGCCCCCTCTAGAATAGGCAGTTTCACAATAACTTTGAAGCCCGTCTTTGGTTGCTGATAAAATAGATGTTAATAATTTCGAAAGAGGTTTCATGGAGCACTTGGAAGACCCAGCAATATACCGTTGTTTGTAAGGACACTTATGTAGTTTAGGTATCCAATATAGTGATGGCAGATCCAGTTCTTCATCTTTGGTTGAAATGTCAAAGGAACACAGAACAGACCTATGATTATCCAGGATTTCCTCTTTGGTAAGTGTCGTGAGGGTATATGTTGAGTTTCCAAGTGAATTTTAAATACCTAATTCGTTTATCAAGCAGTTAATGTAATGAGTTTTACAGACAAAAACGATGTTGTTTGGGGCTTTATCTGCGGGAACAACAACATATTTGTCATGAAGGTAGGATAGGTGCTTTGCAACATTTGGGTCTTTAAAGATTGACGTAGCATGGGCATTGATAGACCCATTCAGTTTCTTAATTCTGATTTGTATCAACGACCTCACTGCCTTAATCCATTCGGAAAGAGTGTCTACGTCTTCCTTCTCGCGCTTAGCCCATTGCCTGGCATAATCCTCAACTGAGTCCATCAAAATTTTAAAGTTGTATTTCCAATTGATGGATTTAAGCTCACGATATTTCGGACCTTTCGATAACACATTTCGTAGAGAAGTGTTATTAACAATGTTGAGGTCACCGGTAATAACGTGGCCAGCAGGATTATATGTGAATTGGGAACTAGCACAAGTGTAATCAGGAGGTTTAGACTTGAAGTCGTCAATATCGAGATCCTGCAAAACGTGTTTGTAATTGAAAATTTTAGTTGCAATAGGTTTGGTATAGGTATAAGAAATGATTGGTACAGACTGGTCTTTGAAATAAGGAGGTATTTTCGATTGAACTAATTTATGATGAAGGATATTACCTAAGTTGACGCCATCGATACCTTTGTTGGCAAAGGAAAGATTAAGGAAAGATCTTTTCTCTTTATTATCTTTGCCAATGCGGACTGGTTTGAAAAGTCTGTGACTTGCAATATCCGAAATTATAGCTGTAATTTTGTATTGGTTTGAATGAGGGTTTGTAACAGTGGATTCCAAACATAAATTGAACAGAGAAAGAAGTTTTGAAAGGGGTAACGAATAAAGTTTCGTGCGAATGTGATGAATATCTTAAATGTCAAGATGTACACATTAAAAAAAAAAGATGTGGTGTGATTTTCGCAACTATCCATCAGAGACCAAATGACAGAAGTTCTAAAACAATTTTAGGTCATCATACTGCCATCAACAAAACGCAAAATCCATGCCACATAGTAAGTTATAAAAGGTACAAAATAATAACAAATGTAAAACAATTGAAATGAAAAAAAAACAGGTATGATTTTTGTACAAAAAAGGGGCGAAAGATAAAAAAGGGATAGTCAAAACCATAGATCGAAAATAAACTGACAACGCCATGGATAAAAAGAAAAAGAAAAACAGACAAATAAAAGTACACAAAACACGACATGGAAAACAAAAGACTGAGCAACACGAACCCCACCAAAAACTGGGAGTATTCTTAGGTGCTCCGGATGCGAATTATGTTCCACATGTGGCACCTATTGTGTTGCTCATGTTACTACTATTACAAATCTGGTAAATAGTCTAATTCGGTAGATCACGTTCGTGAAAAGGGAAGCAGATTGTAGTTACGACATAACGAACATATCCGATATGATCTGTGAAACGGCTTTTCTATAGCGATCTAACAACTCGTGATGGCGTCCATAAAATTCACGAAGGGATGTTTTCAACTGCACCATTTGGAACTCTTGGTTTAATAGCTTCCTTGTGAGTAGCAACCCTCGAGCTCTATCAAGGAAATTATGATGAGGATTACAAGCCCGAGAATATCGTATCAATTGAGAGATACATACTCTGTATGCAGGCGCTGCTGTGTTGTTGCTACATAGAAATTGAAAGTTCACAATTGGGAGGCTGAACTCGTCTCTTTTGTCGTAAAGTTTTGTTTTCAACCGACCTACATTGTCAATTTCTAGATGTAAGTCAAGATATAAGACAGACTTAATTGCATCTGTACTATCCTTATCTCTATTTCGATGTGATAGATTCGTTTAAGAAAGTCACCAAATTGTGAAACCCTCATAGATCGCACTCTGCCTGGTTCTTACAAAGAGCTGTACTTAAGAGAGAGAGCATCATCCATATAGCGGAATGTAAAGTTAAAAGATATTGCTAACTTCTTATCTTTCTTCCTAAGAAGTTCCTGCCTCAGGCTCATAATAATAAAAAAACAAGTCGACAAGGAGAGGGGCACAATTGGTTTCCATTGGAATGTCGAAATTCTGTCTACAAACACATCCTCCAAACGTAACAAATATGTTGTCAATCATGCAAGAAATCAAGCATTTTTCTCTCTTTCTCTCTTGATAATGTCAGTTTCAGAGAATTTTTCTTTTGAATCAGATTGATTCTTTACAAAGAAGGATTTAATCCTCCCTAAGAAAAGATACTTGTATCAACGATGGATATTCTTTTTTTTTTTATGAAAAAGAGAAATACCAACTCTTTCAATTTGTCTTTTAGTTTGGAATGGGGAATATTTGTGTAAAGTTTTGTGTTAGTCAAATGCGTTTTGTTTAAATATACTTTTTTCACTTTTTTGGTCTTTTGGAAAATGTTGTTAGTGCTGTATTTAGACCCTTCTACAACGAAATTTGTTTTACATGCACACGTATAAAAATTGCGGTTTGTATCCAACGCGAAAATATCAAAGGTTTGAACGTAGTTTTTAATTTAGACTCGTTTATATTTTTTCGTTTGGGCAAAACAAATTTCGTTGTAGAATGGTCTAGATACAGCACAAACAATATTTTCCAAAAAAACAAAAGAGTGAAAAAGTATATTTAAACAAAACGCATTTGACTAACAGGTCGAATAACTGATGTTCTTAAACCTTGCTGACTGCCAATGGCGATTACCAAATAAAATTTATCACGAGATGTAACAAATTGGATCTTAATATAAATTTAATACTAAACAGAAAACGATAAACTTGTGGCCAAGATGTTATGCCACAAACACAAGGTGTCAATATTTATTTTGTACACCAGATCTAGATTTCGACAATATAAGTCTCTTCAGTGATGTTAGGGATCGAAACGGTATTTTGAAGGCCATATAATTTACCCTCAATTTCAGATAGACTTTTGATTTTTAAGAGTCAATGTAGGATAAATGGATCATATAAACCGGAGGGAAAATATGATACAAGCCCAAACGAAAAAATATAAACGAGTCTAAATTGAAAACTACGTTCAAACCTATGATTGCGTTGGATAAAAACAGCAATTTTTATACGTGTGCATGTAAAACAAATGTCGTTGTAGAAGGGTCTAGATACAGCACAAACAACATTTTCCAAAAAACAAAAGAGTGAAAAAGTATATTTAAACAAAACGCATTTGACTAACAGGTCGAACAACTGATGTTCTTTAACCCTGCTGACTGCCATTGGCGATTGCCAAATAAAATTGATCACAAGATGTAACAAAATGGATATAAACGAGTCTAAATTGAAAACTACGTTCAAACCTGTGATTGCGTTGGATAAAAACAACAATTTTTATACGTGTGCATGTAAAACAAATTTCGTTGTAGAAAGGTCTAAATACAGCACGAACAACATTTTCTAAATATATAATATATATTATTATAAATTAGAAACGATTGGTACAAACTAATCTTTTAAATAATTAAGGAGGCATTATCGACTGAACCAATTTATGATAAAGGATATTGCCTAAGTTGACGCCGTCGAGACCTATGTTGGCCAAGTTTGATAAAGAATCTTTTCTCTTTTGCATCTTTTTCAATGCGAACTGGTTTTTAAAGTCTGTGACTTGCAATATCCGAATTTATAGCTGTACGCTTGTAGATGTTTGAATGAGGGTCTGTAACAGTGGATTCCAAACATAAATTGAACAGATAATGAAGAGTTGAAAGGGGTAATGAATAAAGTTTTGTGTATTTTTTTGTAAAACTGGCAGAAGGTCAATACTAGAGACATCATGTAGAGTAGGTGATGAATAATTTATATGATTATAAATGCGTCTACGTCAAGAAGTAGAGTTATAGTATTTTATAGATATAATTTTGTTTTGTGCCAGACAGTCTGGATTACATTTGTTGACATGATGTATTTGTAAACCTTTATGGATTGATATGAACTTAGGAAAGAAGTTAACCTTCATGCTCTATATATACTATTTAGAAACTAGAGGATCCAAAGAACATGTGTCGCTCACCTTGCTCTATGTGCATATCAAACAAAGGACACAGATAGATTCATGACAAAATTGTGTTTTGGTGATGGTGATGTGTTTGTTGATCTTACTTAACTGAACATTATTGATACTTATAATTATCTTTATCTATAATGAACTTGGCCCAGTAGTTTTAATGGAAATTATTTTGTACAAATTAACAAAATTTATGAAAATTGTTAAAAATTGAATATAAACAATAACTCCTTAAGGGATCAACTGACCATATTTGTCATGTTGACTTATTTGTAGGTTTTACTATGCTGTACATTACTGCTGTGTACAGTTTATCTATATATATAATAATATTCAGGATAACAACCAAAAGCTGAAATTTTTTCTTGAAATTACCAATTCAGGGGCAGCAACCACACAACGACTGAAAATTTAAGGGAAGATAGATTTTCCCCTACTGAATAATTTTGTTTGTGAAAGATTTGCTCGAAATGCTTTGGGTTTAGATATATGAGCCAAGAAGTGCATTTTACCCTATGTACTTTTATTTGCCATGTTAGCTATTTTGGTTGGCGGGCAGGATCATCAGACAAAATTTTATAACTACATACCCTAATGATGATTATTTACAACTTTGGTTAAATTCAACTTAGTAGTTTCAGAGAAGAAAATTTTTGTAAAAGATAACAAAAATTGACGAAAAAATACTAAAAAATTGACTATAAAAGGACAATAACTCCTTACGGCGTCAACTGATCATTTTGGTCATGTTGACTTATTTGTAGAACTTACTATGCTGAACATTATTGTTGTTTACAGTTTATCTCTATCCATAATAGTATTCAAGATAAAAACCAAATACGGTCAAATGTTCTTAGAATTACTAATTCAGGGGCAACAACCTAACAACGGGTTATCCGATTCATCTGAAAATTTTAGGGCAAATAGATCTTGACCAGATAATCATTTTTAACCGTTCAGATTTACTCTAAATGCCTTGGTTTCACGGATATAAGTCAAAATCTACATTTTACCCTTATGTTCTATTTTTAGCCACGGTGGCCATCTTTGTGGATTGGCCGGGACACCGGACACATTTTTTTAAAATATATACCATAATTATGATTGTGGCCAAGTTTGGTTAAATTTTGCACAGTAGTTTTTTGTTAAAGTTTACGGACGACGGACGCAGGACGACGGACGACGGACGCCAAGTGAGGAGAAATGCTCACTTGGCCCTTTGGGTCTGTTGAGCTATAAAGTGTGATTAAAAAAACAATTCAGTACCTAAATATGCGAAGTTCAAGATACAAGAATATACTTTTCGTCGACATGACAATTGTACACTGATCGCATCAACATTTTTTTGAAATTTTATTGCGTATACAAAACGGTAGCTTAAATAGATAGTCTTGTTTAAGTGTTCATGATACCATTAAATATAATGCCCGCTATAGAGACAGGCTCTAAAAAAGTTAGACATCCATACTAAATCTTTCTGATGAGTCTGTATGTTGCCTAACAACTTATAACCTCTAGCCATATCGTACATACTGGCCTATGTATATACATTTAAACGGTAGTCATAATTTATTTACTCTCTTCAGACAGACCGCCAACATCCTTGACTAAATTTTCTTTTGTAATATGTTCTAGATATGCATGAACTAGTTGCCATTTGACGTAAATCACAAAATCATCAACCAATAACTGAATCAATTAAGCCTTCATTCCTTCTTACTTCCTTTATTCATTCCTCCATTCATTCATTCATTCATTCATTCATTCATTTATTTATTCATTCATTCATTCCTTCATTTTTTTCATTCAACTAATCAATGAAACCATAAATTAATCCATCGATCGTTTTTGTTTGTTCTTGTCGAAGGGTTGCGGGTTCATTGTCACAAAAGCATATATATTCTTGGATCTACATTTATCGCATTATCCGTTTTACATGACATACGTATGTATAAATAACAAGTGTACAGTAGGATAACTTAAGACGAAGATGAATGAAGTAGGAACAAGTTTAAGAAAATATTTTTAATTTAGGACCACATACTAAAAAGACAGAAGAAAATTTCATACGCACCATGTATTTCAATCCATGCAATGAAAACAATAAGACATCACACACTCACAAAAGTTCACACAATAATTGACATTTACTCTAATGTAAAAGAAAAATCCTAACACCAATTGATTGATAACATAGTTAACAAAACTACGCTGTTATTGGAATTGTCCAGAAAAGTAAATATGACAATGACGAATAGATACTTTTAAAAAAAATTTAACCACAAGAGACCTTAAAGAGTAACAAAAACAATACACCGTGTTGTCAAATTAATATGTATGTTGTATGCGTTGACACTACTCATTAAAAGGAAATATTTCACTAAGGATTTACATTAAATTAAGTAAAATATATACAACCTATCAAACCAATACAAGTTTTATTAAACAACACCTTGCATGTAGAGTAATGTGTTCTGATTTGTAAACTTTATAGTTTAACATGTGTTTGCAATAATTGCACCTAAAGAAAGAAAAAATAAATACTGGTATACAATCGATTTATATCTTGAAATACATTAACTTTACAAATAATTGATTCACACTTGATATAAAAAAAAAACAAATATTTGTGTCTTAATTTTCTAGTTTAGTATATAATAAAAAAAAAAACAAGAAATGAAAATATCGTAAAAGAACAAGACACAAAATAGAGATTTGCGACCTACGTTTTCCACAAGAGCCATTTTCCCACATTACATTTAGCTTCGACAAATTTATCTCACGCATTTCTTTCTAGCTGTGTTCTAAAAATAGTTCATGTTTCCAAACATACATGTATATCGTTATAATTGAAAGTAACAACAAATAAAACTTACTTTCTGTGGCCTTTGTTTTCTACAAAAGTATGCAATATAACTTACAGAAATGAACATACATGTATAAATGCAGTTTAAACTATTATGCATGTATTTCATCAGCAACAAACATTTACTAGCAATATTTCACATATCAGCGATATAAGATAAAGGAGAGGGAAATATATACAAGTTTTCATGACCTTACATATTTCACGTTAAATTATGTGGTCATAAGTGATAAAACAAACCGTTAATAGTTTGTTCTTCATTTTGTATCTATTAAAGGAGGCTCGAATGTATAAAAATTTCAGAAAAAAAAATAACCTTTTTTTTCTCATTCAAATTTTATTTATTACTCCACTAGTTGTTACTTTTTCATATAGTACAGAAATTATTCATAACAATCAGTTTATTTTCCCCCAAATGACTTTATAAATGTAAATATCCTTGAAAAAAGCTCCAAATTATTTCCCTTTGGTGAAAAAATGTCAATTTTTGGCATTAAAATTGAAATATTTTTTTAACTTATCGGTGACCTATATTTTTTATTATTATTTTCAAATAAGCTGAACTCAAACTGAACTATTGTAAAATTTGAGCGATTTCTGTAATGTTTTTTTTTTCGATATTACCTATTTCTCCTATTAGAACTTTTACAAAAATGTATGCTTCTTTCGAAAGCAGATAGTGAGCGTAAATGAACGGTGACACCATATTTTCTATTTCATTTTTTCTATTTAGTACAAGATAAAGTTCATTTTTTTTTACAGAAAAATATACCGAAATCCTATAACAAAAACAATACACCGTGTTGTCAAATTAATATGTTTGTTGTATGCGTTGACACTACTCATTAAAAGGAAATATTTCACTAAGGATTTACATTAAATTAAGTAAAATATATACAACCTATCAAACCAATACAAGTTTTATTAAACAACACCTTGCATGTAGAGTAATGTGTTCTGATTTGTAAACTTTATAGTTTAACATGTGTTTGCAATAATTGCACCTAAAGAAAGAAAAAATAAATACTGGTATACAATCGATTTATATCTTGAAATACATTAACTTTACAAATAATTGATTCACACTTGATATAAAAAAAAACAAATATTTGTGTCTTAATTTTCTAGTTTAGTATATAATAAAAAAAAAAACAAGAAATGAAAATATCGTAAAAGAACAAGACACAAAATAGAGATTTGCGACCTACGTTTTCCACAAGAGCCATTTTTCCGCATTACATTTAGCTTCGACAAATTTATCTCACGCATTTCTTTCTAGCTGTGTTCTAAAAATAGTTCATGTTTCCAAACATACATGTATATCGTTATAATTGAAAGTAACAACAAATAAAACTTACTTTCTGTGGCCTTTGTTTTCTACAAAAGTATGCAATATAACTTACAGAAATGAACATACATGTATAAATGCAGTTTAAACTATTATGCATGTATTTCATCAGCAACAAACATTTACTAGCAATATTTCACATATCAGCGATATAAGATAAAGGAGAGGGAAATATATACAAGTTTTCATGACCTTACATATTTCACGTTAAATTATGTGGTCATAAGTGATAAAACAAACCGTTAATAGTTTGTTCTTCATTTTGTATCTATTAAAGGAGGCTCGAATGTATAAAAATTTCAGAAAAAAAAATAACCTTTTTTTTCTCATTCAAATTTTATTTATTACTCCACTAGTTGTTACTTTTTCATATAGTACAGAAATTATTCATAACAATCAGTTTATTTTCCCCCCAAATGACTTTATAAATGTAAATATCCTTGAAAAAAGCTCCAAATTATTTCCCTTTGGTGAAAAAATGTCAATTTTTGGCATTAAAATTGAAATATTTTTTTAACTTATCGGTGACCTATATTTTTTATTATTATTTTCAAATAAGCTGAACTCAAACTGAACTATTGTAAAATTTGAGCGATTTCTGTAATGTTTTTTTTTCGATATTACCTATTTCTCCTATTAGAACTTTTACAAAAATGTATGCTTCTTTCGAAAGCAGATAGTGAGCGTAAATGAACGGTGACACCATATTTTCTATTTCATTTTTTCTATTTAGTACAAGATAAAGTTCATTTTTTTTTTACAGAAAAATATAGCGAAATCCTATATTTAAAACAAAATGGTTTAGACCCGCGAGTTTATCTGGTTTATCTTTGCAGTTATTCTGGTCAAATATGGTATGTGTGCAATTTGTTATTACACTAGTATTTCATGTATTTCTTGTTAATAAATAATGCCATTCTACTGGATTAGCTTCTCTTAATTTAAAGAACTCGATTTTTTTTAACTTAGGTTAAATAACTATTTTTTTAAATCAAGTACAAAGAATAAGTCAGTAGTTTTTTATATGTAGTTTAATATGTTTTTGTATTCATGCTATAATCATACAGGATAAAACTGTGGATTCATTATTCTCAAACCGACCTTCAAGTTTTCATACCTTTATTCAATAAAAAAAATTCTTACAAAATGCAGACTATAGTGTTTTGATTGATTAAAAGATAGTTATTAGGTACAATATGCTACAATATTTTCATGTGTACCACAAACATTTTATTTTTTTACGAATGGTTTACCATTTTAGGTCAAAAGTAGGCCTTCAACATGAAGCCTTGACTCACTCCGAACAGTAAGCTATAAAGGGCCCCAATAATGACTAGTGTAAAAAAGTTCAAACATGAAAATCAGCGGTCTAATCTATATAAACGAGGAGCGAGGAAAACTTATGAACCACATCAACATCTTACAACTACGGAACATCAGATTCCTGTCTAAGGTTCATTCCAACGAAATAATTTTATACATTTAGTGCGTCCGAAGTGCTTTTCGTGATTTTCTTTTTAATAAAAAAAAACGCCAAACTCAAATATTTGAATAAGAGGGACGAAAGATACCAGAGGGACAGTCAAACTCATAAATCGAAAATAAACTGACAACGCCTGGCTTAAAATGAAAAAGACAAACAGACAAACAATAGTACAAATGACACAACGTAGACATAAAAGAAAAGAAAATGCCGGCCTGATCAATTTGGCTGAAGGTGTTCTATTTTTTTTTCTCAGGAAATGTAAACACCTGTGTATAATGGAGTGTGTCAATGCAGAGCATTTACTAGAAACATAGGTTCTCAATGATTTTAATTTGCCAAAAAAATGTTATAGATTTGGACGATTATTGCTGTTTGAATGTTTTTCTTACGTATTATTTGTAATGACATGTATCGATAAACATTCTCAATTCTATTCTGGACAATAGAATCTGCACAACACTATGCAGTTTAAGATATGAAACACTTGGTGGACCGCAAATACATGATAAAGTTTGATTCAAATTACCATTTATTCATCAGTTGGAGGCTTGATCAACAGTTTCTGAACATTAAAATCCATTAAAGGTTATAATCTTACAAAGCATAAAGTACACTTTTTTTATATATCCTTTCGAAATTTATAGCCGTTCCTAGTGCAAATGATTGAAATTTTATGAAGTAAAAACGACCATATTTGATCATATCAAATATTGAACGTTGTGATATGTACAATATATATATATATTTTGTACCTTAAATATATTTCAACTGTACGCATATTGTCCTATAGTCCCGAAAATTACCTGTTACTTGATGAACTTTTAAAAGTAATCTTTACTGATATGGTTTAATAATGTAGTTGAAACATTTTTTTTTAAAGAAAAAGCTAAGTCCAGAAATGCGAATAGCAATACTATGTTGAACATATTAAGAGTTAATACCATGTATTCATATAAAGTGCATAGAAGGGAAAGGGAAAAACATAATTCACCTGCTAAAATTAGAGAAATAAAGAAAACATTTATAAAGATACTTTTATTATTTCAAAATTTCAAAGTAAAAAGAAACTTACTACGTTCTTCTTCAACCTCTTCTTCCTACGGAATAAACATAGCTATAATCACTATAAAAGTCCAAAAGTCTGAAAAGACCAATTTTGTCTTGATTTGCAGGAACAATTACTCGACATTCTCAAAAAGTATGACTTATATCGAATTTGTTTGAAATTTACTCGACATACTCTCGACATTCTAACCATGCTTAATGTGGTCTTAAAATTTCTTGCAAACTTCTTGACATTTGAATACTGTCTTGAAATGTCTTGAGAGGTTCTCGACATTCTTTTTTTTTTTCTCAGTATGGCTTGACATATTCTGAACATTTTGAAGTGTTTCTTGAAAATTTATTTGACCCAATATACTTGATGTATATTTTGCACTTTTTCTGTATTTCATAGTATAAACTCTTATTTCTAGTTACATTTATTACAACAAAAACTAAAATTTTGCATGTAAGTATTTTTTATAAATACAAATATGGGAATGAAAATGTAAACAAATACGAATGTTAGTATGTTTATATCAACCAATATAGTATGTGGGTTTTGATTTCTAAATATTATAAACAAGTAATAAATGATTGAAATAAATCAGACTGTAGACATATTTCATTTTTGATGCATATGTGCAATATAAACATTGGTAAATAAACAGTTATTGTGCCAACAAGCTTTTTTTTCATTATTAGCAATGCATTAATGTATCATAATTCTTCTAAACTTAGTTTAACGGTTATTGAAATAAGTATAAAACAACACAAAAAAGTGTTAAGATTGTCAGGAATGTGTTGATACACAATTCCGACCAAATTTATACTGTCGAGATAGTGTCGAGACATCTTTAAGACCGTCAAGATTGTGTCGGGATACATTTGGATATCATTAAGAAGGTCAAGACTTATCGAGACAAATTCAAGACAGTCGAGAATAGGGGTAGACTAATCAAGACACTTTTCAGACTGTCGAGAAGCTTTTAGCCAATGTTAATATTGGCAAGACATATGTTGAAAATCTAGGTACATATTTATGACAAATTTATACTTTGTTAAATTGTTTTACAAAAAAGTCAGACAAAAAGAGGATGTTGAGTAAAATTTTGAGGTAAATCAGACAAAAAAGTTCTTTTGAGATTTTTTGACATAACCTTGGTCATATACGAATAATCTATAAAGGTACCAGTCTTGTATTACAACTCCAGTTTCCGGTGCATGTCAACACATGGAAGGAAACAATATAGTCTATTTTTTTCTGAATTCTTTCTGGACTCATTTTTTTCTGTTTGATTATAGGTTTTTGCTGAATTGAAACATATATATATAGATTTAAAAAAAATCTTGCATCTTTTTGGGGATATCAATCCAGGAATTAAAGTGGAAGGATATCATGTTTACTGAAAGTGGTGCGGCCTAGTAAAAACAGCAAACAGAAAGTAGAAAAAAAATGTTTTGACTTCAGGGTTACAAAACTTTTGAATTTTTCGAAAAACTAAGGATTTTCTTACCCCAGGAGTAGATTACCTTAGCCGTATTTGGCACAACTTTTGGGAATTTTGGGTCCTCAATGCTCTTCAACTTTGTATTTGTTTGGCTTTTTAACTATTTTGATCTGAGAGTCACTGATGAGTCTTATGTAGACGAAACGCGCGTCTGGCGTATAAAATTATAATCCTGGTACTTACTATTTACGTAACTTTTTATTTTTCGTGGCATGACCCACTTTTTTTTCGATTAAATCACAATTTCACATTATAACATACATGATATAAACATGAATTTTTTTTTCTATGTAGCATTTTTTATTTTTTTATTTTCAAAGATCAGCTGTTTAGTATGTAAGCCTATTGAGCAGTCAATTACAAGACTGCAACCTGCATATGGTAATTTTTTCATATGTTCACTGCTAGGAAGTAGCTCATGTGGACTTTTGTGTGCCCAGCATTACAAAACAGCATGATTTATGGACTTTGTAAGAGAAAAAAATCATGCGGTATCAAGTTACACTGAAAAAACTGAAATCATGTAATAATTATGCTTTTTTATACTACACACCATTCAAAAGTATTAATAGATATAAAGCACAACAGTTTGAGGTAAATTGAGACTTTGATGGTATTACATTCATGATTTTCAATTAAAAAGAACATAGAAAGATTTTTTCTTCTATGAAATCTTCTTCATGTGATGAAATTTCTAGTTGTGCAATTTTATTAAAAATCAGTGCAAAAATGAAGAGACAGTTACATACAAAAGTAATTTGTTCGCTAGGGTTATTATTTTTATGGCTAAATTATTGACATTTAGGTAGAATATGTTTAAATTGAACTATTGGTGAAAAGATTTTCACAAAATGATCACTTTGCATGAGTCTATATTCTTTTCCTGTCTGCGGCACTGCATGGTTAATGGAAAATTTCATATTTGGGTTAAAAAGTTGTTTAAAAAGTAAAATTTCTCTAAAACTATCCATCATGACAAGGATTTTTGTGATTAGGTGTGACAAGTGAGCAATATTCTTACCAAAAACACCAACTTGAGTATTCATTTTGTTTTTCTTGATTTTTATTGCAAATTTTATATGCATTTGGGTGTCAAGAACAATCGAAAAACCATGATATAGTAGGCATGTATAAAGACCTGTATAGTCAAAAAGGGGAAAGGTAAAGTATTTTTTGTGTTTAGATAGTTGTATTGTAGCATATTCTTCACTATGAAAAAGTTTTGGGTAGTTTTTCAATTTGACTTAAACAAGAAGCCCACTTGGGAAGATTTCATGGAAAAAAGGGGAGGGGTAAACTATTGAATGTGGTTCAATCAAAGAGAAGGAAAAATAATAAAAATAATAGATAAGAATACTCTCCAAGCTTTACAGTATCCAAATAATAAGAAAACATTCATAAAGATAGACTAGAATGAGATTTACAGATCATTTGATAGACATGACTGATTTCCAAATTTTGCCTGTTTTCAGATAGGGGTACTGCTTTAATAGTAGGGTTATTTAACTTAATACAACAAAACAGTTCTTTCAATAGCATTTTTTATGTTCAAATATGACTACTTAATGAAACTAATGATTTATTTTTAAAGACATGTCATTATTGTTATAGGTACCAGTCTTGTATTACAACTCCACTTTCCGGTGCATGTCAAAACATGGAGGGAAACAAAATAGTCTATTTTTTTCAGAATTTTTTTCTGGACTCAATTTTTTTCTGTTTATCATAGGTTTATGCTGAATTGAAACATATATTTATAGATTTAAAAAAATCTTGCATCTTTTTGGGGATATTAATCCAGGAAAGTGGAAGGATATCATGTTTACTGGAAGTGGTGCGGCCTAGTAAAAACAGCAAACAGAAAGTAGAAAAAAAATGTTTTGACTTCAGGGTTACGTAACTTTTTATTCTTCGTGGCATGACCCACTTTTTTTCTCGATTAAATCACATTAATATTAGTACATACATGATATGAACATGAAATATTTTTTCTATGTAGCATTTTTTATTTTTTTATTTTCAAAGATCAGCTGTTTAGTATGTAAGCCTATTGAGCAGTCAATTACAAGACTGCAACCTAAAGTATTACATGATTTGTTCACTTATGGGACAATTTCAAAACTTGCTCTTGATTTTCTTTTAACATGTATATGCATTCACTGGGAATCGAATCCCGTCTACATGTGTTATGTTTGACTGATATCAACAGAACGACGACACCTTTTGACTTCTAATGATTACATTCTGTTAATTTTTTTTTTAATAGATATAGAATGATATTAACTGTTTTACTACATATCTTTACAAATGTGTATTCGCAAATCCATATGCGATTTAATCAGGATGTACATAGAATTGGGTTTATTGCTAGGAATGTCCGTAACATTCTTATTATATATACTTCGTTATCTTATTTTGTAAATTACGGATAACATTGATAAAGTCACTTAAAGACAGACGTGTTACGTTATGTTAGTATTTCTCTTACCAATTATGTGTGAACTTAAATTAATAATGCATTGTTTAAAATCGTGAACATGATAACATGGTTGTTTAATGCAATCACACTAATATTGAAAAGACATCAACAAAATAGTTCAAGTTAGATACATAATGGATACGTGTTGATTAAATAAAAAAAAAAAACAAAAAAAAAAAAACAATCGACCTCCGGTTTTTTTTTCAAGAAGGCTTATCAATTATATATATAATACGTCATGCATGCTCCCTTTGAGATTGTTCTTATCTTTCGTCAACATATAAGAAAGTTCTACTACAACGTTTATATACGTACACCACTGTGACAAAAATAACTTCTTACGCTTAAGAATTAAAACATACCTTTAACCAAGATCTGTATATGTCTTTGCTCGAATGCATTTCGTCATGATCTGTACATCGGTATTCAATTTTTTCCATTGCTTCATCATAACCAATTCCATCATTATCTAAAAGACTTCCATCTTGACATTTAAATCGTATTTTATAGAATACATTAATTCGATATCTTTGCTGAATTGAATCAACAACACTTATCAGTTGTTTTTTTACGTAACTATAACAAACACCTTCATTTTTCAACTGTCTTACTTGCATAGCAATTAGATTTTTTGAGAGGCAAATGACAAGTATTTCACTACCAGTTTCATTTAGATTAAAAATTCCAATATTGCGATATATACCCAGCTTCTTATCTTTTTCATCAAAAACTAACTGTTTGCTTTTCACAAAGCTAACTAAAATATGATTGAAATATGACGGTGGTAAAAAGTTGAATACAAGACAGAACCAAGAGGAATATTTGCAATTTTCAATATTATTCTTTCCATAAATGTCTTTAAAAGGCATAGATCATGCATGGCATATATATATGTTGTTTGTATTCATCATTTTTCGGTCGTACAATGATGTCAAATTTTTCCATTAATTTTAGTATAAATACTTTATGCTTTTGACGTCAAACTCGGAAGTTTTTTTAATAACGTATTGATCAAGTTTTCTTTCAACATGCCTGTTTTTGTAATAAAATTGAGAATGGAAATGGGGAATGTGTCAAAGAGACAACAACCCGACCAAATAAAAAACAACAGCAGAGGGTCACCAACAGGTCTTCAATGTAGCGAGAAATTCCCGCACCCGGAGGCGTCCCTCAGCTGGCCCCTAAACAAATATATAGTCCAGTGATAATGAACGCCATACTAATTTCCAAATTGTACACAAGAAACTAAAATTAAAATAATACAAGACTAACAAAGGCCAGAGGCTCCTGACTTGGGACAGGCACAAAAATGCGGCGGGGTTAAACATGTTTGTGAGATCTCAAGAATTGCCCATTCTGGCATACCAATTAACTCATCTTTATATTGATGTGAGACGAAACATCTAAATACGTTTGCCAACCATTCCGGATCTAAAACTATGAAATTATTTACGTCTTTAAAAAATATGATATTTCCAATATCGTGTTCATACTTGAGAAAAGATTCGAGTTCAGAATTTGTTTTTGCGACATCAGGAAATGCACATTCCTTTGCCAATTCTTTAGCCTCAATATACTTAAGGACGTGTTTTTCTTTACTCATGTACATAATCTTTTCTAGAACTATCCATCTGGTTGGAAGCTGGTCTCCCCAATTATCTAAAGCCTTGGCCTCAGAAAAAAGATGTTCGCGTAGCCTTTGAAATTCCTGTACATAATCTTTTGGAAATTTATTTGATAAGAAATGTACTTTTCGAATATGTCTGCGTTTATCATTAACATTAAGATCTTCATTCAGATGATCTTGAAATAGTTGTATCCTCTTGTCTCTCTCTGACTACAATAAAAAAAGATCTGTCAAATGTATTTCTTTTATTCATAATATTTAATTTCAGTGCCATTTTTTAAATCTATACAAATCAGTTTGTCTATTGAATATTAAAAAATGTAGATTTCAACAACTTCCATTGAAACATCTATGTTGCCAAAAAGAAATTAGATATGGTTAATTTCGTTATATAAAAAATCTTCACAACTTAAACATGTTAAAGAAGTATTTTTTATGACTTTATTCTCTATGTAACAATTAATGAATCTGACCTTAGAGTACATAGAATACTAATGCTATGAATAAAGTATTCACACTTTGTGCTTCTTAAGTAACTTTTATCGAATATTCTTGATACAACAATTTGGACAGCCAACTATATAGCATGCTCGAAATCAAAATAAATCAAAACGGCTGAAACATTAGGAAGACTAAAGGCGACCTAGCTGCAACAGCAGCTTCAAGGGAATTACCTCAAGTGATAAATCAATGAAACAAAATGTCTCGCACAGATATTTTTCAATTAAAAAACCTAAATCTGCATTTAAATTACCCATATCATAAGATATATGTCATTTGAATATCAAACCGGCAATCAACAAATGAAAATTGCCTTCAACAAATAAAGTCTCGTAGCAAACCTCTTCTTAATGGTGAGCAAAGACAATGATAAATACTATGTGCATAAACTGTCTATAAGAAGAACTGTGGAAAAAGAGATTCACATTTGAGTATTAATAAATACAACTTCTTAGAAAGAATCCCTAATGCATAAAAAGAGCATTAATTTTGGGTATAATTATGGAAAAAGCCGTCGTTGTAAGAGGGGGTTATAAATGTAAGGCATAGTGTTATACATATCATTCGGGCATCAATAAAAAGGTAAATTCCCTTGTGGTATATATCGGCAATTGCAACGGTTTATTTAGAAGATCCCAATAAGATAGATAGACTTCGATAACAGACTTTTAGCTTAGAAAATCAACTTTTCCATATGCCATGCATCATATATTTATAGATTATCGTTGATCATCTCAACGAGATTGTTCTCAGCGAGAAAAACAAATCGTGTTGAGATGACCTCTTATAATCTGTTTATCGCTATTTTACCTATGACGACGTTGTCAATTTTATTAGCAACGGCACATGCATCCTTACCTTCTACCGATAATTTTCCATCTGATTAGCATGATTTGAAAAATTATCACAAAAAAAAAAAAAAACATCAAACGAAAAATGCACAAAAAAGCGATAACGATTATTATTATTCATTTCGTGTAAAGCACTGATCAAGAATGCCGTATACTCGTTAGATAAGCATCGAATGCAAACTTTTAAAGTCTTCTATTGTACCATTGGTTGAACACCATAAGATCAAACATACCTCTTTAACATGTTTAACTTTGTCGTTCCCTGTACACACTATTATGACAGGTGGATTTAATAAGTCATCTTCATTTTAGTGCCTTGATATATTCTTATCGTCTATGCTATAGCAATGTATGTTATCAAGCCAGAAGTCAATATATTCTAAAATGGAAAATTACAATACATGGAAACATGTATATTTTATATGTTTGTGTAAACATGAGAGTTTCTATGGATTTTCTACTCCAGGAATAGACTAACTTAGCTGCATTTGACAAACCTTTCAGAATATGGAGTCCTCATTGCCCATCTTCTTTTGACTTTGTAGAGCCCTTTCGAAATCCATGGTTGGCATAGAAAATATTTTAACGTTTGTCCTTCGGGATGTTTGGCGTTGATTGGTAATCTTTGGCAGTGATTAAACATTTTAATTATTGATAGCTTGATATATTGTATGGAGTCGTTTCTTGTGTTGATGACGATATGTTGACCCCTTGGTTGTTTTTTGTTGTTCATATCTTTGTGTTAACGAGGAATTGACTATACAAAAATATCCTCTGATTCACAATATTAAAATTATAGTGTGTCCTTCCAACAATGGAAATACTGTTTTGCTCATTTTGCACATAAGAATAAAATACATATTTTGAATTCATAGATTGACTTAAATTCACTACATTTTTTTTCAGTTCTTGAATTGTTTGTTAAAAGCACCGTTACTTCAACTCACAATGACATCATTTTCATATCGGTTCATCTAAAACAAATATTTAGTCATATTAGAAATATTTGTATTTCCATCTTATACAAAAACATCTCGTAATATCAATAACGGATGTCTTAATAAAACCAATTTTGAAGATATCTCTCTATGTCTGTTAGGTTCAAAGACATTGATGATAATAGGTTTCTCTATAATTCAAGCATTTCGTACGTAAGAAAAAGTTGTAACTCCACTAATCCAGAAAGCACATACCAAAAAGTAGAACATATTTAACACAAATTAGTTCCTACGCATGAGTGTAAATTTCTCAATATGTAGAATAGTAATGTATTGTTGGTATCAAATGAAAGTTGAATGACTGATGATTATTGTAGAACACTTTTTGATTTATAATTTATGATATTTAAAAAAAATGCATGAAATTATAAAAAGAAGGTACATTTGCCTGTTTGGCAGATCTGAGGTACCTGTTTTGGTATAACCTAGTTTCCGGGAAACATTTCTTTCTTATATGCCGTAACTGATTTTATCAGTACAAGACATAATAAAATATAGCTTTGACATGCAATGAATGTCACTCTATTTGAAGTTATAACGAAAGAGCTGTGTCTGCTTAAAATTAAGAAATTTAACATAGAATGCAATGGGGCCATAAATTAGTGGTGTACTTCTTAACAAAAATGGTCCATGTTTGTTTTTTTTATATCAATAGCTGTTTTTTTTCCCATTACTTTAACACAATTGTTGAACACTAATTGTTTAAATAAAATTTGAAATACTAAGTGCATTTGTCAAGTGTGCTATTGGCTTTGGGTGAAAAATTTTCTCCACTGATGTTTGTGTGAAAGACAAATTGCCTAAATATTGAAATAACATCTTACTATCGGTAAAACTATTTGATAGTTTATTTAATTCAATTTATCTTAATAAAAAAGTGTATACCTCCAACGTTATTGAACTCTTTTTCAATCATATTGTTAAATGTTTTAGTCTTGAAATCTCTGGATATACTGTAAACCAATTTATTTTCGCGAGCGATTTATTTTCGCGACTTTCGCGAGTAGAATAATAACGCGAATATAAATCGTCGCGAATATGTCAATCTTTGATCTTTCCTTAATAAACTTCATCAAGTTAATCAGATAATCGCGAAATTAAATAGCCGCAAAGTGGTCAAGAAATGGTAAAACGCGAAATAAAGTATCCGCGAAAATAAGTTGGTTTACAGTATCTACTACCAACAGGTAAACAGAACTTGTACAGAGAAAGGTTTGGCGTGTTGCATAGAATTCCTTCTGTCCGGCAAAATCCCAAAAACCACAATCTGCAAATTCTTCGCTTTGGCCAGACGCAGAAGGTTGTATTACTTGACTCTCTTTAGATACAAATAAATAGACAGATGAACAGAAATCACACTGATGAGCACGGTGAGCACGTGGCTCCTATCGAGATGTCCAGTAAAGAGGGTTGAAGCTTAAGAAGACGTTGTTGAAATTAAATTTAAAAAAAATCCCATAATGGAGATGTTTGCCCTTTCTGATGAAACAATGGATGTTTGAAATAGTAATAATATCCTTTGTTTATCAATTTTTTTACTGATCTTTTACTTGTTTTTATTAGTTTTGTCTGTTGTTCTGTTTTGATCTACGCTCAGTAAGGTGTCTTGTTCCAAAAAGATATCCAATGACCTCCTAGATGCTAATAGTTTATTATTTTAATTCAAATTAACATTCATTTGATATTTGATTAACAGTTCCGAAACTAAGCGTTTTAAAAAAGGAAAGCACTAGAATGATAACCCTTGTTAACCTTTCCTTCAGTTAAAATATTTAACATATGGGTTATAAGTAACGAACAAGCGGCTTGTGAACTGTTCACTTTTGTTATAAATGATTCATGATAGATTGCATTAATGTGAGGCTTTCCAACTTTATGAAATAAATTCATTTTACTATTTCGACAGACATTGCTTTTCTTTGGGCGACTTAAAAGTCTTAAAAGAAACTTAAAAGTTGAGGACTGAGGTGAAAAAAATCTAGTGGTAAGTCAGTTTCCACTATCTTTTTTATGTTATTGAATATTTGGCCAACAATGTTTGGGCGACAGATGGTAATTATCCTTCCCTCGTCTATCTTTTATTCTTTCTTCTTCGAAAGAGGCAACACTTATTGCCTTTTATGATATAAAATAAGTTTTCATGATATTTTACAATGTATGTACTAGTATCTACGTTGAATTTTCGTTGTCACAGTTTCGTATATATTTCGGTAAAGGTCTTGATAAAAAAAAGTAAAAAACGTTAATTGACTTTTATTTGCAATAAAATGGGAGCTACTTACTTTGCACACCGAATTTTGAACAACTACGAAAGTTAAGTACATTAATAAACCTGATTTAAGCAATCATCATCTAAGCTACAGTTTAAAACCCGATTATATCTTTTCTGCTCAGTTAGGTTAACATTTTCTTTTGAATGAGTTTTAACTATCTTTTCCATCCTAGGGGTGATTAAATGTTAAGTGAGGTTCCCAAGTTACAATATATGGTCAATGTAAAACAAAATTTGACAAATGATCCTTAGAGTTCTGACCAATTAGTCCAAAGGTTTATATGCTTTGAACTATCGTTTCAGGTGTTAAACAACAATATCATAGTAGGTCACATCCGGTTGCTTACGAAAAGAGTCGATAAAAAAAATACTTTGAATTTGACATAAAATAAATCATATATTTCGCTATAGTAAAACAATATCTGAGTCATAAACATACATCTAGGGTGTTTCAAAATACCTGTCTTTTAATATTTTTTTGTTTCTATAAAACATTTGGAAAACTGGAGGTTACATGGTTACTCAATCTTGTAAACAAATAAAAAGAAATGAAGTACTACCAGAAGAAATCTTATAGATTTACCGACATCAAAATATCAAGTTATAATTTACGGGTAGGAAATTGCCATTCACCAGACTGTATATTAAGCGGGCATTTCCTTCTTAATATATTGATTCCATCTGTGCTTCGCACATCATCTATCTTTCCATTCATCAATCTCCGCAATAAACATGTCTTTCAAACTCCATTTTCGCCTACGATCATAACTCTACAATCATAACGTATTGCTGTTCCGGACTTTGCTGCTTTTAGCAACTCATCTCTTTCTTGAACAGACATTTGCTTTATGGTCGATGGCATTTCTGTCAACAAAATCATCTAATACATATTTGGAGCCTGTACAAAGTCAGGCAATCTAAATCATTTCTTTGTTGTTGTTTGTCATTGTGTGTTTGTATGGTTAGGAGTCAATTTGGTGGTTGATCTGGTATATATCTATCTGCAGGATTTGGGGTGATTCCTGCTTATCTTTTACAAAAGCATCAAAGCATGAAGAAGGTCTGGTGCAAATATATATGACTAAATATAAACGTTTTGTGTGCCCAAAGTGTTCATATCAAAAATATGCACGAGAAACATACTGCATTTTGTTTTTTACTTTTTTGTGGCAGCCGTGAAGGATTACGTAACTATATATTTTAAAAAAACAGCGCATTGTCTTGTTAGCTACTTTGGATAAATTATATAGATCATATGTTTTGAAAAACACAACTTCCGTTAAAATCCAATATGGCGGACATTGTATTAAAAAAAACGTATTTGTTAAGGGTAATTTAGACGTGTTTTAATTTATTGCTACTATCATATTATAGTACAGGAACCTTACTTTGGTGCTTCACATATACAATACTAGTATATAGAACACAAGTCTTTGAAACCCTACTTCCAGTAATAGCACAAATGTAGAATAATGTTTTTGTGCCGTCATTGAACATATGTTTATCCTCTAGCCTCTTATTCACTATAATATATAAAATATTTTAAAACAAAGTTAACACTTCTGATAAAAAAAAATAATATGGCGTTTCTTTCAGAGATAAATACTCAATCTGTATCATTGATGTAGAGATTAGGATGGATTGATTCAAGTAGATGTGTCAAAGCGACACAAATGGCCCCGTCCCAAGACGTTGACAAATCTGCAATTTCAATAACACATGTGGACACAAACATGATGGTAGTCTCACATATAAAAAATCAGCTCCAAATCTGGAGGCGTTTAGAAAAAAACCTCGTATAACTATGATTTTCAATAATTTATCAAAACCAAAACTCCCAAAATCAATCCCAACCTTCCTTTTGTGGTCACAAACCTTATGTAAAAATTTCATAGATTTCAATTTACTTAAACTAAAGTTATAGTGCGAAAACCAAGAAAATGCTTATTTGGGCCCTTTTTGGTCCCTAATTCCTAAAATGTTGGGACCAAAACTCCCAAAACCAATCCCAAACTTCCTTTTGTGGTCATAAACCTTGTGTTAAAATTTCATAGATTTCTATTCACTTTTACTTAAGTTAGAGTGCGAAAACTAAAAGTATTAGGACGCCACAGACGACGACGCAAACGTGATAGCAATATACGACGAATTTTTTTTCAATTTTTGCGGTCGTATAATAAAGACCATTTGATGATATTCAAAAGATCATGGTTTGGTTTCAACCTTTAGGGGTCAACAGGTCAAAAGGTCAAGTAATTTTAGGAGCTAAAATTAGACAATGACCTCCTTTTTTGCTCAATTTTCTATAGTAAACTTACCTTTATGTACTATAATCTTTCATTACATTTGTTAATTATGATAACTTTATGATATGCATTAGATAAAGGATTAGCTTCAACTTTGAGGTCAAAAGGTCAAAGGTCAAGGTAATTTTAGGACCTGAAATATGAAAATTCTCTCCTTTTTGCTCATATTTCAAAAGTAGATAATAAAAAGAAGATGTGGTATGATTGCCAATGAGACAGCTCTCTACAAGAGACCAAAATGACACAGAAATTAACAGTTATAGGTAACTATACGGCCTTCAACAATGAGCAAAGCCTTTATCGCATAGTCAGCTATAAAAGGCCCAAAATGAGAATGTAAAACAATCCAAACGAGAAAACTCACGGCCTTATTTACTACATGTTTTCGACTTTGTCCAATGTGCAACACCAGACATCACATGACAGCATTAGGGCTCAGAATGAGGATACATTTTCTTATATTTCACACCAGCATTAACTAGAGCTCATTAAAAAATACCCCATCATTCCTGTTCAGCATTGAAATCAGTTAAGTTAATTATCTCCCATGAAATATTTCAGAAAGATAATAAATTATAGAAATAATCTTCTTCAATGATATTAATAAACTCTATCACATTTCAATATTTATTTGTACATTATCATGAAAGTATAACATGGTCATGATGGTTCAAAGGATACAAATAAATATTATCATATCTATATATACAATGTACAATGAATATTAAATCTTTTGAATATTAACATTGATCAATAAAGCATGACAATGAGATCAGGATCAATCATACAGTATACCAAATTAAGCATACCTATTGCTTTTTGAATCTGATACATGGACTTGACCATGGGTACATAACTTTTTTCACCGATCCATGAAATGTGGTCAATGTCAAGGGAAAACAGTTTTACAGACATGAGGAACTTTCAATGCATGCTCATTGCAAGTATAGATATCATATTATTCATAAGAGAGAGAATTAACATTAAAAACATTAATAAAAATTGCTGAGTTCAAAATATCTGTAATGCAGCAACAAATTTTTTCTTTAGTCTAAGGTTGGTCAAATCCCTGATGGTATTGGAGCTTTTAGTACCACATTATATCAATAATGGCTGCCAGTTTCATATTCTATCTCTTTGATATGAGAGATAACATCTTGCCTAACTGGAAGTAAAAAAGAAAATTCATCACAAATTAATTAAAACTTTTAAATTTAGCATTCTGAAGAAGAAAAATATCACTATAGTATATGGTTGAAAGCAATCTGACTACCAAATGTGTTTATGTGTTACAACACTGAGGGATGTTCCAGAAATAGGGAAAGAGGGGGTCAGAAGACACTTTTTATTTCACCCCCACCATGCATAATCTTTCATTTGTCATTTCAGTGCCTTTTATAGCTGAATATGCGGTATGGGCTTTGCTCATTGTTGAAGGCCTTACAATGACCTGTAGCTGTTAATTTCTGTGTCACTTGGTTTCTTGTGGAGAGTTGTATCTTTGGCAATCATATGACATCTTCTTTTGTATATAAATAGGGGTATTGAAAAAAAGATTGTAAAATTCTAGATTTCTTTTTTCTTTTTTTTTAATAGAAGTCATTAACTTTCAAATTTACACTATAGCTCAGGTGGATTTTGCTTTGTCCACCCGTCCACAGTGGGAGTGGGCGAACTTTCTAGCTTGTCAAATCTGCCCACCCATAGGAGTGGGCATACAATTTCGTTTGCTTAATCAAAAGACTTGCAAGTACAATCAATTGAAAAAAGCAGATAAGCATTAGATATCAATATTTTAACAAAACAGAGATTATAGCTGGAGTGGGACGGTGGAAAAAGCAAAATCCACCCAGGTTGTTGTGTAGCACTTTTCAAACATAATTGATTAAAAGTTAGCTAACATACTCAATCAGTTGTTTCAAAGTCCATTACAATGAAGGATGTAGATGTATTCATAGGTCCCTCAACATTTGAAAATGTCTGCTTTGGTGTGGCATTTGATATCTGGTGGATATATCTGCATCTTGATCTCATAGGCTAATTTCTACAAGAAGCAAATTATAGTTTAACAAATATGTAAACAGCAGAGTAATCTGAGTTCACTTAAATGTAGTAATAGGTATTTTAAGTTTGATAATGGGTATTTTTTTAATAAAGTTCAATCTAGTTTATCCCTGCCACATTCTGTATGTGCCTGTCCCAAGTCAGGAACTGGTAATTCAGTAGTTGTATTTTATTGCTGTATAACCAATAATTCAGTAGTTGTATTTAATCTTCTTTGAATTGTTTAAATTTATAGCTGATTATGTAGTATGGGTTTGTCTTATTGTGTAAGACTGTATGGTGACTTAAAGTAGTTCCTTTATATACATTTTGTATGTCATTGTATGTCATGTGAAGTACATGTATTGGGGAGAGTTTTCATATTGGCAATCAAACCACATCTTCTTATTTTCAAAATGGCTTTGTACCAATGCAAGCATTATGAATATTTTATCCAACTTCATAGATTTAATTTTCAAACTCTATCCATTATAAGATAAATCATGGACAAATAGAGAAACAAATAGACTAAAATTCTGATTGTACTAATTAGTTATCAGCTTTTAAACAGGTTAGATAACTCTCTAATACATGTAAACATGGGACATGTACATATGTGTTCATGTTTCATAGTTTAAACATATTTTATTTGTTAAAGTACAAATTGGATAAGACACAAGTCATGTTTCATATCTATCTTCTTTAAAGACAAGGCATAATATACATGATATATTACCTATGCCCATCTGTGTTTGTCTGTGTATATGGTAAATGTAGCTCTCCACAGTCATTAACAAGGTTAATTAGCATCTCTGAAATTTAAAAAGTTTCTTGTCATCATTGATACATTGATTATGTACATATAGATATACAAATGTAAATAAAAATTGGTTATACAATGTAAATTGTATCTATATATATGTTAAGTTCAGACATGTTTCAAATAATTTTATGTACAACCATTTATTTCATTCATTTATCAATGACACTACAACAATTGACAACAAAATTGCTATCAATTTGAACACAAAAAAAACTGTGTATTAGTTTATGAAAATACACACGATTAGTCTTTATACATGTATCATGTTTAGATTATTTACTGACCCCTAATGTACATTTAAATTAGCAGTGAAAGATGGCAGAAATACATATACAACTGTACAAATTACAAGGTACATGCATCTTCATGATCATATAAATGAAAGAAGAGTAATACATGTATGCTACATTTTTTGGGATGATAATCAAAAATATCTCAGATAATCTGCAACTTACCTAATCAATTGTGTTTTTTAGGTTTTCAGGGATTAATGTCACATCTTTAACAAGGATGGTTTCTCTAAAAAATGAAATATAAATTTCTGTTACAAAAATGTTCTTCATTTTGATAGCACATGTACATAGATAAGGAATGTATATATGTAGCAGTACAATGTACATGTACATCATTTGTACATGTATGTTAATGTACAAATGATGTTTGTAAGTTTGTAATACAAATTTTCTTACCAAATATAATAAAGTGAAAACTGAACATATATTAAAAAACACATACATTTTATAATAAAATAATATTTGTTGTAAAAATGCTATTTGCAAATGTACATGTACATGATGTAATAAAAAGAATAAATAATCAAAGAATTCAAATATTGAAAAGCTTTACAACTTGTGACCTTACAACGCTGAAAATTTACTCAGGGACAATGCACCTTGGTGAACTTGTGTCTTATTCGCTCAGTCGTTGAATATTTGTCTGTATTTAAATTTTTTCAACTAGTTATTGTATAAAAAAATTAAGTATAGTATGGATATCAGATTAAAATGGGAAGTACATGTACATTGTTTTGTACATGTAAAGTATCAATTTCTTCTTACATTCATAGAAATTAAACAGAAAAAACTCCCAGATATATACATGTATGAACGGTCAATTGTTTGTTTGCTCTTCATTTATGTTTCTTTGTATCCTACATCATGTACATGAGCATTTGACTTTTTATCAAATACGGATTAAATTATAAGATGATTTTTAGATGGATATTATCAAATATATTACTATAGTCATGCTAGTATATACATGTATCAATTAATTAGTGTTGTGGCAGTGTCTATGTAAAGCGACAAATTAAACAGCCATTGATGGTTCATGCTACATGATGATCATACATGTACATTGTATGTGTACCATGGCAATTCAACTTTGGAACATGTTGAAGGGTAGCCTTGGCTTGAATCCCTCAATTATCTGATAGCATGCATGTTTTCCTATTTAGTTCTACTGCAATTTTGTTTAATGCTTTCTTGCAATTGTTATCAATATGTTTGTATTTGTTTTTTGCCTTGACTTGGGTGTTTGTTCCTAAATTAGTACAAACATATAAACTGACCGACCTGGATTATTTTTTAAATAAGCGGCTGTTTTGCCAGACAAGCTGGTGTCGTGGGGCATAATTAACATGACAATGTTGTCCAACTCATGTTTTAATATGTTTGGATTTTAAGAAGATTACCAATGTTTTCATTATTTAAAATTCACAGACACTGGAGATCTGACTATCTCCCTATCAAATTCAAACTGAAACTTTATAACTTCATAGTTTTCAAAATATTTAAACAACACTCTATTTAAGCGGGAGTTGCAGATGGATGATGTTATAATTATAATGCATGTTTTATATGAGAAGTCCCAGAAATCATTGTAATACTAACCATTAAAGTTTCATTTTTTCTTTCCAGTTGTCTGACATCATATTGACTGGTTACTTCCTCTACTGGTACCTTCCTACCCTGCGATGTCAGTTGTTGTATGTGTTGCTCTTTATTATTTAATTGGTCTTCCAAATCTTCTATCTGCACTTGAAGTTCTGACACCTTAAATAAAGATAACTGAGATAGACAATTTTCAACTAAAAGACCATAGGAAAACCTGGAGAATTGTGTAGTCTTCAAAAGTGATTGAAATTTAGCAGTTTACCTATTTCTTATTTAACTGATTCAATGAGCGCAATTATTTTTTTGAACAGTATATAAAGCCACTGGTTTAATCAAAGCTAGAAGACATTGTTGAATTGTATGATTTCCATATTGTTCCTTGTTTCTTCCTGACCTTTATTTCTTTTTCTTCCAGGAGTTCTTTCTCTCTCTCCAATTGTCTTTGCAATGTAGAGTTCTGGGTATCCCCTCCATAATCTCCCCGATGTCTCATTCCATCCATCTGAATTTCCAATGCAGAAACCTGTTTTATATAATCCTCTACTTGGTTCTGTAATGCTTCTTTTTCATGGATAAGTCCCTATGAATGAAATATTGTCCCATGTAGAGGATATGATGGAAAACTTAAGCTCACCATTAAAATAAAACAGCTACAGAGAGTTTACAGTATCTTAATAAATATCAAAATAAGATGGAATCAGAAATTAACAAGAATGTGTCCAAAGTACACGGATGCCTCACTCACACTATCATTTCCATGTTCCATGGACCGTGAAATTGGGTAAAAATCTAATTTGGCATTCAAATTAGAAAGATTATACTATAAGCAACAAGTGTACTAAGTTTCAACCCCTGGCTCCAACTAATAGACTGATTTTATAAGTTAACTTTCACGTAATAAAAATATCTACCCAATCCATGCTACCTCAGATTAAGATTTTCTGTTCTTTTTTTAAATTATTATTTAAATATTAAAATATTATACGTTTATGAAGGATTTAAAATATCAACTTTATGTACTTGTCTCAATTTTGCTGATGTACTATGAACTTACTTACTATTATTATTATATATGTAGTTCTTTGCCAATAAACACATTACAAAAAAAAAAAAAAAAAAAAAAATAAACATGTGTATTTGACTGCTTCAGTTAGGCTTTTAGACAAATAAATATCCCAGAAAGAAAGCGAGATTAAACACCCCATTTGGTTAGGAATATGACTATGCTAAAGTCAGGAATGGTGTCAGTTGTTATTCTGTCGTTTTTTATCAATGTTTTTTTTTCAACAAGGATTTTTGTTTTATAAATATCTATGATTGTGCATAAAACTTAACAGACAATCTGATATTTAAAAACAACATAAAACGTATGCAGAACAGACAGACTTTTATTTTATACGAAAACAAGTTGGTGTAGTATTATAAAATCCAATGGCATTGAACCATCAATCTTTTCACAACCAGAAGTGAATAAGTCATGTCAATCCAATCTTTTATATACCTATCTCAGTTATAAATCATCACTTGTTTAAAGAAAAAATTTGATTGTGATTTTGATTGTTTTCATGGACTTTTTGAAATAACGAATAATTATATAGTGGCAAACAAATTTTTTGAGATCCTTTTAACGATCATCAAAATGCTGTACACGATCTTTCACGATACAAACTATAATCGTTTTTGCAAAGTTTCTGAATAAAAGAAAAATCCTCAAAATAACGATAAGTACTATTCAAGCACTACTATTGAACGATATTTTTTAAGAAAAAGTAGTTTGTGTATTAACAATTTGAAAAAAATCCTATTTGTTTACTTTTTTTTTCTCTCAAAAATTTCGAAGATCAAACTGCCTTTTGTAGTTGTGTAAAAACGGTGTATTTTGTTAATAAGGTTTGGTGTGTGGTCAGTTAACTACAATTCTATCGTGTGAATCAATGCATTTTTGACAAAAAATCATATTTGAAACTGTTGTACAAGTTATAAGTGAACTTTGGTCAAATTTTGTACAAATTACCATTTGTACATTCACGTTTTGTACAAATTATAATTTGTACAAAGTCAAAATACAAATTATAATTTGTACAATATTTTTGTACAAATTATAATTTGTACAAAATGATAACTTGTACACAACATATGAATGATTTACAAGATAAAACAACAAATTGAAACCAAGAGTAAACTAATATAACTACCTCAAGGAACTGTTTATTATATTTCAGCTGTTTTTCAACAGCGTCCACTTTCAGCTGCATTTCCACAATTTCTGCTTTCTTATCCTCTAGTATCTGTAGGTATTGTCTCTCTGTCTCTTCTCCGGCATTCTGTAAATCACGTACTCGTCCCTCATATTTATCTTGAAGTTCTCTCACTTGTTGCTGTAAATCTCTTTTATCATCATGCAAACGATTCAGCTCCAGCAACATAGCTATTAAAATTGATAAAGATTGAGTTATGTTTAATTCAAAGTTTTAAACCAGAAAAACTATATAGTGCTGGAAATTTGTTCCATATTTGTACACTGGTAAACAGTATTAGGAAAAACTATCATGAATGTGTGCAACAGATCTTTTACACAGAGCCAATAATTTAACAACAAATATCATTCTACAGACAGTGTCAGAATAAAATGGGTCTTTTTTGATAGGGTATTATAGAAGAAGAGGTGTACACACAGTAACATACATTGGTAGTAGATTTCACAGCAAACATGCAAATACACAGACATTTGTGATAACATTTGTTGCTTTGTTTATGTGCTGAACAACAATGGATGTTAAATGTCTAAAATCTATTTAAAATAACAGCTATTTCACAACCCCAAATTAAATATTCATATTTAGAAATAAAATAAATTACAAAATTTTAAAATCTAATTTTCATTTTCCTATCACCCATAAATTGAAGTCCACCATATATAATTTTCCTTCCTTTCACTCATCACATCTTTATTCTCTTTAAATTAAGAATGTTTTTGTAAACGAACCCATCACAAGACTTGATCACTGTCAATTTACAATACATGGTATGAAAGCCTTTTTAATATTTTTTTTTAAATTCAACAATTCAAGCCAATGTAAAGTCAATTTAGTGAAAGACATTATTTTTTTTTAAATTTTCATATTGATATTTAACCATTTTGACTGATATAATAGTTAAGTTGTAAATCTGCTGGACGATTGCTAGTCAAAATAGAGATCCAGCACTTTATTGTTTTCAAAATTATCATGTGACAGCTGGATTTAAACACAGAAAAAAGAGTTATGAGTAAAAAGAAAGTATTTTAAAATATAAACACCAAATTCATCCCAGCATCTGCATGTATTTAAACTTCATTTTGGCTTAATTTGATGTCATATATGTATAAAGTACCAGATTGTCTAGAAGGAATTTTGTTGTAAAATTTCTGAACAATTTATACCCCTTTAAAATTTACATAATTTACATATATTTTGTACCAAACTATAAGAAACTGGTCCTATCTATTATAATTCTATCGCAGTTTGAAGAAGTATTGTAAAATATTTATAATGTGAACCAAGAAGTGTGCTGAATGACAAATAGATATATGTATGTGTGTCTATTTGTGTGTAGTATGTTTAGGTATTCAGTAATTAAATTTTCACACACCATGCAAAATCAGCTGACAAATTTGTATGTAATATTTCAAATGTCAATTGGAGATTTTCATTTCAGAAAGTTCAAAAGTTCACAACACACTACATTACGTTTTAACTCACACACATTAATAACGAAGGAAACAACTAACCCAGGAGTAAAACTCTTAGTCTGACGAAAAGAGGAAAATTACACATTTTGTTTTTATTTTCGTAGCAGTAATTCGCATGAACATATCTTTTCAAGCTAAACAGACTGTTAGACCATGATGTAGTACCTATCCTTAGTGATGCCTCCCTTTAAAGGTAAACTTTCAAAACGTACATCACCAAACCACCCAACTGCAAAAATTGATAAATGAAGAAATAATTCAAGGGGGCTTGACATTAAGGTGGTACCTAACACTTTCACTAAAATTAATTTGGCTCGTTTAATTTTAATAGAATTTCGACAAAGTATTTACTTTGACCCTTTAACAAAAATATAAAAATTTCAAAAATTTTTAACCAACCGTTGTGTCAGAAAAATTACACTGGTTATATAGCAGTTTGGCAAACACCAATTTTGATCATTGAGAAGCTTAATATTCTCTTTACAACACAACGTAATTAAAACGTTTAGCTGACTTTACAGAGTTATCTCCCTGTAGTGTTAGGTACCACCTTAAGCTGATTTTACCACGGATAAATATTTTACGAGCATGGTAAAATCGGTATGAATTCAAACCCCCATTATTTTTATTCTAATGGGATAAATAAGGCAATTCTTTTTGATCGAAGCAAATATTTCCCGTTTTTGAAAAAACAAATCACTTTTTAGTATTATACTGACATAAAAGAACGGAACAAAGTGAACTATTGGAATGATTAAACTATTTGCAATTATATCTTTAATAAGTTTGCATGTATTTAAATGATAATTTTACTTATACGTACAACAAAATTGGAGTATGACACAATTTAGCATCGTTTATTATTGTTATTAATGACTTTTGGTTTCATACTCGTGTATTTTACCGTACAATGCATATATTATTACACCATTGTGCAATGACTTTGAACAACTCACTCAAAAAAAAGCATATGACATGGGCGTCCGATCGAAACAGCTCATCAAATATATTAAAAATTTTCCACGGGTGTGTACTGAAAGTGTTGTAAGAGCAACATATAAGAATAAATTTTGAACACTGGGCAAGAAACTACCCCAGGATAGTATAAACAAACATTATTCTATCTAACGAAATTGTCTATTGATAGATGTTTGTTTAGTAAAATGTGTTGCCGTCTGTTGTTACATGTTCCGTCTATAGTGTTAATATAACCCCTAATAATAAATAATTCATTTATAGCATACTTATACTTGCGATTTGATTTTCCTCTGAGTTCAGTATTTTTGTGATTTTACATTTTACTTGCATGCATTGTTATATATGACTTTTATGTGTTCCTTTTGGGGTTATCGTTTTGCCAAAGTGTACCTCTTTTTGCAAAGTTATCCTTTACTATTATCAATCGCAATGTTTTATCAAGACATTAAGACCATTAAGAATCCGCTATTAATATAACACTTCAAACGTTGTGTTATTTAAAATAATTAAAATATTCTTTTTTATATGGACACCCGAAACATTGAATAATGTATCTATGTATCGATGTATGGCCACCAGCATTACCAGCTATAAGTCAAGGTTTTGTGTTCGTTTTGCTGTGCGGGAGGTATAAGTACGTTAGTTAGTCTGGTTGGAATGGAAAACTTAATTACATGCTTCATGAAGAGCAAATACCGCACTCTCTTTAAGTTCAAGAACCTTTTTAACATTTCGACGGGTTCTTAAGATGGCCTGTTAAAAGGAAAAGTTCATGGTCTATCAAAACAAACTCTTTTTCAGTGCCAGTCCACATTTTTACCCAATTGAAACGAGTTTTTATACGACCGCAATTTTTTTTTATCGTATAATGGTTTGATGTCGTCGTCTGCGTCCGTCATAATGGATCTTTATGAAATTTATTAAGAAGGTTCAATACCAGAAAACAAAGTTTTGGATTAATTTTTGGGATAATGGTCCCAACCGTTTTGAAATTAGGGCCCAAAAGGGACACAAAACAAGCATTTTTCTACTTTCAGGATATTAACTTGTGTATAAGTATTTTAATTGGTTGGAAATTATACCACAATGTTTAATAGCATAAGTAGAAGCTTGGATTCATTTTGGGGGTTATGGTGCCAACAGTATAAGAATTTAGGGCCAACAAGGGGCCAAAAACAAGCATGTTTGTAGTTTATGGACAATAATTTGTGTTTAAGTGTATGGATCTCTCTGAAATTGTACTTTAAGGTTCCATATACTACAATGGAAAGGCTGGAATCACTGCAAATGTTTAATTGCACAGTATTGCGTAATTGATTTGTATGATCTTGACATTTATTTAGTGTCAGAAATCTATATTATATCAAAAAATTTGAACACCATCCAAATTCAGAGCTGTATCAAGCTTGAATGTTGTGTCCATACAATTGTTCAGGGTTCGACCTCTGCGGTCGTATAATGCTGTGCCCTGCGGAGTATCTGGTTAAAGTCTTTTTTCGGCCTGTGTTTTGTTTTTATTTGACATATTATCATAACGAGTACCACACGTAAAGCATGGTCTCACTTCCCTTCCTGAAGACCTTAGATAACTCTAAAGTTTATGATGGGTTCGTGTTGCCCAGTCTCAGTTTTCTTTGATGTGTCTTGTATGGTGTTGTTTGTCTTTTTGTCATTCCATTTTTATTGATTTGGCATTGTTTTTTTTACTTATGAGTTTCAAAGTTTCTTTTAAATCTTTCGCCTTACTCTTAAACTATTTTTTCTACATATGATTAAGCTTGAGGGTAATCCATATGTAAAGTGTAGGGATGTTAGCCTTTACATACTTACATTTGTGTATGTTAGAGGAAAGCGGTTTGAATAGCAAGTGCATATTTTTTTTTCAAGTTTTTGGGAAATTTACATTCGAGATAGCAGTAGGGTTGACAGACAATTTGGGTTCTTGTGTGGACTACTAATAGAATACATTGAGCATTTTTGTTTACAGACATTGCATATATTTTTTCTTATTAGGACTAGTAGGCACTTTTTAGAATGATGAAGTGAATCGTTACTGGGATACAATTCAAACTGTATCCAGTATGTGTGCCAATGTTGGAAGAGCAAATGTATTGTAAGTGAAATCTTCATAGAATAATATAAGCTTCAGAACTGCAGGGAATTCTTTTTTCGTGTTGGAACAATTAATTTCTGTACTGACATAGTCCAGTACTGTTTATGACATGGTGTACATAAAGGTTATCCGTTTTAATCATTATTAATCTAAGAGGACGTTCTTTCGATGTAACGACTCTAAAATTGAATTACTGCGAATCATTCATTAGAACAGTATTTATTAGTATTTATATTGATTTTTGATTACATTCAATACCGAGGCAACCACATTATACTCCAATTATTAATTATCAAATAGTTGAAAGCCCTTTCATGGTTAATCGAAGAGATTTAAAATTTTACATGTTTTATGAAACCGTGTGTAACGATGAAATTTATGGTACCACTAGGCCTGTGTATCCAAAATCGACAATTTTTCACCTTTGCTTAAATGTGAAATAGAAAAATATAAATAAACATGATAAAGGCAACAGTAGTATACCGTTGTTCAAAACTCATAAATCCATGGACAAAAAACAAAATCGGGGTAACAAATTAAAACTGAGGGTAACACATTAAATATAAGAGGAGAACAACGACACAACATTAAAATGTAACACATACAGAAACGGACTAATCATTAGACAAAATCCTATGAGAATAACAAATATAACATCAAAACCAAATACATGAATTTTGGATAGATAAGTACCTTGACATGTCTTATAGTAATGTGAATTCACACTCAAAAATAAGAGAAAACAAACGACACAACGGAAACACAACTTTAAAATGTAACACACACATAAACGAACTATAATATAACAATGGCCTGACTATAAAAAGTGAAAAAGGACACAACGATCACAAATAATGGTTCGTCTCTTTTAAATTTATCGATTATGAAATTTTCCCCACCTGACAGCCGTACTAGTCCATGAGTTGGTATTAATGCATCAACAGACGTTTATAAAGGTGAACATGTTTCATCAATGATTCCTTTGTTCTATTTACAACATAAATAAATAATTACTATCACGAATAGGCATACACATGTATATTGAGGAGAGTAAGACTTTATGGGAACATAAGTTGTATTACCTTTTACAGTTAACACAGCGTGACTGGTGCGGCCTTTTGTTTTAACGGTATATGTACCACTATCTTCAAGGCTTGTTTGCAATATTGTAAGGCTGTGTATTTTTCCTATCATCTTGATTCTGTCCGACTGATTAGATATCTCTTCTTCATTCGTAAACCATTGCACAGGACGATTTTCTTCTTCTGTTTCACACTCAAGGATTGTATCTAAGCCTTCCATGTTTGTTACATTTTCCAAATGTCGTTTTATAATCGCTGTTTAGGGATGAATACAAATTGAAGTAAACATTTAATAGTTACTAAGGCGGGATGATTTTAATCAAAATTTTGCATACTTATAATGCTTTAGGATAGTAAAAAGGGTATGTTTTCAGTGACTTCGTTTATGTAAGCTTCATTTAGATATTTTTTCAGCTTTTGAAAATGGAAATTTTAGAGATTGTAATCCATTACATTTATGGTTCAGTATACAAAAAGAACTACAGAACTACTAATAAAATGACAGGTGACAGTCCTGACTGTTTTAGTAGTCTTACATTATCGGTTTAATTTTGTATGCTTTGTTATCGTTTTAGGTTCTTTATTAAATTAAACAGTTCAAATTGAAAGGATCTCAATCTGATTTTCACGATGTTTTAGTTGTATTTCCTTTAATACTTCCGTTTTTTTATTTAGAAATCAGTAATATATCAGACAACAGTATCAACAAAGTACTAAATGACACAAGAGGAGAAAATTACACGAAATATAAAACCCAAACAACAACTTAAATCAACTTTAATCAACGTACTTGAAAGACATTACAACGTTCAAATACTGAATCATTAAACCCATGACAAATTGATTGAACGTCACTTAAATAGTAGAATATTAGTTATTACCTAATGCCTTTTTTAACATTCACAATTTAAAATTGATATATTTTTCATGATCACAGGGATATAATTTGTGGTGTCACATCTGTTTAAGTCTAGTTGAACAATATTCAAAGAATAACGCTCAAACCGGAGCTAGGGTGTATGCAGTTAGGTAATATGTTTTGTTGTTTGTTCTGTGTTAAATGCATCACTGTTTCCTAAAGATGAAGATCAGCACTACAAGAGCTACGCTTTTGCTTTCTTTGTGTTTTTGCTGCACATGTACTGCCTGTGTTTCATTTATAGATACTCCATATTCTTAGTTTTTAAAATAATTGAAATAGTTCTACCTTTATTCTAATTCGAATGTAGTTATAATGATTCTGATGAAAGTATAATTATAAATTATATACAATTTGGTATTTAGTGTTAACAAACCTTTTACTGTTACTGGAATGCTTATTTGGACAGAACTAGCTTTTACATGATACAATCCAGAATCACTGACGATTGAGTTTTCAATTGTTAGCATGCGGTTATTTTCACTGCTAGTTATCAAATATCTGTGAAATTGTAATTCATCCTCTTCTTTGTACCATTTGACTTCAATGTTATCATCATGCACAGAACATGTCAACTTAATTGGGTTACCTTCAATGCACTCCTGTGTTTCGATTTTTGACGTAAAAACACCTTTTATAAAATAACAATATTTTGCAGCATGTCAATATACTATTATTTTCTAAATGTAAACAGAATTTGGGTTAAACTTATAACAATCGCGAATAGTAGATTTATTCAAAACGCGACCAACATTAGAAATTCCTCTATTGTCGTTGCAATATAGTCTGTACTTAAACGTAATTGTGCAGTGCACCTCAATGATATAAAGATAGTTGATGTTCAGTTTTCTCGTATGGGAAAAGATAATTTTAGTTTGTTTGTCACAATAAGATGAGTATCTGCACCATCCAAGCAATGCAAAGAGTTTATTAGCGGTTTTATGGGTGTTGTCTATTCTAAAATGAACAGTTACAAAATTAATGTTTTTTTAGTACAATGTTTGATTTTCTCGTCGGGTTCTTTTCAATTGTAGTATAATGTCGGATATATATTAAACAGTTATAAACATGTTTCATAGAATATGTTTTTGGCATCAACCAAGTTGTGGTTCATACGGTTGTGGTGTTTTCCTTGTTAAAGGCAGTACTGATACCTTTTGCTGTCTTCTTCGTTATATACATTTTTAATGGATAGTTGACCCAATAACAAGGACAACCTATATTATTCTTTTCAAAATAGGTTAATTGTACAGATACATGTAACATACATTGAACACTCAATTTTACAAGTTCATAAATCTGATGATTAACTTCCAAACAGTATGTTCCTTCATCATTAAGAGTAATGCCAGTGATCACTAAAGTTTTCCAACGACCAGCTATACGCCTCATGACATTATTTGTTTCTGGTAAAAATGCACCATTTTTCAAAAAGCGAATTGGAAATCTGTCAGTCGACAACTTGTAATTCAGTTCAAAATTTTCACCTTCTATGGCCGTTTTGTGACTTTGGTGAAATTGTGGCGTGTAAAGAAAATAAACTACAATTACAAGAAAATATATTACTTGCAATCATATGCATGTAAATGAGCAGCTTCATTAAGTGATTAACAAAGGAACATACATTAAAGTTCTAACATTCAATGTATTACATAGCCATATAATTTTATTCGTCATTCAGCGAGATCTTACCCATTCTGACTTTCTAAAAGTATACGTCAATGATAAACACATATATTTATCACTTCATCAGTCCTGTTTGTTTGATCAAACGAACTAGTAGACATGGTGAACAAATATTTCACAACTTGACAAGGTGTCAACGGCTCTAACATCGCTACTCTTTATAAGAACGTTAATCAACGAGGATATCTGTTTCTATTGAATTTGCATGAATCGATATGTCCGACATTGATATGTGGCAAAATCTGTGTACATAGATCGAAACTCTAAGAACTTTCAAATTCTCGTCTAGATGAGAAATTACGGAATTAATTTGAACCCTCATGTCTGTATTTTTTTCCCAGATCTAAGCATACATTGTGTGCATATATTCTAAACATAATTATCATTCTCTAGAATTGGCTAACGATTGCATCGTGTGAAATAAAGTCTCAAACTTCTATCAAAATTATCTTGCATATTTTCATCGTGCCATGCTTGTAAAACCATTGATTCAGAAGGTCTTTAGTTTGTCTTTACGACCTGACCATTCTGTCTTTTATTAATTCTAATTAGTTTGTGTGATATCCATCTGTCGTGGCTCGGTACATCGATCCCGTCAATGTGTTTGTATCTTTCATCTTTTACCTTTCTCAGTCAATTCTCATTCTTATACATGTTTGAATTTTTTTCAAAGACGATTATGCTAATTTCCTAACGATTAATATTTCTATAAATTGTTCAAAACTTGTGTCCTTTCTCTCTACAACGTTATTATTAATAATACATTGTCCTAACATGCTTAAGATGTCCAAACATTCTCTCCTTTTCATTTGTAAAAATCAAGTTTTTCATGTACCGATCGATGAATTTATATTTTAATAAGATATTATGATCATACAAGAGATTATTTCTTATCCATTACCTTATAACTTCATACCAGAAGTTATTACTAACCAAAAGACGAAATATGACGTTTGCCATTGCTGATTTTTCCGAGACACGTTAATGAATTATGTTTTTCGTTTTTGTTGTGCACTAGCAATTTTAATGTTTCTGTTAAGTATTTAGTATGCAGTCTGTACAAATTGTTGGAACTATGATATGTCCCTTTGGTATCTTATTCACTTTTTTATCCTCATATTTTAGCTGTAATTTATAGGTCTGGCTGATAAAACATGAATTGCTTACCAGTGATTCAGGTCAATATTTCGCGACTAGTTTTATCTTTGATTTCAAAAGTGATTATGTTGGGTTTGCGACAAAGACGGGTTAACGTTTGTTTGACCCGAAGCTATGCTTCTGTGTTTGGCCGACTTATTTTGAGTTTGTTTTGTACCTCTTAACTACAACCTGATTGTGGTAAATGTGGCTCCAAGTTCTGCTCATGTGAAGAATGCTAGCAATGTTCTTACGGTAAAAGATATTTTCATATAAAACATTCGTTTTACCATAGTTACGCCAGTTAAGAAATAGACAGTTATAACTTGACAATAATGTATTTTAAAAATCGATGAAGTGTGCTTCAATTCATAGGTAATGTATAGGTATGTTGAGAAAACAGAATTGTCATCTGAAGTGACATACACATATAGTTTTACCTTTTCTGCAGTATCTGTCTAGGAATTTATCAGTCAAAACTACCATAGAAAACAAAAACATCAAACCTGTAGATGAATATATACATTATAAAAAGTACAAAAGTACATTAGAAAAACAGGAATGAGTCCTTTGTACACGGATGCCCCTCTCGCACTATCATTTTCTATATTCAGTGAACCGTGAAATTGTGGTCAAAACTTTATTGTGGCATTAAAAGTAGAAATATCATATTATGGGAAACATGTGTACTAAGTTACAACTTAACCTGAAGCGGGACAGACGGACGAACGGACGAACGGACGAACGGACGAATGAACGGACGCACGAACTAGAAAACATAATGCCCCTTTACTATCGTAGGTTGGGCATAATAACCACTAAATATGTGAGGATATAATCGTTAACACGAGTAAATAAACACCCGTAACATTAACAACCTTTAGATTGAATTCGTCGGTATTTCAATTGACAAACTCTATTAAAATAAACAGAGGCATTTTACATCGTTTGTGAACATCTAAGAATTGTATTTATTTGCTTACAACTATGAAATAATATCTTTTGATAATATCACTTTGTAATATCAAGTTCCTACAGTATTTTTTATGTTCACCATTTAATTTCAACTTGTATATCTCGTCAAAGTAATTCTTTATTGAGCATAAAATTTACTTTGAATAATGTTCCTTATTTGAATTTTAGAACGTAAAACTACTCAATGTTATATAAAAGTTTAAATTTTTAAGTCTGAAATTGATTTGACCTTTATTTGTCAGGATAAAAAAAACAGTGTAGATTATGAAACGTGAATTTATGAAAAAAAAACTTGCAGTGTACATATAATGTGTTTCAAGATTTACCGTTACCGTCAATGTTTATCTTCATATTAAGTATTCCTTAAATAAATCGATACAACTGTGTTTTGCAACGGTAACATATTAGTAGTCAAATGTCAAAAGTCGAACGCACAAATCGTTAAATGATCATTAAAATGCTGTCTAATTCAAATGTTCATTACTTGAAATCAAACTCATATTGTTTCTTCAATCGGTGTACGGATGATTAAAAAAAAACAAAAAAACTGCAATGATGACGAAGTTACCAACATTGCATTGCTTTAGATCCTCCATAATTAGTATTTACGATTAACAGATACAAATTAATTAAAAATATAGTAAAACTTTTTTGATAGTCAAAATTAACAGGTTGATTTCCCATCTTTGATAATGACCACATTGCTCGTTGTATGTTTAAATCCATATTCGGTTGCAGTTTTTTTGAATTCTAACGTAGAAAAGTAAGGACTATTGTCAGAAAGTAATTCGTCAATTTAACAAAATATTGACATAAGTCCTTAAAATAGCCAATGATATTCAAATAGGTCTCCAGTAAGTTTCGACCAAAGTCGCTCTGGTATTTCAGGCATTTATTGTAGTTCCTTTGCATTAAGAGACTGAAGTGGAGCGCAAAACCCACATACTTTAACTTTATCCTCAATGTTCTGTCCTATACTCATCAAGAAAAGTACATCACGTGCATAGCTTTTGCTCTTCACGATCACAAGATGTAATTCATGTATTTTGTCAAACATTTCATTTCGTAGCGCGACTGGTACAATTACTTTGTTTAACTTATACAATAGTTCATCCATGATTGATAATTCATCACGGAAAGTCTATTAAATATGGACTCAAAGAGCGTAAAAGTTAAGATTTTTCATGTGGCCATTCATTAAATATGATATCATGTAATTCCTGAAAAAGCTCATCATTTGCAGTTTCTTTCTGAAATAAGCATACTTTGCTGGTGCAATCGGCATGTGTGATATCTAATGAATGTCATTCACGTGTTAGTCAGATATTTTGAATACTTCTTAGTTTCCTTTAGGAACGATCGACTGAGATACATTACCTTTCTTTGTTTGTAATCAACTTTAAGATCATTCTTTTCTCATACAATTAGGAGTCTCTGTGATCTAGGGCTATTACGATGTTTGTTGTAGCGATTTCAGGAAGATTTACTGGAGCGGTGTATGGTCTGTCTCTATTTGAACTCGGCATCCATATGCATACTTATTGAAAATAAACTCATCCTAGATACAAGGTTTAAATTTTGTTTTTACACATGACGCGCGTTTTGTCTACAAAAGACTCATTAGTGACGGTCGTATCCAGAAATGTGAAGGCCAAGGAATTCATTACATCAATGAATAATTGCTAGAGTTTCTATCTCGATCTGCTGATATCATTTTTGTGTTTGAGTAAGAACACGTGGGGCATACATAACTTGTTTTAAAACTGAGTGGAAGCAGTTTGTTCGGATCGTAGAATTGAATCAGTGGTGCATTTGTTGCAATTTATTTCAACTTTTAAAAGCAATTTCTTTGTTGTTCATCCAAGTGCCATACAGTGTTTTTCTCTAGTCTATGAACTTAACGATGCACTGACTGTTGACATCTTTGGAATAAACTTGTCAAGATATTGAATAAAACCCATGAGGGTTTGCAGATCTTCGACGTAAACCAGTGTTGACATTTCATTGACTGCACACATTTTTCTGGGTCTGATTTCACACCTTCACTTGTTAGACTGTGTAATACGTATGTTTTTTTCCGGTTAACTGATGTCGCATTTTCCGGCACTTAGTTTCAAGTTGTATTATTGCGCTAGGTCTAGAACTTGTTTGAGACGCATGTCATGTTCTTTTTGGTCTGATCACCATATAAGAATGTCGTCGATTTTCGCTTCGGCTCCTTCTATGTCGGATACCATTTTACCAAGTCAGGAATACGACAGTTGGTGTCCATTTGTTATGACGTGTTTTGTCGTTTGATTTTGCCATGTGATTAGGGACTTAAGGATTTACTTTCCTCGGAGTTCACTATTTTTGTGATTTTACTTTTAAGACACAGTTTTCTGGAATACTTCCAATAATGCATTTATTTCAAAAGTTAACAAGCAAATCTATACATATGTAGCGTCGAAATGGTGTATTAAAAAATTTGAAAACAACACGTTTAACAATTTAAATGCGTCCGAAGCGCTTTTCTGGATTTAACTCCATCAGGAAAGTTCAAAGCCAAACATTTGAAATCCGAGATAGTATAAATGTGCATAGCTTTGAGATAGGTTCGTCTAGTGGAATATGCCAAAATCCACTGGTGGCAGCGAAATTAATTCTTCTACGGATTTGAACGGATAGTGTTCACCTAGTATGGCGTTGTTTAGATGACGTACATGTATATCAATGCAGATTCGAATTTTGCCGTTTGGTTTAATGACGGTTAGTATCAATATAATTGACCTATTGTTAAGGTTTTTGCTGTTTGAAGATTACACTAATATCCACCATACGATTAAGTTCAGCTTTAACTTAGTCTTTGATAGTTATGGGTATCGTACGCGGTGCGTGTACAACTGGTGTTACATTTTTGTGTTGACGTACCTTATGTGTTTCTGGTAGACATCATATGCATAATCTTTATATCGTTGTTCCATTTTTGCTGGTACAAATGGTTTTGTTGTTTCTTGCGGCGTGCTTGTAAGAGTAATTGAATGTATGTGCTTTAGAATTTTCACTGCTTCGCATATTTTGGCACCTGACGGATTGTACATTACGCTCAACAGTGTGAAATCTCAGGGCATCATCCTGACATTTATAAGTAACCTAAGATTGATTACGCCAACAGTGTCAATGATATGTTCTAAACATAAACGGAGCGGTGAAACTTGTTTGGTGATGAAGATGTACCACTATCATTTGACCCAAAATTCCAAAAAGAGCTAAAACTGGCTGAGGTAATCTATTCTTGGGATAAGAAAATCCTTAGTTTTTCGAAAAATTTAAATTCCAGTAAACAGTAAATTTATACCCTCGGGGACGAACTTCCACCAGCAGTTGCATTGTTTCGGTTCATTCATCGATATTCAATTCTAAATCATGAATTGTAGCAAAAAAAAGTAATGATCATTAGATTCACTGCATATATCTAAAGTGTGCATATTTGAAAGTGCGAATGTCTTTTTTATACACGCCTTACACATTTGTATCTGGAATAGATCTTGGTTGATTAAGGGAGGACGTGTTTTTCAAACGGTAAAGTTCACGGAAGACAAAAGCTTACAGACCATTCTCTAAATGATTCTAAGCCAAATTCTTGCATTTTCTTGCATTCATGAATTATATAATATGATCGTCATTAACATTGCCTCTGTTATCAGATAATCTTTAGGAGAACATGTTTTTTTTTTAATTTAACATTTATTGGAGGTAGATATAAATGAAAACCTATGAGGTGTCCTGAAATTTTCGAATGAAATAAATAGTTGAAACATTATTCTGTTAGGCTGAAGTCAATTTTTTACTTGCCCTTTTATATATCTATTTTGTTAAAGCACAATTCTTAAAATCTCAATTGTAAGTGACGTGGTATAAACAAAACCACGTCATGCAACGCCAACATTATTTGTAGTTTTTTCCTTTTGTCAAAACATGCAAAACTCAAAAATTTATAACGGTAAATAACTACTTCTGAGAAGGATTTCTATGTTGCAAAAGAAAATGACTAAGTTAAACTATATATTTTACAACTCTGTTGTCATATATTAATTGTGGTGAACTCACCAATGCAAATAGCTGTTAATTTTATCTTCGTTTGCACTGCAAAGAAAAAAAAGCATACTTCAGAATGTAAATGTTCACATTAAAACATCAGGCCATGGTTTATTAACTTTTGCCTCATACCTAAAAATGTTTCTCTATATTGACGGAGATGGGCAACTTAAAGCTTTGATTTATAACAAAAGTGATATTTACAACATTTTGATTGTCATCTTCTCATTTATGTGCAGTAACATACCAACTTGTCTAACGAATGGTGTTAAAAATTATGTTACCTGATTGTGCACTTTGTAAGACTTTGTTATCAAGTTTTGAGGATGTTCTCATTACATAAAATAATATTAACAGATCTAGATAAATGATCACGAGTTAAGACGACTAAAGTTGACAGTACATGATGTTACGATTATCACTACGGATTAGGTGACCGATACGATATGCCGATATCTAAAATTACTAGCGACATGTTTTCGCGGTCTTATAACTTATAGTATTTTGATTTGTAATTTCAATGATTGCGTCTATTCTCCCACCGAAATTCTTGTTTGTAACTGAGTATGAATTTGCATTTATTTGCTGGAGAACGTTACCTGTCAAACGCAGCCGAGTACGCTTATTTTGGAGTTTTTACAATTACCTAATTTTTGTATTAGTGCTGACTTATTTCTCATTTGTCGATGATAGTGGCCCCTAACCTCAAAATTATCAGTAACTATTGGTATCGACGACATAAATCGCTGAAAATGTATGAAAAGCGGTAGTCAAATATTCAAGCAGAAATAATTTACGTCTTAATATTACGTTCACTTCTGAATGCTGCATTTATTAACTTGTACACGTACATGATACCGCTTTTAATGCATAATATACCAATTCATGTGTCTGTATCTGGTATTTCTTGAGTTCAAAGTGTTCGAAAATCACGAACTTTATTACAACTCGAATTTTTCAATTTGATTCCGACCTTCATATTTACAAGATCTACTCAATTGACGTACGTTAACACATAGCAATGAAGCAATAGTAGATCCTTTAGAAAAAGGATATCAGACTTAAATGTAGTGACATACTTAAACAATTATTCTTAATCATGTATGTTTACATACTAGTAATTATATACGACTGTCATTTATAAACTTAAATTCAATACTCTTGAATCAACACACCTGACTGATATCAATGATTAAATCGGTATACGGCAATAAAGATTACTACAGTACTTGCAACCTTAGGCGTTACTATTTCAGCGATCAGTCAGCGGTCATCGATCAGTCACCGATCAGTCAAGTTCGCGTCAAACTCAAGTCAGCAATCCGTCAGACTTATAATAGTAAAAGTAATTGACTGATCGGACGGATAGTACCGATCGACCTTGATGACGGATTGAACTTTAAAACGTCACATGATAAACTAATACAAATTACGGAATCTTAGTTTCGTTTAATCCAATTATAAAATGCATGGCGACTCGTGAAATTGAACGTTCAATGATACATTTTGTTTATTAATTATTTAGCAAAGTTTTATGAATTGAAATAAAAAGGAATGTACAGATAAAACCTAAATCAAAATATCATCATTAAAGAATGATCTTTTCGTTTTATTTAGGTTATATATTTTCAAGACCGGCGAGTTCTAAAACGGTGTCTACATCTTTATTTTTATTTTATTATTTTCCAAACATACTCGGGAAAAACAAAATGAAAGAATCAATTATTGAAAAATGTAGTCTATTTTTTTTCAATATTTTAAATTTTTGTATCCTTATCATCATAAAATTCTTTAAAAAAACCTTATCATAATCACGGCCTTTCTATATTCTCGTCACAATCGAAGCCTTTAAAATAACAAATTACAAAAATAACTGCTGTATTGTTTAAGAAGAAATAGAAATAATTTTAAACAATTCTAACAACTTTACATTATATTTTTCTGATAGTCTTTTTTTGTATAAAAAGGATAACTACTCCTAAACAATAAAAAGTACAAAAATCCAATGGTGGTAAACATAGATATATTCCTTAAAAAGAAAGAAATAACTTTGAGCAGATTTATTCTTGAATAATTATCATTTTCTACAAAAAACATATGAAAATCATTTATAACAACTGATTGCAATTAAAATTACAATATTTTCCAATATGAGAAGAAATATTTGCATTTTTGCCAACGTGTACAACAAAATAATATCTCTTTCCTGAAAGTAAACATAATTTATGAAGAACAATCAATCCAGATGGACAAAAGTAATGCAATCATTTGTTTTAAGTATTTTAAGTCTCATTATATCTCAATTCTAATTAGAAGACTTGTCTCAAGATGGTAAAATAACTGATTTCAAATAAAAAAAAAAAACATCATCATTAATACAAAGAAGAATAATGTTGGTTATTTTAAACAATGCGAATACAATTTTAGTATGATTTCCCTGACATTCCTTTAATTTTATGAAAAAAACAACTATTTAAACTATTAAAAGTACAAAAATCCAATAGCGGTCAATAATTTTCAGTAAAATAAAGAAATATTTGCATTTTAGGCAATGCGTACAAAAATTTTATATCTTTTTCCTGAAAGTAAGATTATTCTATGAAGAACAGCCAATCTTGATGTACAAAAAGTACTGAAATCATATGACGGATAATAATTTGTATCAAAATAAATCAATAACTACATTCTTATTCCACAAAAATAAAAGTTTAAGTATTTTTATTCTCATTATATCTCAATTCTGATTAGAAGACTTGTCTCAATATGGTAAAAATAACTGATTGCAAATAAAATAGTACAATATTTGATAAAAAGAAGATTAATTTTGGTAATTCTAAACAATGTGAACAAACATTTAATATCATTTCTTTGACATTCTTTTAATTTCATGAAAAAAACAACCTATTCGAATAAACTAATAAAAGTTCACAAATCCAATGGCGGTCAACAATAACAATTTTCGTAGGAATAAGTTCATGTTAACAGAGTCATATAATACAATTATGTATGATATGTCTCTGATGTAAATAATATTTAATATGAAAATATTAATCAACACAAACAATTTAACGCTCTAAGCATCTTATTCTGTTAAACTATTTTTACCTTTTATTGCAACTAATTTTTTTACAAATTATAACGTGTATATTTAGGTGTCTTCGTTCATCGATTGTAATCACTGTCGAGTTCGGTTTACATAACAATTTTAAATATATACGTATCCGTCCGATCCGTGCATAAATTTAATTTACTGATCGATCGGTGACAGTTGTCAGGGTAACTCTCACATAGGTTATTTGACTTATCTGACGGATCCTATGGGTCACCGATCTCCGATCACTCATCAATCAGTCAAACATCCGTCACCGATCAGTCAAGTTCACGTCAAACAGTAACACCTAAGGTTGCAAGTACTGTAAGAAGACCAAAGACTAAACCAAAATGTCCTCCGAAAGTTGAAAGAAGAAGAATAAAAATCATGAATAACTTTGTCTATTTAAAGGAATTATTCCTTGTAAAATTAAGTATATATGTAACACAATGAGTGATCGAAAGAATTGAAATTATTAGATATTTTGGGAAAGTTTATAGTTATAAAATCAAAGTATGTATTATTGATAAACTACAAACGTGACATTCTTTATGTACATGCTTTGGCTTTAGAATGTTAGAAATATTCATGTTATGAAAATTCAGTAACAGGTGGTCATCGTGTTGTGGCCAATTAATTAAAATTTGATAGTTTTGCTTAAGTTAACCTTATGCTAAGTATATGGGACAAAAAGTAATGGTCACTGCATAGAACATTTTAATTTGTGCCTTCTCTAAAAGTTAGTATCAATCATAAACAAAATTCTTTCTAAATTAAAGTCACTTTAATAATTGTATAAAAGGAACTTTCTCTGTCAGAACAGTTCAGATTGTAACTAGGCACTGAATAAAATCAGTTCCACTTAGCCAGTCACTTCTTTCTATTTTTCGATCCATGTCCCAGTTTTTTTTTAAATGAAATCGAATTCATGAGAATAAATTATCTCACTAATAAATCAGTGATCTCAGATTATCAAAGTACTCAGATAAACATAGAGCTGTGATGTTATGGATTTGAGTATTTCAAGACCGAAAACTCGCACGAAATCAATTGAGCAATAAACATATCTCTTTTTTTTTCGAATAACAGAATTCAGGAATTCAATTACTTGAACAAACAGCGAAAACAACAATAGAAATATAGGATTTGACTATATGTATATAGCAAAGATAAATCCGTCTTTGTGCGCACAAAGAATAAGAAATCCATTTTTATCACCTTTCATCCCGCTCTGACAAATGTTTCATCTTTTAACCGTAATCACTGGTGTCTCATTGAAAAAACCCTCCCTTAAACAAGTTTTTTACATTACTTCCTATTATCGCTTACAGCAAAGATCTACAAAGTTAACAACACTGAAATTGTCCATCAGATCAGTAACAAAACAACGATATAAGATAATATTTGAATGTCCATGTTACAAACGGAAAATATTGTTTATGTTCTGAACTGTGGAACTTACAAATTTCAATAATTCGGCAAATTGACAACCGAATTCAACATTAGATCTTATTATCATACTATAAAAATGAACTGTCTCTAGCGTTAAAAATACATCTACGTTCCATAAAAAAATTTTGCAGAGAGAGAGAGAGAGAGAGAGAGAGAGAGAGAGAGAGAGAGAGAGAGAGAGAAGAGAGAGAGAGAGAGAGAGCGAAGTCGACGAAACCCAGAAACAAACTAACGTGCTTTTGCAGAGTATATATTACTACACCACATGTGGCACCTAGTGCCTATATGACTCTTGCAAGTACAAACTCTGTGACAATTATCACTCACGGATATTACAATCGAGGTAAATAATTAGAAAACGCAAGCTGAGGTATATAGTTTCAATACATAACTAATATACAGGGGCTGCTGGTATGTTGAATTGGACACTTAACAATTTGATAGGTGAAATCGTCTCTTATCATGAAGTTTTGTTATTAAACTAGTATTGTCAATTGTATGATTTAAGTCAAGATATATAAGGTCTACTTAATAGCATTTTGGGTATACTGTATTTCTAGTTCGATGAGATAGATACGTTCAACATAGTCACCAAACTTGAAGGCAAAATGTAATGTTTGTTTCCTTTCGTTCTTTCTGAGAAGCAATTGTATAAAGTCTGTTGAATAGAAGAATAAGTCGAAATAAGATTATGGAACACATTTACATTTAGTTTAGTTTAGTACCGCTTGGTTATTAAAGAACACGTCCTCCAATCATAACAAATATGTGTTAATCCACAAATCAAGCATCATAATGGTGTCAGTTTCAAAGATTTTTTGATTTAAATCATGATCAGTGTGTTTATTTACAAGTATCCTTAAACAAAATATATGTACATGTATCTACCTCGGTAATTCTCATTCAAGGAACACAGTTGGACTGAAATGATTTATAACAAACCTTTCTAAAAATGTCCGTTAATAATTTCTAAATTATTAAAAACTAGCTAAGGTTTACACTCCTTTAGGCAAAGTTGATCATAGAGGGATTTGGCATATTTTTGTAAGCTCCTTTTTGATAAATAAGCTATTTTTGTTTTAATTCTTGTACATCCTTGACTTTCAAATATTTGGCTTTGAACGTTCCTGATAAAGACAAATCTAGAAAAGCACTTCGAACGCATATAATTTCTAAACGGTTAACCAGTTAACCGACAACACTACTTGTAATCCTTCACATTAATACAATACTAATTGATATCAAATCTATCAAATTAAAACAAAGTCCGGTTAAGCGGTTAGCGTTTTTGGTATTCGGTATTCCGTCGTTCAAACGGTTAACCGTTGACAACACTACTTTTAACCCTTTAACCTGTCTTTACATTAGGAATGGGATATACTAGTTAAATGGCAGAGAATTTAAATGTTTCCTGTTGTTGAAGAAAAGAGGCTAAGATTGTATATACTCTTAAAGAATTCGATCTGTTTTAGTATCAACAACTGAACCACAGCAGCTCTAGAGTAGGGGACTTCATTGTATATTTGAAACCCGGCTTTGATTGCTGATAAAATTGACGTTACTTGTTTGGAAGGAATGAGGTTGATCGGAGCACTTCTGTTGGCAGACCCATCGACACAACGTTGTTTTCATGAACGCGTATGGAATTTTGATATTCAGTACAGTGGTAGACCAGAACACCCTATGATTATTCGGTTTGTTCCGTTTTCGTAAGTGTCTTTGGTTAAAATGTTGCATTTTAAAACGCGTTTTCAAATACTTGATTCCAATTGCAAGAAGTTTATGTCCTGTGACTTATGCATGAGAACGATTTTATAAGGAGTTTTATCTGTGAGGATAACAACAATTTGCCATAGAAGTAAGGGGTTCATAAACGTTTATTTATTTTTTATTTAAAAAAGATGCAGTATGATAGCCAACTATCCACAAGAGACCAAACAACACAAATTCACAACTATAGGTCACCATACGGCCTTCAACAATGAGCATTTCCCGTACCGCATAGTCAGCTATAAAGGCCCCGAAATGACAAATGTATGACGAATCAAAACGATAAAATAAACGGCCAAGTTTATGTACAACAAATAAACGAAAAACGAGTATGTAATACATCAACAAACAACAACCATTGAATTACAGACTCCTGACTTAGGACAGACATATACATACAGAATATGGCGGGGTTTAAACATGTTAGCAGGGTCCCAAACCTCCCCTTAACATATGACAGTGGTGTAACAGAACAACAGCAGAACGAACTATAAAAATCAGTTGTAAAAGTCTATTCTTTATCCGATTTGTGCATAAGACTGTGTGAATTTGTATTTTCGATTATGCATGCATTGCAATAGACAATTACTTTGCAATGCACCCGTTCTCCTACATTTAATTACGACGTAACAATTCGTTAAAATGTAGCAATTATACTGCACCAATTAGAGTTACGATTAATTAAGTCACATCAGAGGCTTATGCAAAGATGAATCGTATAAAGAAAGCAAGCAATCTCCAATACAGGAAAACACTTTCAGGGTAATCACTGCAAATTGTGTTAACGTTTAACTATCTAAGAAATTACTTCAACTTTATTATTAAAACACATTAGTTCAAACCCTTCCTCATAAGCAGCAAACACATATCAATAACATCTTGAAAGGAAATAATAGATTTATGTAATTGAATCAATGATTAAATATATATATTCTACATGCTGGTAGAATGCAAAGTAATACAAAGTGGATCTTAAGTCCTATATTTTTCATTAAATTTTCAATTACTTTAAGCTTTTCAATTCCCTGTCAAAAAGTATGTTAAGGGGAATATGCATCATAAGTTTTAATTTCAATGGCATGGATGTGATCAACATAGTCACTTGATAGTCTAAAAGTGCAATACCTTTCACACTTCACACTTTAACGAAATTCATCATTCAAACGTCATTAATTCATTTAAATTAATACATACCATGATATGGAATAAGTTCTCTCCTTGGTATAAAATCCGTTGTATTCTTGATTACACTGAAATTAAGTATATCTTCTATTATTTACCTTCAACACCATCAACATAGATTTGTTCATCAAAATACATTTATGGTTCGTTTACTTTCTATATAGTGTAAAGAGTAAATAAAGGACACACACGGAATGTTCTAATTGTGATTTCAATAACCGTTTACTCTCCAAGCAATTCAACGCGTACAAATTTTTAATTGGAACAGTGCTGTTTAACAGATTTCTGTAAATATTCTTTTTGAAATTGCTTTTTTATATATTTTTTCATGGTGCTTTTTTGAAGACTACGATTCTGAATGACAGGTTGATGGTCATGTTTTTGTTTGCTTATAAAACGTTCTGAGTCAATTCAACAATTGTACAGCATGATTTCAACCAATGGAGATATGAATATTCATAGAGCGTTAGTACTAAATCAGGAAATCAAAAAATATAAACTACAATGGTACCAAATTTGACAGAATGAACGTAGAAGTTTTAACTGCGTTTAATTAAATAATAATTGTATATATCTGAATAAATTCATACCCTTAAACTTTATCAGATAAACAACAATCACAATTATAAACATTTAAAATCTTAAAACAAACTTTTTGATCGGCCACGAGAATGTACTGTTAGATTGTATTTATACTAGATTAAGAAACACAGGTTTATGAACGTAAGATTAAAAAATAAACCTTATATATTGGTCCAAACTAGACGAAATATGCGTATGATCTCTCAAATTATAAGTATTATGTAATCAATGAGTTTACAGCAACTATGTCGATCCTATTACTGTTGGGGATTTTTGGTCCCCGATGCTTTTACTAACTTAGTATTCAGCAGTTTCTTGACATGAATTTTAATCTGTATATTTTCAATAAACTTACTGTTAAAAAAATGTTAAAAAATATTCGAAAATCTTAGGTTTTTCCACTCAAGTCCATACATTTTACAATTATGTGGCGTTAAACCTCTCTCACTTTAAAAAAGGATAAATGTTTATGATGCTATTTAAAAGTTTTAGAACGATATTTACCTTTCGTAGATAATTGGTTTACATTCAGAGACAGTTATGTTATTTACTACTTGAATGCATTCGTAATCTGTAAAATAAAGATCATACTGCAAAACTAGAAAAACGTAATTATGTAGAAGTTAATATAACTAATGTAATATCAAATTTGATAGAAAAAAGTACTAAAAATTCATTCAACAATTTTATAATAATCTATCACTGGAAGCTATTAACATATACTCTTTATTGTATCTACAAGTTAACCAAACTAGATATTAAGGTCGGTATACAACACGTTTTATCGCTATTTTTCAAATCATTTTTTTATTGGGAATAAAGATTTAAATTTTGCTCTATTAGCATTGAATGTATACCTTTTTTGATTGTATTGATTTACTTTCACTCACTATTTTATTTTATTAGTTATACATTTGCATGTCTCAGAGAGCAATTTCTCATTTATTAAAAACAAGTTCAAAGCAGATAAATTTGTTGGAATTCATGAAAATCTAAAATCAACATCAGCAAATTAAAACCATTGACATGATCAAACACGAGGTTTTAAGTAATCAAAACATTGAAACAATTGTTCTTTTTTTGTGCGTTAATTAGAGAGAATTGAAAATGTGCACACATTTTGCTATACAGCTAATTGCTTTAAACGCAAACTAATTTCGACGAGGAATTTTAGTGTTACCTGGTGACAACATGCCAGTCGAGTTAGGACATTTCTTCAGATAACACGAACAATCTTCTTTTGATGGTACACAAAAACAAGAATTTCGAGGTTTAAAAAGGAAATTATATCCTCTAGTGTAGTCACATCGGCAAGAAGTATCGATGTTACGGTTTCCTTTATCGTAGACCACTTGTCCCTCCTCATTACACATAGACTTTAGAAAGATACAGTTTGTACTAGCATTTGTGAAGAAAGTTAACGGCCATGGTTGGTAACGCTCTGGCGAACAAATGTCTGCATCTAATCCTCCACGAAGAACATTTTTTCTACCTATAGGATATATCCCATAACAAAATTGTCCTTCAGGACATTAGTTCAGAAATATCAATATAACACATATCTATATCCGAAAAAAGATTTTTTTCAACAAAAATATAAATCTGAAAGAAAGGATATATTTAAAGAAAACATTTTTTCGCTGCAACTTAGAGTGTTTTTAATGTATACATGTACATTGATTTTAATGTGTTCTTGCTCACGTATCAGATTAGGGTGAAAATAGGCGTTAGGGGTAGGTTACGTAATAAATCTTGATACGTAACATTATGTAATTCTTTTATATAGCAATTGTCATATATTGAAGACTATTATTCTTGTTTTGTTGATTGATTATTTTGAAACAAGCCGACGTTTCGCTAGCTAAAATTATTATATATATTGACGTATCGGGATTTTGATATCATAGTTGACAATACAGTATGTTAATGACCACGTCATGTGATATCTGGTTGATTATGATTAAATTTGCACTCATATCACATATCCTTATACGGACATTACCTGGTTGTAGAAAATCGAATACTGTGCAGTTTTCAGAATATCCATTTATAAGATCATTCTTCAGGCAAAAATACTTAGACGGATCTGGACAATAACTTCTTGCACGGAGTGACCACTGTGCTGGTTCAGGGCATTTTAATGGGAACGCCGCACACACGTGAATCTGAAGTACAAAACTGTATATAGTCTGCTGTTATACTATATGTGGATGATTATCTACTACCAAACATGTATCCAACAATTTTGGAAAGTCAAAATAACAGGAAACAAGTTTCAATGCATATGTACGAATTAAATTTCATACAAGAACAAATACATCCTCAAAATCATTCAATTACACAGTTACTTGTGGAAGACAGAACGCCAAGAAAAATGTCATTATTAAACCTATGTGAATAACTTTTTAAAATTAATGTCTGAAAAAGTTAAAAATATTATCACTGCACAATAAAGAAATCATCAACATAAACATCATAATCTTTCATAATCAAACGAGTGTATGTTTGCTTACGCACACCATTGAAGCAACACCGGCATTTATAATATAAAATGCAAATGTGTATCTGCTAAATGATATTGAACTCTATATGTCAAAGCTGAGGTTTCCTACACAAATTTCTAAAAGAGATGGTAGCTTTTAACGCACAAAAATGTATCAATAATGATTACGGAAATGTAAAATTCATGCAAACTTATATCCCACCCTATAAAAGCCGTCGATTAAACTTCACTTCCAATTGCATATTTCTTTAGAAACAATATTGGCATCCAAGATTTAAGAAACACTATATATTTCCTTTGGTATAGTCTTTTTTCACAGCGATACTTACCAAAATCAAGAATCTAAACAACATTCTGTCTGTCTTATAACTTGGCGTTGCAGGAGAAACCTCATCTAGAAAATATTTCATAGTATGTGAATATATATGTGAATATAGCAGCTGAGACATATTTTTAAAATAACTTCAAATTGAGACTGGAAATGAGGAATGTGTCAAGGATACAACAACCCGACAATATAGTAGAAAAGCACCGAAGGGAAACAATGGTTTTCAACACCGTGAGAAAATCCCACACCCGAAGATGGGCTTCAGCTGGCCCTAAGCATACATGTGCAGTAGACCTGTTAAAATGGACATTATACTTAACCAGAAAAACAATCAAATTTACTAAAACTCAAAATCATACAATACTAACAAAGATAACGGGCTCCTGACTTGGAACAGGTGCTTAAGCACAGTTGAGTTAATCATGTTTAGTAACATCTCAACCCTCTCCATATACCTCATGCCAATGTTGAAATAACAAACAAACAGTAACTACCTTTGACCATTGACCATTGAAATAACCCACTTAGTGCCCTGGCAATTAATTGTTTCAAGTTTGTTGAAGAAGGAATAAAAGTATTTCGGTCAAAAGGGTAGCCATAAGACGACAGCTGATATAACCGTTTGACATTTCATAAAAATACTAAATCTCATCAATAATAATACACATATTAGAGTAACATTAGGCGAATTTGTCTATACCCAACTAACATACAGCCATACATGTTACTTAACCTTTATCGTATGTTCTATTTTGGGAGTTCTGTTGACAAAAACTTATAATCAGTTTGCAAGGTGAAGGTTCGTATCATTTCGCTCTTAAATAATTACAAGTCAAACGAGATACAAAATGGCATGTGAAGAAGTAAAATCACAAAAATGCTGAACTCCGAGGAAAATTCAAACGGAAAGTCCCAAATCACATGACAAAATCAAATGACAAAAAACATAAAAAAAGAATGGACAACAACTGTCATATTCCTGACTTGGTACAATCATTTTCAAATGTAGAACATGGTGGATTAAACCTGGTTTTACAGCGCTAAACCTCTCACTTACGATAAAAATGTTTACAACCTTTAAATACATGAATGATATGTAATAAATGTAATATTAATTTATGCTTTTAGACTGAACATAGTCTAAACAATTACTGTAAGAAACTAGATCTGAACTACAATGTTGTTATTTAATTTCGTTGATGATAAGACTTTACTAGATGTAATGCCTTGATTTGAGAGATTAAGAAAAACAAAACAAATATATCAATGTTAAAAAAGGTCTTAAACAAACGGTCGACTGCTATTGATAAATAGAAACCCTGCCAGAACGACAATACACGTCTAGGGTAGATTTTTCCTGATTGTTTCCAGTTTTGAAACTAAAGATTAGCATACACATTGTTTCATGTAAAAAATTCAAAGAGTTTATAATTACATATGCTATGGAGGTCACGCACGTTTTGTGTTTAAATTGCTTAATCATATCTTGTGTCGACTTACCAATATTATCACCACAGTTCGACCTAATTATCTCGACAACACGACAACATGAAAACAGATGTTAGAAGTCATCTCGACTTTAAAACTAGTTACCGATAATTATTAAGTCGTTAGTTGACTTGTTGACATGGTGAATACAATTATATCGACAATTTCAGTGAATATTCTAGGCAACTAACCATGTTAAAAGATCTATGAGTGTGGTGATGACTGATGGTTAGATAAATCGTCATTTCTACTATAGCGATTATATAAAACTCAGTTTCATATTTAGGAACGCTACACTGACGCTTTTCCTTCATAAGACTAAACAAAGCCGCTTGAATCGGATCATTGAGAAGGCGAAGTAAATACAATGTTGTAGAACCTTGATCATTGTTTCAAAACCAAACACTGCTAAAAAACGCTGATGATTCCTACCCGTAACTTACATATTCTTAGCAAAAACATTGATATCGTGTCGTTATTAATTTTTGCCAAGATATCGTCTGTTCTAAACGATGTTGGATTTACGATTACTAATTTTAGTATCATCTTTTTCTTGCAATTGTTCAAACATATTTGAATCTACAAAACTACAAGGAAAATTCCAAACAAATGAGTTAATAAAAAAGGTGTGGTATGATAAAAGATCTGTGGTCTTTTTTAACTGATTTGTATATAGTTCGTTCTTATGTTGTAAGGTCACACTACTGTCCAAGGTTGGACGCATGATTGGAATCCCGCTAACATGTTTAACTCCATCACATTCTGTAAGTACAAATGTATGTGCCTGTTCTAAGTCAGGAACCTGCAATTTAGTGGTTATCGTTTGTTGATGTTTCCATATTTGTTTTTCGTTCATTTTTTTGTAGATTAATTTTATCCGTTAGTTTTCTCCTTTGAATTGTTTCAAATTTGTCATTTCGGTGCCTTTAATACCTGACTATGTGGAATGGACTTTGCTCATCATTGAAGTCCGTACGATGACCTATATTTTTTAGTTTCTGTATCATTTGGTCTCTTAAGGAGAGTTGTGTCATTGACAATCAAACCACCTCTTCTATTTTTTTTTGACATGTTCCTGACTTGGCACAAATATTTCGTTATGTACAAAACGAAGGGTTTAACAAATTTTAAGAGCTAGCTAAACAAAAAAAAACAAGATTGTGATATCAAACGTTCCATTTTGTTATTTCGATACGCTTTGTTGTAATGACATGCATTTGATAATTTGAAGAATACTGAGGAAAGGTGAAGTAGAAAAAGAAAAAGATGTTTTTGCTTTGGACCCAACAATATCTAATCAATGAAATGTTTCATTACTTCGGCCTTCTATTATGATTATAAAGTAGAATTCAAATTGAATCTAATATCAATAGCCAGAGAAACATTTAAATAATAAATATACAAACGGAACATAGGCAGAAAGCCATTTATTATCCTATGTAAAAACACCAGTATAAGTATTTGTAGTTTGTTTTTTAAATGGTTCAGCTATTGAAACTGACATTAAAATGCACCTACCTTTATGTTGCAAACTTCATATAACACAAAGTCGATTCACCAATCATGTATCCGCCCCAAAATTATGCACAACGAATAACAGATAAAGCACTTGACAAAACTATTATATAGAGTATTTATCACAAGTCAATAGATAACTGAACGAATTGATTCAAATGTGTGTATCTAATCTCTAAGTACATACTTACAATACATGTTTACTATATTTTAGTTGTTCAAATTATAAAATGCACAATGCAACATTCTATACATTTCAAAAACTTAACTTTCTTTTTCTAGATCTTCGCCATTGAAAAGTTCTTGGCTAGACTTCTTTTTATTTTCTAACAGCATAAGGTTTTACTTATATCGATCAACTTTACAAGAAGCTATTGTCTTCAAATGTCATGAATAAAAAGGGCACAGTAGAAAAGACAAAGTTGTAATTCAGCATATTCAAACGACAAAGGTTCACAAACTATGATTTTTATTGCTTTAATCGTATTAACAATCGCATATATCTACAAGTTTCATTGTTCAACAGTTACTTTTTTATGTTGATATGCACATGATATTCAACAATTCAACATCAAAATAAAGAACATTGTTGTATGATATATAGCAAAACAACAAAACTAACTAGCTGTCTACTGACTAAACAAAGGTACATAAATTTTATAACGATGTACATTTTTTTAGTCCGTAAACAGTTAGTTGGTATTTTTTTGGCAATATATCATACAATATGATTCAATATGAACAGTAGGGTTTAACATATTTGCAAAAAATCAACCCTCATCTAATCTTGAACATTATGTAACAGCACAACAGAGGAACACACTGTAACAACCGGATTGAAAGGTTACCTCATGAAATCTGAACGAACACGACATATCATAGAAAGACACCAAACATGAATATAGATATACGGTCTTCTAGTTATTAAAGAATTGTTCAAAGCAATATTCAACATTAATCAAAATTTTCTCGACAAATATACCAACCAAAACACTTCCATCAGATGTTATTTTAAGACATCATTAGTAGTTTGGACAGGCTTAGCCTTGTGCAATGCCATAGTATGAATAAAGAATACTATGATTAAGGACCATAATTGTTGATACTTTATACCAATATATAATTGGTTAGGTTTCAATTCATTACTAAAACGACAGAGATAAATGTTTACCTAATTAATTGATAACCTGTAAGAATAAGTTTGCTTTTTACATGTTTCATATATTATTTCGGGGCTCTGTAACCAACATCTCCGTAAATGATTGTGATACATAAACACTTGTTCATGTTGTTTTGTTTCTTTGGACAATTTGCCATTATCATTTGGTGTACAGGAAAAATTGCAAACATTACAAGTATTCAGATATGTTACCGTGTATAAGCAAACATCTTATAACTCGGTAAACTTATTAATGCGATCCCATTTACGTATATTTACTAAATTATATACAAAGGATCTCATTATTATTCCATTTGAGAGTTGATCAAGATCTAGTTTTAATTTAAAAAGTTCATTATTCGGATTCACCAACACTGAACATGTGCTCATCATGAATAACACAAATAAGATGATTCAACATGTATTCCCATTAGGGTGATCATTTAAGCTTAAAATGAGTATTTAAAACGAAAAAAACAAGTTGCTTTAAAATTTTTGTTGATATTAATAATAGTTGTGGTATAACTATTGGAACTGTGAATTTTTAGCAATTGACAAAATTAAACTATTTATAGAAAGATTAGACTGTGTCACAAATGTTTATTGCAAGCATTAATTATAATGGAAATGAACACTGACATACTCTATACATAGTCATTACTACTTTGCGTATTGTTAGTGTATACTGTTCTAACTAGATATTGAGATGTCTTCGAATTGTTTGTAGAATTTTCAACAAGCACAGGCTATAATTAAAGGACATTCACCAAGTACTTGCTATATATTTAGGACACTCAACAAGGTCCTACTATAACATTAAGATAGTCAACACGTACCTGTTATATTTATAGGTCCTTCAACAAGAACCTACCATACCAATAAGATATTCAACAATTTAGTTGCAACATGTTGTGTACAAAAAAAAACACATGATAAACTGTTATCACAGAGATATGTTTCGCTTTTTATGTAATTTTGATGATGCAAATGTTGACATTAAAAAAGCAATACCTAACATGATACATAAGTAAGGAAAATATTCAAAGTCAATGAACCATGACTGAGGTACTTGGCCAAGTAATGTCCATGTAAATAAGATGTTCCAATGCTAGTTAACTTATTGACTTATTATAAGACATGTTACAAAAAGGTATATTCACGACGCTGAGGTTGACAAATTACACTATAAATGTGTGGGACTGTGTCAAAAATACCTAATAATAATAATAGACTTTACTAATAATCTTAAGTATTATAATCTGTTTGATACCTTCCGTGAAAATATACGTTTTGTTTTTAATAAAGTTATGAAAAGCAAACAAAGGAGTGATAATATGTATTTTGTTCCAGTTGTTTGCCGCCTAAATTTGTATCTAACGGGGTATGTTTTAAAACACTTAACATACGATTTTTATACAATTTCAACTTGAAACTTGTTGCATAATAGTTTTAGAAAATTTACTCCCGGCCATATAGCGGCGAAGGCATGTAATTGTGAACCTTGTTGGCGACCCCCCCACCACACACACACACATCCTTTTTCAAACGGCTGGATCCGCCCAGCCCAGCAATTATATCACAAAAGAAATTGTCATATAGGATGTTACATACTACTGCTTTAGATAAATGTGATTTAGGTTAACCAAAACGCACATAATTTAAATTATAACTGTTTAAATCTATAATCAATGTTTTGACACCGTTCCCAAATTGAAAGTTTAATTTGTTAACCTCAGCGTCGAGAATATACCTTTTCGTAACATGTCTATAAGTCATATCCTTTAAACGAAACTCAAACACAAACATAAATTGTAAACTACCCTGTAATCAAAAGTGTCAAAGTCATTGGAAAATTGCAACTTCAAAATGCACATCTTCAAATGTTGCTCATCATTACTGTAAAATTTCATTAAGTTTGGAGCATTTTAATATTTTGGACGATTTTGATGTTTCCATGGTAACGGCGGCCATTTTAAAAATTCCAACTTCAACAGTCAACTCTGCTTATGCCAGTGACCATTTCTATTAAGTTTCATCCAGTTTGCAGCATTTTTTTTTTATTTTGACCTGTTTGCATTGTTTCCATGGTAATAACAGTCATTTTGGAAATTCCAACTCCAAATTCCACATCTTCCAATGTTGCTCATCGTTACTGTGAAGTTTCATGAAGTTTTGAGCATTTTGAGATTAAAAATTTTCTGGTGTAGTTTCCATGGCAACATAGTAGTTCCAATGAGTGCCAAAATCATTCAACACCTGTATATAGTGAGCACCTACTTTGTATCAAAATCTAATGATTCTGAGTTAAACCATATCCAAACAGTTCACCAAAAACAAAAACTGTATTTTTTCACATTTGTTCTGTTTCAATGGCAACGGCAGCCATCTTGAATATACCATACCCTGTTTGCAAAACTGCACATGCTGGGTGACATCATGGTATAGTTCCAAGACCATTGGACAATACAGTGCCAAGATATGAGCTGGACAAAAAAGTGGAAGAAAATGAAAATAACTAGAATTGCCATTGCGAGCAATAGCGGATGTCACCCTGGTCCGCCAATGGCCACTAAGTGGCAGCCATTTTGAACTTTTTAACATTGAATTAAATAATTTACCTCACGATACATAGTTTTGCAAATTTTTAGAAAAATTAAAGAATTTTGAACATTTTGATGTTTGTACTGTTTCTATGGCAACGGTCGCCATTTTGAAAATTCCAAAAATGGATTGCAAGTCTTTGCATGCCAAGTAACATTTCCACAAAGTTTCATTCATTTTGGAAGACATTCCGATTTTTCACATTATTTCTGTTTCCATGACAACGGCAGCCATCTTGTAAATGCCAACCCCCGATTGCACATCTGGGGGGGGGGGGGGTAACATTATGATAAAGTTTCATCATTATTGGTCTTTTCAATTCCGAGAAATAGTCTGGACAAAAAAGTGTGGAATAAAAAGAAAGAATATAAATTAAAAAAAAGAATGGAACAATAACAATATGTCACCCGACCTCCATCAGGGTGACATAATAAGAAAAAAAGAAACGTAGAATAACAATACGTCACCCCAACTCCGTTGAGGGTGCCATAATAAAAAAGAGAATGGAACAATAACAATATGTCACCCAACCTCCGTCAGGGTGACATAATAAATAAAAATAAGAATGGAACAATAACAATATGGCACCTACCTCCGTCAGGGTGACATAAAATGAAAAAAAAAGAAACGTACAATAACAATATGTCACTCCAACTCCGTTGAGGGTGCCATAATAAAAAAAGAAAGAAACGTAGAATAACAATACGTCACCCCAACTCCGTTGAGGGTGCAACAGATGAAAAGCAGAGGGTGACATAACTAGAATTGCTATTGCAAGCAATAGCGGATGTCACCCTGGTCCCCCAATTGCCACTAAGTGGCAGCCATTTTGCTTTTTTTAACATTGAATGACATATTTACTTAACAATACATCATTCTGCTAATTTTCTGGAAGTTTTAAGCATTTTGAAAATTTTAACATTTGAACTGTTTCCATGGCAACATCGGCCATTTTGGAAATTCCAAAGATGGATGGCAGATCCTCACATTTTTATTAAAAAAAAGGTTATATTTCATGAAACTATTTTACTAAAGTAATCGAAAAGAAATCGATGATTAAATTATAACTGTTGCTGTAATCGATTCAATTACGATTACATTAATAGAAAATGTCTTTGATTCCAAATTACTGTCGATTACTGAAAAACCAATTACAATCGATTCCGATTACAGATTACGGTCACATCATCCCTGTTATTGACCTTCATGGCTGAAGTACGTGTTGTATCCTTACAAATTATGGAATCTGAGTTTCATTTCATTTCATGACAATGCAGATCGCTTTCGTTAGGAAGACAGAGATTTTTTCTAATAATTCAGCATAGCTATACGTTTGTTAGAAGAACAAAATACATGTACGTCTATTTATTTTGCTTCCTTTATCGACATCCTTTCAACAAGACTTGACGCAACTATATCAAATATCAAATAGAAGGAAAAATCTTAACCTGAAAAGGTTGCTAAAGAATTAATTATTTTAAATCTTGCAGAATTAAAATAAAACTAATTTTCAACAATCCACTATAATATTTTTAAATTATGTCTGTTTAAGACTGTGTGTTGCCCTCTAAATATTTTTATGCTATCTTGGTTGTTTTTGTTTGTTGTGTCATTATCGTATATCCAAATGTCATTTCGGTGGTTTATTTTTTATTTACTTTTTTATATGAAAATGTAAGGAATACTACAACGCAGATCGAGAGGACGAATCATATATCAATATGTATGCATGTGTAAGATAATATTAGTGGTTGTCTTATTGTTATTTTCTGCTGATTGCCCTTTTATTTTGATATAAGGATATAAATAGCAATTAGTTGTTTCAAGCAGCTTTAAAACTATTTCATATAGAACATGTAAAAATAACAAAGCTTATTGCAATGACTAAAATCTACTTCAATGCAAAAAAGCTCTAAAATATTCAGTAATCAAATATTTTATTCGAATTTCGGTGCATATTTTTTCTTAAAAAAAAATGAACTCTCATAAACATCAAACAAAAATATAGGGTATACATGTAGTTTCTTTTATTTATCCTGTTTTATTCCATTCACGAAAACATAAGTAATCCTCAATGAACGGAAGTTGAGACCCACAAAAATAAATATATTCCTTGTCCATTATTACCAATCATACTTATTACTCTAATTAATTTAGACCAATTTTAAGCTTAATTTTAAAATACTGCCATAAAACATTCTTGTATTCAGAGTAGATTACAACATAAAACAAATTTTATTAAAGCCACGGCAAAACAATACAACGACCTAATTTTATCTGATTTTCATTTCTATCTTATCAAATAATAATCTTTACTCACTTAGTCCAGCATGTTTTGTCATTTAATGCAAAAGACCTCATGGCTTTATCAAGTATTAATATGAATCTATCTCAAAGGTACAAATTTAGAACATCAAATTCATCTTTGAACATTAACTAAATTTCAAGATCACAACGCAAGGACCTGAAATCAAATGACCTCAATTCCTTCTATATAGGGGAAAGATTTCTTTCTCAATTCAGCTAATTTTAAGTATAAAAGGGTAGGAAACTCCCATCGAATGCCAAAAAAAATTGTTTGAGGCCAAATATGTATGTTACGACATATTGTTATTTTAGTAGTTTATTTCAAAAAAATATGTTGTCAACATCTTATACGGTTTCTCTAAAGAAGCAATAAAAAATAAGCCAAACAAAAATTAAGAACCTGACTTTGACTTTGGCATCATTTCGTTTTTTTCGTGGACAAAGGGCCTCCATTCAAAAGAAGAAGTAATTTAAACAAATACAATCTAATATTTAAGTTTATTAACCAAAAGAACGAATGGAAAACAATTATCATATTCCTGACTTGATACAAGCATTTTTGGAGGAAAATGGTTGGTTTAACCTGCTAGTATATCTAACGAAACCTTTTACTTATATGACAGTGGTTGATATCGTCGTTATAATGACAACACTGGTTGAGCAAATGAAACAGACATATATGGTTAGTGTAACAATAATAAGGATTAAAAAACCAAAAATATTTGAACTTGCATCACAGACATACAACACAGCAGACCATCAAAATCAAATAACATACAAATAAATCTGACAAAGACGCTAAAACACGTTTACGAAATGTCAAAAAATAACGTATTGTCTTGTTAAGGACAATTGAATTGTAACTAAAGATGTATCAACACGTATGACCTAAGTTTGCCCATTGGTACTCCAGAGATATGGGTTCGCAATGATAAGAAAAAGTTTTTTTAAATCCTACCATTTTCTTAAATATGGCTTCCTTATAGTACCTCAAATTGTTAAAAGACAATGTTTTTCAACTGTGTGCAACTATCCACATTGAAATATTGCATATAAACCTGTGAGTATATATTTTGTTGAGTGTTTCAAACTTAAATAACGTTAAGAACTTTCTTTTCCGTCCCATATCTAAAAGATAGCGGGCTATATTTGTGTCGTTTATCTTCTTTTCAAATTCGGGTTTAAGCTAATTTTAAACAATTCAAATTTCAAATAAATTTAAACTATTTATAAAGTATCATATTTCAATTAAATAGGAGGTTGAAAATAGATAAAAATAAAAGATTACCGAAAATGAAATAAAATAAAGCCGAGTTTTTCTATTTTCCTAAAATATCTGCCAGTGCAGAATACGTGTTTGTTTACAGCTCAGTTATCTAACATTGTCTAATATCTTAAATTGAGATATGTATAATCTAAAAAGAAATAAAACTTACTGCAATCGGTCGTATTCAACGAATCATTTAAGACATTTCAAATTTATAGAAATATTTTGATACAACTGCTAATGTGTAATGTAATATTCAATATGGCGTCTTTTAAGTGGAAAATACCATTTAAACATTATTTGTTTTCATAAGTATCCCCCATAGAACCTTAAACTTTAAAACTGGTTTTCTTTTATTACAAACTTATTATGAATGTGTTTGTTTATTTCTATAAGTTCGGTTTTGTCAGTATTTAAATCCATTCAGATGACAACATTTTGTGAAGGTTTCGAACCAGTTTTAAGTTAAAGCTATTTTTAAAACAAATTATATTACCGCTAAATTTAGATGACATTTCAATCAATGGTTGGTATCTTGAAAAGAACGCAGCAAATTAAAATCATTAACGGTTTAAATATTCTTCGATATATGTTACAAATCGGAATAGCCTTTAATGAAATTTCACTTATATCATATTTCACTTTTATTTCAATTATTGCAATGGAATAAAATCATTGACCATAAAAAAATCCTTTATTTGTGTTTTTATTTGATATCATTTGTCCATCTTCCGTTGTTAGTTTAATTTCATGTATTTGTCAATGTCTTTGTTATTGATCGGTGTGTTTATTCAATGTTTTCATATCTTTTGACACATTTATCATAATTGAAATTAGTCAATTCATAAAGAATGGTCAGGAAATATAGAAATAACAAGTGTGTTGAGTAGGAAGCCTTTTTGTATATACCTTAACGAACGCTCATACTCAATAAATTGACAACCAAGGATGTATAAATCATTTAACACAAGAGTATCTATCAAAAAGGTACAAACAGTGATTAACGAATCCATGTATAATGCTTAACTTTTATGAATGATTTGGAACCTTGTTTTTCTAATAATTTCTAATGTGATGAATGGATAATTTAGTTGCAAACGTCTGCCATGAATCATGTCATTACCGAAGCACCGACTGTTGTGCTAATGACAAATATGTTACAAAGAATAAGCAAGTGGGAAATCAATTCACTCAAACTTCATTTGATGAATAAATATAGAGTTCATCAATGCATTAAGTGTGTTACGATATTTCCCCACTCGACACAGATAAATTTTAATACTTAAAGCGCGAGTTTTGTCGAGCTTTTTAAATAATTAAAATGTAACTGTTGAGAGTGGATAAATTTCGTAATACACGATTTATATTCGTGGAATCTGTTGCACTTATATGATCTTTATCCTTCTTTTTTCAAAGATTTGCAGAAAGTGGTGTTCTTTATATAAGACGTCATAAATCATGGTCGTCTCCTTTATGGCATTCAGAAGAAAATTTGACGTCATGATAACATTTCGACCAATCATTTACCAAGAACAGATATTTCACTAGTGAGGAGACAATTTTTTTCGCACACCGATTAACAATTGTTAAAATAGCGTAACAATAAGAGAATTTCCGCGCTGACTTTTGCACCTGTTGCCCATTTAATCAAGTCTATCAGCGATTTGGTTTAAGAATGAAAAATTAAAATCTATATATACCGTAAATCAAAGACCAAGGCACGAATTTCTACTTTCAAATGATAAATCTTACTTATATCAACTACAATATCAACAGTTGTCGGTCTTGGTAATACAATTTTCTAACGGCTTCGGAATCAACTGGTCTCAAATCTATAAAAAAAATATTAAAAAGTCGAGAGATAAAAAAGCTGCAAATGGACAAAATCTGAATGCAGGAAGAATAGACATGTAAAAATTGAAAATGCTGAAACGAGCAAAAATTAAATGGTTTGCCATCGACAAAGTATGATTACTACACCGGTTTGCTTGTCAGTTCGTCTGACAAAATACAACGAGGTTAAATCCAGTCAAATATTTATCATTTACCGATGCATTTATTCATTATATAAAGATGGTTTTGTTACGATTTGTGAATTTAGCTCGTGAATTGATTTCTTAAGTGACAATAATTAGAGGTATACAGGTTTAATTTGAGAGATCTACTGTAACAGTTATAATAAGTATTTTAGGTTAAGAATTGCAAACAATCTAACAAGATCTTGGTCTTCTATTGGTGGCATTTCATGCTACACTGCGATAGCAAATTTGGAATCAAAAGGTAAATTAATTTAACTCAAGAGACAAGTTTATGAACCCGACATAATCTATATGTGCCTATCCCGAGTCAGGAGCCTTTTATTCAGTTGTTGTCTTTTGTTGTTGTATATATCATATCTGTTTTTTGTTCATTGTCTTGTAAATAGAATAGGCCGTACGTTTTCTTGTTTGAATTGTTTTAAATAGTTTCGGACCTGACCTTATATTATAATAGCAAATTATGATGTATGGGTTTTGCTCATTGTTGAAGGCTTTGTGGTGATCTACAGTTGTAACTCTTATCTCATTTGGGTCTGGTGCAGAGTTGTTTTATTGACATCTACACCACATCTGATTTGTATATGTAATCGAACATGCTTAGAATTGAAATTAAAGAGTTCATGTTATTGACAGAATTGTTTTACACACAGTTCAAAATGCGGATTAGCACACACATCTGTTATCTACAGGATCAGTTACAGCTGCTTTCTAAATGAAAACATGGGAACATATAAATTACAATGAGACCTGTTTAATGTTTTACACCTAAGACTATAAACATTTTGAAAGAGTAAATAACTCGAGTCGAGAATTTAGAACCAGACAAAGCAGATAGATTTCACGATTATCCGTTGTACATTTGGTGTATTGGCTTTATCAATGATATGGAGTTGTATAAGCTCTTTTTCAGTCATCCAAACGAGCAAAATGCAACGATTTTATATCAAGGATTTTCTGAAGGTTTCAGGAATAATGTTTAATTTATATCATATTAGTATATGATACGTATTACCCTGTCTTGTTAACTTATGGGGTTATTGATTTCATAATAAGAAAAAGCTGTGGTAAAAGTTTAAGATACATGTTTATTAAGAAAACATCAAATACTGGCGCATAAAATGAGTTTCGTTAGTCTGTTAGGTTAATTGTTTGTTGGTCGATATTCGAAAATTTTCAATAAAATCATCCCCCCTAGTTTTTATACGACCGCAACAATTCAAAAATTTTGGTCGTATATTGGTATCACGGTGGCGTCGTCGTCTGCGTCGTCGTCGTCGTCCGAATACTTTTAGTTTTCGCACTCTAACTTTAGTAAAAGTGTATAGAAATCTATGAAATTTTAAGACAAGGTGTATGACCACTAAAAGGAAGGTTGGGATTGATTTTGGGAGTTTTGATCCCAACATTTTAGGAATAAGGGGTCAAAAAGGGCCCAAATAAGCATTTTCTTGGTTTTCGCACTATAACTTTAGTTTAAGTGACTAGAAATCTATGAAATTTTAACACAAGGTTTATGACCACATAGGGAAGGTTGGGATTGATTTTGGAAGTTTTAGTTCAAATAGTTTAGGAATTAGGGGCCAAAAAGGGGCCGAAATAAGCATTATTCTTGGTTTTTGCACAATAACTTTAGTATAAGTAAATAGAAATCAATGAAATTTAAACACAAGGTTTATGACCACAAAATGAAGGTTGGGATTGATTTTGGGAGTTGAGGTCTGAACAGTTTAGGAATTAGGGGCCAAAAAGGGGCCCAAGTAAGCATTATTCTTGGTTTTCACACCACAACTTTAGTATAAGTAAATAGAAATATATGAAATTTAAACACAAGGTTTATGACCACTAAAGGAAGGTTGGGTTTTATTTTGGGAGCTTTGGTCCCAACAGTTTAGGAATAAGGGGCCCAAAGGGTCCAAAATTAAACTTTGTTTGATTGCATCACAAATTGAATAATTGGGGTTCTTTGATATGCCGAATCTAACTGTGTATGTAGATTCTTAATTTTTGATCCCGTTTTCAAATTGGTATTCATTAAGGTCCAAAGGGTCCAAAATTAAACTAAGTTTGATTTTAACAAAAATTGAATCCTTGGGGTTCTTTGATATGCTGAATCTAAAAATGTACCTAGATTTTTTATTATTGGGCCAGTTTTCAAGTTGGTCCAAATCCAGGTCCAAAATTAAACTTTTTTTGATTTCATCAAAAATTGAATAATTGGGGTTTTTTGATATGCCAAATCTAACTGTGTATGTAGATTCTTAAATTTTAGTCCATTTTTCAAATTGTTCTACATTAAAGTCCAAAGGGTCCAAAATTAAACTAAGTTTGATTTTAACAAAAATTGAATTCTTGGGCTTTTGTGATATGCTGAATCTAAAAATGTACTTAGATTTTTGATTATGGGCCAAGTTTTTAAGTTGGTTCAAATCAGGATCCAAAATTGTTATATTAAGTATTGTGCAATAGCAAGAAATTTTCAATTGCACAGTATTCAGCAATAGCAAGAAATCTTCAATTGCACAGTATTGTGCAATAGCAAGAAATTTTCAATTGTACAGTATTGCGCAATAGCAAGAAATCTTCAATTGCACAGTATTGTGCAATAGCAAATATTTTCAATTGCACAGTATTGCGCAATAGCAAGAAATATCTAATTGCACAATATTGTGCAATAGCAAGAAATTTTCAATTGATTGGAATTATCTTTCTTTGTCCAGAATAGTAGTTGAATAAACTTAAATCATTGTTTTATACAATATACAATGTATATTCACTTTTACTACCAACTGATAAATTAAAATAATCTTTACCATTCAGAGATAACAAGCACCTTTTGTTACATTTTAATATTTTATGATGTATTTAAATGAGTAGTTATTTTGCAAACTCCATTAGAAATTTGAATTGAGATCAGTTTTGGAAAAAGGGAAAGGGTAATGTAAAACAAAATGGGGGAGGGGGGGGGGGGGGTAAAAGTTTCTCATTTCCGATTTCATAAATAAAAAGAAAATTTCTTCAAACATTTTTGAGAGGATTAATATTCAACAGCATAGTGAATTTCTCAAATGCAAAAACAAATTTTTAAGTTCATTAGACCACATTAATTCTGCGTCCGAAACCTATGCTGTGTCAACTATTTAATCACAATCCAAATTTAGAGCTGAATCCAGCTTGAATGTTGTGTCCATACTTGCCCAAACCGTTCAGGGTTCAACCTCTGCGGTCGTATAAAGCTGCGCCCTGCGGAGCATCTGGTTCAAATATAGAAGCACATTCAGCCACCATTCTGGAGGAATTTTGAACATTTTAGACTAGACGTAGCAATTCGGCATTTCAGATTAAGTGTCTCGTCACAATGTAGGCAAGAAGTCTTGTACTGTAAAGGCATAAGGAAAATATATAACTTTGCATATCTTATAATGCTGCGTTCCCGGGGTACCTAGTTTTTTAAATTTTCTACTTAACAACGACCAACCAGGATGAGCCTTACGCATAATTCCTGATGAAAATACATGATTTAGATCCAGATTTTCGTTCATTAAGCACTTTGTGTTGGTTTTTTTTAGAAATATACAGCATTTCATCAACAGTTGATGAGAGAGTCATTAAAAGAGTCATTAAAGGTTGATTTACATCATTAACAATAAAATGTTTCATCAAAAAATAGTTTTCCAAGTGATATGATATCAAAATATCTCTTTCAATCAGATACGAGAGAAATGGATCCTATTTCGGGCATATTGAGAATCTGGTGCAACACGTAATCTATTTTAAGACTTATTTGGTCATGTTGGTTGTAAATAAACGAGTTTAACAAGCATTCGTTTCGAATAGATGAAGCAACACAATTTGCAATGAATGGTCATATTGACTTAGGTCGTTGGAAATCTGCACATATTAAGCATTATAAAAAAAATGGTCAACAAAATAAATTTTTTGTTAGCTGCTTGTCTTAGATGAAACATTGATGGTTGTTTCTTCAATAGTTTTTAAAAATTCAGATACCTGTCATAACTTAAAGCATTGTTGCGTCAATATTTTCGACTGTTTAAAGACACCTGCTACAAGTGAATCAACACCTATCATTTCTTCTTGTAAACATAAAAAAAGGAAAAGAAGAACGTGTAAGACATGTATTTTCATGTGATATGTTAATCACGACTCCTGATTTGACTATTAATTTAACATCTAAAACATATTATACTAAATCTTTCGAGCCTCTGGACTGTTCTACGGAAAATGATCTCAGAGAAAACCATGCAAAATGGTCCAGAAGCAAGGTTGTCCAAATTTTATATAACTTGGACAGTAAGTTGGTGCATAGATAAGCTTTCAAATGAGAAATTATTTTTTCTCAAAAATTTAAAATGGCTGTCTCATGGCGTCCATCTTGGAAATCCAGGTTTTCTTAAAATGGCCTCAAAATAACAGCAAAATGAAGGAAAATCAAAACAATTTATTTTTTTACACTGAATTAATACATACAAACACTATATGTTATTTGTAACACAAACATAGTACAATTTGTTTTTACCTTATTTCAAACTTTAATCATATTTTCATCAAAGGGGGACAACTTTTTAAAAATGGCAATTTACCAAAAAACTGAAAATAACCCAAATTTCGAAAGTTTAAAAGTATATGGTGCCTAAAATAACACTTTATTTTTCAAATCACTATTATGAATTGATAAAACTACTACTCCATACTGCTTTCATATAATATTGTGCTGGGGATTTGAGAATGAAAAAAAATTTGCCACTTCAAAATTTGCTGAATTGGGAAAAATTGATGTTTTTCAAAAAATGGTGGGCTCAATATCTATACTTTAAATGATCCACTGAATATGACTTATCTTAAATGGTGCTATAATAAAGAAACATTAAAGTATGTTATTTAGTTCATTTTCCTTTTATAATGATTTACTGGGAAATAAGTATCCACAAACAAGGGGAAAAAGGGGGGGGAGTCGAATATACATGAATTTTCTGTATGCAACACCTTTTTCTTTTTAAGAATATTTTAATTTTTGATGTTGTTAGAAATGAATATTAATCATTTTGTACAGTTTAATATCAAATTTTTCATAAACTATTCATTTGCCATTGTAATAAATAGTTTTAAATGTTTTACAAAAACGGATAACGAAAAGACCATTGTGACACTTGAGTGAAATCTGAGATTTGGTTGAAACTTTTCAAAAGATAATCAAAGTATACAGTCTATTGAAAAAATCTTGCGCTGACTTTAAATAAAGTTATAATTTCAGTTATACATTGTACCATTATTGTCCCAGTCAGAAAAATATTTGTATCCAATTTATATATAGGGTGTGTAAAGTTTCTACGTTCCTTATTCAACCTGAACTCCTAATGAAATGTTGAACTAAAAACCACAATAATCATGATAATATTCTCATCCAGGCGCATATTGAAATAAAATGCAAAGTATAAAATAATAAACTTGAAAAATCAACTAAAAATCTTCAAGATGATTAATTCTTGCATACATTTATATTGACAATTTGCCCTTGGTTCGTGAGAACAGTGTATATAGATCAAAGGAGAAAAAAAAAAATCTGGTTGTAATTCTTTTTCATAAATAATTGTGTTTAATAACAAAATTAATTCCTTCATAATTCTATAATTAACATATTATAATCAACAATTTATGATCTAAAAAAAAAAAGAAAAAATATTTATTAACTTTTAGTCACAATTTATTTGTAAAAATGCATATGAAGGACAAAGTCTGGTTTTGTCGTCAACATCTTAGTATAAAAAAATCTTCTATCCAAGACTTTCAGCGTACATTGTATAACACTCATTTTCAGGAGATAATCATTTTTATAGATCATAAAACATCTTTTTCTGTCAAAAATTCAAACAACTTACGGACAAAATGATTGAAGGAGATGTGGGATACATTTCCACAAGACAGCATTCCAACAACACAAAATAAGCATTTTTTTTAAACTTTCATTTTTCAGGAAAAAAACAAGTTTCTACACTATACCATCCATACTTCAAGCTCTATATTCTCCAAATTTGAAAAGTCATGAGTTATATTCAACCATGTCAGACTAACAATATAATTAATCATGTAACTACTTCATACATGTATTTCCAATAAACATGTGTGTGTACTGCCTAGTATATCAGATCTACCCTTATTCATAATCATAACTGAACTGATGTTTAATTAAATTCTATTATATCATTCAATACAGCTAGAAACACAAATGTCAAAATTGTCAAAATCAAATGGGAATTTATCAATAACATTTTTTTTTCTTCATTGATTGTGACTTTACAACTAGCTTAGCATACTAACACAAGAATTTTATGGGATTATCAAAACTTCATCTACAGTTATAATAGCAGAACTTTCTAGATATTTACAGCAGAAAAAACTTCGTTTACAATACCAACAGCATTTTCATTATAATCATTCATTTCTAACATAGATATAACTTCTGAGAGTTTTTCATCATCATCTACATTAATCTCCTGAAGTTCTGTTCGTGGTTTCTTTACTGCCAAAGACGACTTAGATTTTGAAATTATGTTTGCAATAAATCCTTTAATTTGTGGTGGGTTAAGCCATTCTTGTTTTGTAAAAAGCTTGTTGCCATTTTCATCTGTTGCTTTTCTTAGCTCTTCTGACAAAGCAATAAAATCGGGACGTGAGCCAGTTTTTTCACATGATGCACAAATTTCTTGCAAGTAAGTTTTTACTTTATCTGAAAACCTTACATTTGCTCTCTTTGATTTCAAGCCCCAACCTCTTCTTGACTTGTCTGTCAAATTTACTGAAACTTCAACTTCATGACTTGCTTCCTGAATGACATTTTCGTGGTACTTTTGCAAATCAATACATGAGGAAGAGTATATCTGAACTGCTGTATCCATAGAAGATATGGTATTTTTCCTGTAATTATGATTTCCTCAGAGTAAATGACGGTCAAGGTTACTTGATGTAGCAAACACTTTATCACATGAAAAGTCAGGGCAAGAGAAATATGCACTAGATGTAGAACATGTAGAAATGTTCATGCTGTTTTCTGAGATTGGTTGATCCTCCTCTAACATGTCTAAGGAAGGCTGGGGATCATCATGATCATGGGTATCTTCAATTCTGTTGTCTGCAAATTTTTGAAGTTTGCCACTGATGGGTTGATCTTGTGCGAAAGGATCCAAAACCTGAAATGATAGAAAAATATTATCATGAAAATAATTTTAGTACGATAAATATATTTATTGTACAGAATTGGGTATTAATCTCAATATTTTATTGAGCGGTAAATTCATTTAAAGATGAAAGATACATGTCTTTTGATTTACTATGCCACACGCACTTTTTCATGTTTTTCATTTGCTTTCAAACCATTTGTTTTGTAATACAGTGTAACTTGCCTAATCTGACACCTTGAGTATTCCAACATCCTGCTTTAACCGACACATTTTCGTTGTCATTTTCATATCCTTGCAGAAAGAACCTGTGTATTCCAACACCCTGATTAATCCAACATTTCTTTTTGGTGCCCAAGAGTGCCGGATTACACAGGTTACACTTTATTTCATTATATATAAAAAAGAAGATGTGGTATGATTGCCAATGAGAAAACTATCCACAAAAGACCAAAATGACACAGAAATTAACAACTATAGGTCACCGTACAGCCTTCAACAATGAGCAAAGTCCATACCGCATAGTCAGCTATATAAGGCCCCGATAAGACAGTGTAAAACAATTTAAACGAGAAAACTAACAGCCTTATTTATGTACAAAAAAAATGAACAAAAAACAAATATGTAACACATAAACAAACGACAACCACTGAATTACAGGCTCCTGACTTGGGACAGGCACATACATAAATAATGTGGCGGGGTTAAACATGTTAGCGGGATCCCAACCCTCCTCCTAACCTGGGACAGTGGTATAACAGTACAACATAAGAACGAACTATACAAATCAGTTGAAAAAGGCTTAACTCATCAGAAGGACAAAAATACAAGTGGACGTGGCCGGGTACTTACACATCCCGACACAAAAAGACACAATGAACAGATCTGAGAGTACTCGCAGTTATCTGACAGCAAGTTCAAAGCCACTAACAACTAATAAAAAAATCATGCAACTAAGACTAAACTATCAATCCGTACACATCCAACATCCAATGGATTTAGTGTAAAGACGACATAAACAGCCAGAGAAAAACATGACCTTGTGCAATGCCAAGTTACAGGTATCGACAGATTGTAGATCCATGAAGATGTGTATGCATATAACATACTAGTAATATTTAGTTAGCTTTTAATTTACTGATAACAAAATCAATATTTATACCAATAAAAACAATATTCAATGATCTTATTACAGTGTTGAATTAGTAAAGGAGCGACAAGTTTACATGGATCATTTCTAAATTCCCGGGCACGGTTAACAACATTTCCGTAAAAATGAGGATGTGCTATCCCGTTTGAAATAAGTTTTTTACAGGTACAACCAAACTTCAAAACCAAATCTTATAACCTGGCGAAAGTTCAAAATTATAACAAGAATGTGTCCAAAGTACACGAATGCCCCACTCGCACTATTATTTTCCATGTTCAATGGACCGTGAAATTGGGTAAACAAAATTAATTTGCCAATAAAATGAGAAAGATCACACCACAGGGAACATGTGTACCATGTTTCAAGTTGCTTGGACTTCAACTTCATCAATTAAAACGTTGTTGACAAATTAAATTTTTGGTATAAAAACATGTACTGTTTGAAAATGCCACTTGAACATGTTGAAAGAAAATGATGATAGATCAATTGTTTTATTCTTATTTTTTTTATTACTATTACTGTCTCATTGGTGTATATACCTCACATCTAATCTTTTTTAGTCCTATATACAATGTACATGATATATGATTTTTATATAATTTTAGTTTGTGAGTTTCAAATGTTTCAGTCCTACAGGTAACTTACCTCCAGTTTATATACTCTCTCTACTGAAATAGTTTCACTATACTGGGTACTGGTCTTTATAACATGTCCCTCACCAACTGTATAAGCTTTTCTTGCTATAATACCTTCATTTTCAAAATTAAAGTTGTTTAAGTGCTTATCCCTGGCATTCTGATCTTTGTTTTAGGTTCATCATCTGTATTTACTGTAACAATACACGAGTGTGTCCCTTTTACTCCACCATAACTGTCAAGTGCTAATTTCATACTCCTTGGGTTTAAAACATCATGACCTTCATTTGCATATTTATAAATGTGCATGCGACAAGATCCAGTTTTACTGTCACACAAATCCTTGCCTGATTGGGCCTCACTGAAGTTATATTCTGCCACTTTGATAGGAAACTGCCCATTGTTCTGTTGAATGAAGGCAAGAAGATAAGTACAATGGTAACAAGCTGCGTTGTCACTTTTCAAGAACACCTCTTTTAGTGTTGGTCTGGTAGATTTTATGTTTGTTAACAGGTGCAGTATGATATTTGCTACAGAAAACCAACCCTGTGACCCATTCTCAAGGATATGAACATAACACTGAAGATCGAACTCTTCATTTTCAGACTGAGTGACGAGACAAGATATATGCCAGCTGATACCTTTCTTACCAAAGAAATCAGATTGTGTTTCACGGAATTGATAAGGCAGGAATTTCATAGCCCAGTCTAAAATAACCAGACCTTGGTCAGCACGAAGATTTTCTAAGACATTTGTTCTAGCTTGATCTTGATGTATTGTTCTAAGAATGTGCTTTTTCCAATCAACAAGGCTCTTCTCTGAATTGTCTAATCCATATGTCAACTCTTCAACAATTTGGTCTGGAATGTTTGCACTTATATCATAAAGTTTTATTCTTATCTGAGGCACGCAGCTCTCAACCAATGAGCACTTCTGGCATGAAGTTTCATGTGAATGTTCACAAGTAGTAGCAAATTTTGCATCACCAGGGTCACTGAGAGCAAAAACTGTACAATGATCTTCACAGCCATCCAGTTTGTGTAAGTGAGTTTTGTATTCAAATTTCATAAATGTGTTTACCATATGTAAAATGTTTGTCAGTTTCTTTGATTCAGGATATGTGACTCCAAAAGTCTCTAATTTGGTAAGCAGTTTCAGTAAGGTATCAATGGCCCCCATTCCTAAGGCAGTAATATTATCCAGGCCTTGTAATGATTTCTGTTTGGAAGCATGACAGACATTTAAAATTCTATACAAAGAAGCCCTGCTAAAAGTATCAAATCCACTGTCTTTGCAGTAACTGAGGTAAGTCTCAATGAGTCTTGCATCTATGACATTTCTTATGACTTTAGGAACCTTTATCTTTTCTTAAGATGACATTTTTAGTATTGTTTCTCCAAATCCAACAATGTTAGAGTAAATTGGATTGAGAATAAATTCAACAAAGTGACTCACTTTTGGCTTTGATAATTTCATCCGGTAAATTTTAGGTTGATTTAGAATAGTTCCAGGTCCACTAACAAGTGCATGTTTTCTAGCACTATCTATCTTGTTGATGGTGAGTCCTGGAATCAAGGTTTGCAGCCCTGTCTTTGTGTGATTGTTTACAATTATGGAAAGAATTTGGGTTTGGGTTCTACTATCAGAAGTGTTTTGAAATGCTTCCATCACGCTAGCTGTCATGTTTTCTAATTTGATTTCTTGTGTAGAATTTATTTGTATTTTCTCCAATAAAATGTCTTCCTGGCAGGGTGCCATGATACTTAGAACAAGTTCTATACATTCCCGGGCTTTTTTGGTATAATAAGATCTTGCGCTCTTACTTGTTTCTTCCCACTTTTTTGTTAATTGGCTAGTGATTGGCTCAAACGATTCAGAAAGTATTTTCATTGCTGCATTTAATTTTTCTCTTGGTGTTTTCTGTAACTCGTACAAATCCTGGCTACTGTTTTGAGTATTACCTGTAATTAAAATTTTAAAATACATGCATGATTTTTTTTTACATTGTCATTAAATTCAGAGCCTTTTATAGCTGACTATGCCGAATGGGCATTGCTCATTGTTGAAGGTCATACAGTGACCGATAGTTGTTAATTTCTGTGTCATTTTGCTTCCTTGTGGAGAGTTGTCTCATTGCAATCATGCCACATTTTTTTCTTTATATATGTATAGGATTATTATCATATTCATATTTGTAAAGTCACTACCAGTCTTGTTTTTACATTGACATATGATTGATTGATTGATTCAGCAATTTTTATGTTTATAAAGGGGTATAACTCAAACACAGTAAAAGTGATGCCACCTAATTTCAAACTTGATCTGTATCATGTGGAAATAATCATTGTGTATAAGTTTCATAACATTTGGTTGAGGCAAACTGAAGTTAAAGAATGGAAACGAAAAATTCAGCAATTTTTGTTTTTATAAAGTTGCATAACTCATAACTCAAACGTTTAATGGCAAATTGATACGCATATAAATCTGCTTTGTACTAGACTAACATTCTGAGTCTAATTTTTAACATTCTAATTCAAACGGTAACAGTGCACAAGAAGACATGTCACATTACTTACACATAATATTCTAACTCCAAGCCAACCATTCTTTACTTTTACTTCTTGATGTTGTGTGCTTAGTGAAATAGTTGATTAAATTAATGGTGGATAGATGTGTAATTAGCTATTTCATACCACATCTTCTTATTTCATACATAAATTTTATTCTTATATACGTGTAATTGTTGATAACTGTACCTGCAATTCTAGAAAACTTGTCACGTTGACTTTGACTTTGCTCTGTATCCATACTGCATATGTCTTGGGAATTTATTTCTTGGTCTGAAATAATAAAGAATATCATATCACAGCCTTATTAAGGTTCAAATCATTTAGCATGTTAAGGCTGGTGTTTTTCGTTAAATTTTTACAATACTTGATCAAATGGAAACAATTTTTCCCGACTGTCAGCCAAAATATACTATTTATCATGGTTATCATTTATTTAGATTTTGGATATTGGACCATATTAGGTAAAAATCCAATTTATTTTTTTTAGGTTCTTAGACCACATTCATTCTGGTTAGGAAACTTATTCTATGTCAACATATAATAATTTATGTCAACTATTCAATCAGAAAACATATACATGTATTGCTGTATCAAGCTTGAATGTTATGTCCATACTTGCCCAACTCTTCAGGGTTCGACCTCTGCGGTCCTATAAAGCTGAGCCCTGCGGAGCATCTGGTTTGAATTAGAATGAACAAACTGTCCCTAGTGTTATTTATTGTTATATGCTAATTACCATTTGAAGTCTGCTGAAATGAATCTTCCTGCAATGAATAAGTCTTGCTGCATGCTGAAAATCTCATAAACTGATCTAAAAAAGATAAAGAAAAAAATATTGAGCATTTTCATTCACTACATTTATTCAGTTAGGTCTACATCTGAGAAGCTTTTTAACAATTACAATATATTTGGTGAATGTTATGTACATATAATTCTAACTGTTCTGTATTGAGGTATTTTTTAATCTTGATTTCATTCAGAAAGTGCAATTTTGAGAGTTTAACAAAATCAGGATAGGTGTTTTGAGACAAAATAATAAGATTGGGAAGGAAACACAATTTTAATGAGACAAAGCGTTGACTGGATTAGCCTGATTAGTAAGTTTAAAAATGAGAATTTTCTATATAAAGAAAACACATTAAAGTGTTGAAGGACCAGTGTGTAAAAGATTTTTTTTTCAAATTATGAAAGAAAATTAGCAAACTTATCTTTAAAGATATTTGGGAAAAACTCTTTTTGTGTCAACTTAGCAGAAATAATTTAATGATTACTGATACTGAACAAAAAAATATTTTAAAGATGAAATAGAGGGTGATTCATTCTTCAAGATACAAATCATATAAATTATTTCTCACTATTATCTTTTATTTCATTCTTTTGTTTATTAATGAAACTGGAAACTTTATATGAGGCATTCCAACTCAAGTTGCCTTTATATTCATAAATCACCAAAAGGGATATAAGTATTATAAAGACAATAAGACAGCAACCTAATGACACAAACAGAAGACATGTAGTTTTCATGGTTTTATTTTACCTACATGTTGAAGATGTAAATCAGGTCATTTGTTGATTTTTTTATATTTGTCCTTTCCTGGACCTTTTACATCTTTAAACATTTGTTAAATAAGATACTATGTGGTATGGGTTTTTCCCTTTGTTGAAGGATGTGCAGTGACCGATAGTTGTTAATTATAACCGTTACACCTTTTGGTATTTGGGGGGACTTGTCTGATTGGCAATCATTCTACATCCACCAATATGTAAATTCAACATTAGCTATAGACATATTCCTACAAACAGTATACATGTAGGTGTAGGTTTGAATATAAATTAAAAATTTTGTTACAATAATCAATCAAAAATCTTACCTATATCTCTCTGTATGATTTTTTTGCCCTCTTCAGATTTTAGTAAATGTTTCCGTCTGCATGCATTACAAATTCCTGTAAACAGGTTACGAAACATTTTTGTTATTGTTTATGAATATGATAAATATAAAGTTTTTTTGTACAGTATTTGTTTAAACAAGTAAATAACAGTGAATATTTTAATAACAAATGCATATATATATATGTATATACATCTATAATGTAATTTTATTATTTAATGGTGAATCCATTATATATATATATACATGGTTAACGTTGTTCACTGAGGTTCTGATTTTGACCAATGATAATACATGTATACCAAATATACATAATACATGTATATTGTTGTAGTTATCAGCTGTCAGTCAATTGTAACTGATTTTTATAAATCCCTTTAGCTTTACCAGGGCTGGGTCATTTTTAAAATAATAATATTCTTGTTTGTTGTGTTCTGTCTAGTACATGTAAATATTAAAATACACAACTACAATGTATCTAAGTCACAACTACAAAATATACATGTACATGTAAACACCACTTCCATGACTTCTAAATAATAATTATGATAGATTAAAGGTTAAATAAAAAAGCTTTTACATTTCAAATCTATTATGTTATACATTGTATATGCCTCGTAGGCCTAGTTATTCTTTTATTCTAATTGCACCTTTTTATTATAAACATTTGTATATAGCAATTTAGCATTTTTAGCCTGACAAGAGTGCAGAGCTGTCAATTCACTTTTTTCACTCCATAAATAAAACAGCAAAAGAAGAGAAACAATCATTCTGGGAGGAAGTGTTTACACATGAGTGACATGACATTCTATATTTTTTGTGTTTAGTCTATGTGTAAAATTTGTGCATGCCATTTATATATAATATAGAGACATACATGTGCCATATATGTACACTGATGTCATCACTGAGTAATGTGCATGTCAACATGAAAATATTTATCCTTACCTGCACCAACAGGAATATGCACTCCACTTTCCATCCATATTTCTTTTACAACTTGTGCCTGGATACCTCTTTCAACTTTAGCATGGCTATTTGTTGGATGGAATGTTGACTGGCATCTTCTTTGTTGTCTTCTCCAATAAATCCCCAGATTGTCTCTATGCTTTAGGCAAATATATTTCTCAAGGGTAGAGGAATCCAGTGAAAAATGCCCATATCTATACAAGATAAGAAGTCCCTCTGGTATCTGTAAGTCTGTATCACAGGATAACCCACGAAGATGCTGTGAAACTGGCTTCTCACATTTCAAAATGTGTATGACCTCCTCAGATGAAGCATACTATTGGGAGCTACCACAGGGAGAATTATTATTGAAGGAACATTGTTGTGACATATTAGTATAATACCATTATCTATGTTTTACTGTGTAAATAGTCTCTTTATATATATGCAAATGTTACTTTGTATATTCTTTCATCATCTGTGATAACTTAGACTTTCTCAACTAATCTGCTTCACGTTACTTCTTTTTTGAAGAAGTCATATTAGGGGAGATAACTCTAAGATAACTTTTTTTTACAGATCCACCATGTAGTTGGGATTTCTTTAAGGTTCGATCATGAGGAAAGTATCAAAACCAAAAATAAACCCTTTAAACAATCCTTTGTCATTAATTAACAGTTCTAATGAGAATATTTGATAAACTTGATGAAAAATGTGTTTTTACCACAAACCGTAAAATTTTAATGGCATTTTTTTCTTCAATTTTGTTTTTCTAGTAACGAGTTTCAGAAAACACCTCTCGTATGTATTCGTCTAAACTGACACAACTTCCAAATATTGGCAAAGTTCCAATTTTCACACAACAGACAAAACAATGAGTTTTTATTAATTTGTAACATATATTTTGTGATTCTATAATAGAATATATCATTATATAATGTCAGAATAAATTTTTTTCTTAAGTCCAAAAAATATGCGATTTCGATGAAATTTCAAGGATTTTCTGATTTCCCATTTGCTTAAAATAGAAACACGTGTTACTAAAAATAGGACAAACAGGTATAATTTGAAACACTTCCAAAGTGATGCTGAGTCATTTGACATTCCAACAAACAACACAAAAAACCAAATCTCAAAAGTTGCTTCTGGACAATTTTTCAAATTTTGCATGGTTTTCTCTGAGATCAGCTCTTAATAGTATAATGAGTTCAAGTGTGTAAAAATGTCAATACTGAATTCTTGTACAGTGTAAGAATACTCAATTTTGAAAGTCTGAAAAAATCCAACTTACCTTAGTCTGTTATATCATTTAGTTTTTAAAGAAGCATTTGAGGCATTCAGAAAGAGTCAAAATTATGAATACAACTATTTGTGTATATAGGTATTTCAAAACGTCGTCCTCCAATTGAAAAGGATAGTTTTAAGGGTTAAAATTAAAAGGGAACTTCATCATGTTCATAACACGTTTGTAAAATGTAGGGATATTATTTTCTTGGTGAGTATTTACCAAACAATATGATCATCTATCGAGTCTTGTAAATACATTATAAAAAGACATTAAAAACGGGTAGATTTGTTTGTATTTATTAATTCTCCCTTACGGTACCTTAAACTGTTAAACAATTGGAAATAATGTGCCAGTCTTTTAAATGAATAAATCAATACAATTTGTTTTACAAAATACATTCTATGGTATTTGTTCTGTTTTGTCACAATTGGTAATACCGTATAGTCTTTTCAATTCTTATTAAAATAAAAGCTATCCTTTAAACAGAGATTATTCTATAAAGGTTTAAATGACATTGATATAACTGGCTACAGTGTATCATACAAGGTGAACAAGTTAACTTTAATACGAGGAAATATTGGTGAGAGAGGCAGAAGATGCCAAGAAAAAAACACGACATAAAAAAAATGATAAATCCATCACCATACGAAAATGAAAGACTTCAAAAAGACAAATCAATCCGTAAAGAGTCGCACATGAAGACATTTGTACTTCATAAACTCGACAAAAATAATGAGCTCCTTTTCGTATGTATCGTTACCTTTTGTTGTTGATTATGACATATCGTCTTTTATTTTAGTTTGCAATGAAAAGAATCAAAAATTCTTAACTTATTAAGTGCCGAACACGAATTAACGTAAGCATTTTGCAACGGTTCGAAGTCTGTTTTACGTTAATGTGTTACGTAAGTCTTCTGTAAAGCAAAGAACCATATGTAACATTGATATTGCTATTCGTCTGAACTCTGTAATGATAATTTGTATCCAGTATAAACGATACTGTAAATCAGTTGCAACACTTACGTATGCATGGTATGGTTAGTCAAGTGTAGCATTTCATTTAAAATCAAGGCAACAGTAGTATACCGCTGTTCGAAATTCACAAATCGATAAGGAAAAACCAAATCCGGGTTACAAACTTAAACTGAGGGAAACGTATTAAAGATAAGAGACACAACAGAAACACAACATTAAAATGTAACACACGAGCTATAATATAGCAATGGCCATTTTCCTCTACTTGGTACAGGGCATTTAAAAAAAATGGTGGGTTGAACATGGTTTTGTGGCATGCCAAACCTCCCGCTTTAATGACAATGCTAATTAAAACATTAAAATGACAGCATTACACGACAGGACTACAATAAAGAAATGGGAGAAAATATAGGACAGAGAAACAAACGCATAATAGCCAACAAAAGGTACCAGGTTAAACATTTAATACGTCAGACGTGCGTTATGTCCACAAAAGACTAACCAGTAACTCTCAGATGAAAAAAGTTTGAAAGCCAAAACAAGTACAAAGTTGAAGATCACTGAGGACCAAAAGTTCCATAAAGTTGTGACCATTACGGCCAGGGTTATATGCATGGGACAAGAACATCCTTATTATAAAGAATAATTCATACTTTTGCGAACAGTAAATTTGATACAATGACTATATAATAGATAAACATTATTAAACTGAAGTGGTGACTTGCTACACAATAAAAGACGCTCACTTACGAATAAACTTCTCTTTTGACATAGCCTTTTCAAACGGAGGTATGAGGATATTACACTATAACATTATGTCTTGGGACACAATTTACGGTTAAAAAGTGTCCGGTGGACACATATATTGGATGCCGTACAATATTTAATCGTACACCATGTATTGATTGAATTGGATTTTTTTTTTTTTTTTTTTTTGGCTTATTGCTATTATTTAGCATTAACTTTTCAACAATATTATATATTTTCTTTTTAAATATTTTAGAATTAAATTATTATGAGTTCAAGTGCGTAAACTTTTCAATAACAAATTCTTGTACAGTGTAGGAATACTCAATTTTGGTAGTTAGAAAAAATCAAACTAACCATAGTCTGTCATGTCATTAAGTTTTTAAAGAAGCATTTAAGGCATTCGGAATTAGGCAAAATTATGAATACGACTATTTTTGCATATAGGTATTTCAAAACGTCCTCTTCCAATTGAAAAGAATAATTTTAAGGGTTACAATTAAAAGGGAACTTCATAACACGTTTGTAAAATGTAGGAATATTATTTTCTTGATGAGTATTTACCAAATAATTTGAGCCTCTAGAGAGTCTTGTAAATAAATTATGAAAAGACATTAAAAGTAGTTAGATATGTTTGTATTTATTAATTCTCCCTTACTGTACCTGCAACTGTTATAACAATTGGGAAGAATGTTCCCGTCTTTTAAATTAATAAATCAATACAACTCTTTTCACAAAATGCATTGTATGGTAATTGTTCTGTTTTGTCACAATTGATAAAATCGTATAGCCTTTTCAAATCTGGTTAAAGTTTAAACTATCCTTTAAACGGAAATTATTCGATTAAAATTTAAATGACGTGGTAAATACTGGCATACATGTATCGTACTAGGTGAACAAGCAAACTTCAATACGATGAAAAGTTGGGAGATAAAGGCAGAAATACCATAACAATTTAAAAATCTTAAAACGACAAAAAACTGACAAATCCATGGCGATACGAAAATGAAAGACTTCAAGAAGACAAAATATTCCATATATAAACAGTCGGACTTGAAAATGCATTTGTACTTCGTATACTTGACAAAACTGTATTCTTCTTTCCGTATTGTCTTTATATTTTTTTTATTGTTGATGATGACATTTTGTACTTTATTTTAGTTTGCAATGAAAATGATAAAACAATACTTACATGTAAGTGCCGAACACGAATAAACATTAACATTTTGCATCGGTTCGGTGTTTGTTTTAGGTTTATGTGTTACGTATGTCTTCTGTAGAGCAAAGAAGCATGTATAACATTTATGTTTCTATTTGTCTGATCTATGTTATATATAATTGGTATCCAGTATATACGATACTGTAAATCAGTTTCAACACTAACGTATTTATGGTATGGTTAGACAGTGTGACATTTCATTTAAAAGACGCTCACTTACGAATAAACTTCTCTTTTGACTTAGCCTTCTTCAACGGAGGTATGAGGATATAACACTATAACATTATGTCTGTGGACACAATTTTCGTTGAAAAGGTGTCAGGTGGAAATATAAATGTTATGCCGGACAATATTTAATTCTACACCATATATTGATGAATTGTTTTTCCCTTGTAGCTATTTTAAAGCATTCACTTTTCTAAAAAATGATATTTTATTTAGAATTTTAGAATTAATATTATTTTGAGTTCAAGTGTGTAAAAATTTCAATACTGAATTATTGTACAGTGTAAGAACACTCAATTTTGATAGTCTGAAAAAAATCCAACATACCTTATAAAAAAAAGAAGATGTGGTATAATGCCAATGAGACAACTATCCACAAAAGACCAAAATGATGCAAACATTAACAACTATAGGTAACCGTACGGCCTTCAACAATGAACAAAGCCCTTACCGCATAGTCAGCTTAGTCTGTCATGCCATTTAGTTTTTAAAGAAACATTTGGAAAGAGTCAAAATTATGATTACAACTATTTGTGTGTATAGGTATTTCAAACAGGTCATCTTCCAATTGGAAAGGATAATTAAAAGGGAATTGATAACACGTTTGTAAAATGTAGGGATATTATTTTCTTGATGAGTATTTACCAATCAATACGATCATCTAGTGAGTCTTGTAAATACATTATCGAATATATTGAAAACAGGTAGATATGTTTGTTTTTATTAATTCTCCATTTTAATACCTTAAACTGTTAAATCAATTGGAGAGAATGTGTTTACAAAATACATTGTATGGTACATGACTTTGCTTTGTTTTGTCAAAATTAATAATATCTTATAGTCTTTTAAAATCTTGTTAAAGTTCAAACTATCCTATAAACGGAGATTATTTTATTTTATAAAATACTATTTTTAATAATATTGAATTGATCTTTTTGTTTGGATAACCACCCTGTTTATTGGGGTTACAAAACTGCCAATAAAGTACAATATACAACCTGGGGCAAAATGAAGTAAATCGTTGAAATTAATTTTACGTAATTGTACTGAAAACAAAGTATGTATCTTATTGATTAGAAGACTGTGATCATCTGATTAGTGAAGACCAGAAGTTTGTTCAAAATTTTGTATTCTTTAATGAAATTATAAACAATGTATATTTATACCGTAAAAATGGGAAACATGTATATGTTTCTGAAAGGAATTTCAATGGCAAGCCATTGTTTCATTGTCAAAAGAATTTTGTGTACTTTCTTAATTTTTATATACATCTTAACTTTATAAGGAATCAACTGTTTGTCTATTCTATGCCTTAATCTAAACTCTTAATGAAAATTGGGTTTTAAGGAATTTGAATACAAATAAACTTACAACTTTAATGGTGTTCAGAACTCTTATCAAAAACTATGCTTTAATGAATTTTAATACAAATAAGTTTGTTGTACTTTAATGTAGAACAGAACTTAACTTCAGAAATATCTCTTATTTTAAATCTATTTTCTTATTTCAAATTTATATTCATTTTCTATATATAAAAAGGTAATGAATTATTGAAAAGCACATACATTCATTTGTTTTTAAAATCTAGTTATAAAGTAAAATTGGGTAGGGGAGCTGGTTTATCATATTACAACATTAGACAATCGATAAAAATCAAAGACAGTTGATAAACTCTTTAGTCATATTTATACATTCTATTTCATTTGTTCAACAAAGTGATGAATAAATACATATTTTTATTAATAAAAGGTTATATATCATGAAACATTTTACTAAAGTAATCGAAAAGTAATCGATGATTACATCATAACTGTTGCTGTAATCGATTCAATTACGATTACATGTAATCTAAAATGTCTTCGATTCCAGATTACTGTCGATTACTGAAAAACATATAACCAATTACAATCGATTACGATTACAGATTACGGTCATTCCATCCCTGGTATTGACCTTCATGGCTAAAATACGTGTTGAACTCTTAAAAATTATCTGAGTTTCATTTCATTTCATTAAATTGCAGATCGCTTTCGTACAGAACACAGAGATTTGTTTTTAATTATTCAGCAAAGATATACCGTACGTTTGTATGTTTGTTAGAAGAACAAAACACATGTACGTCTATTTATTTTGCTTCCCTTATCGACATCCTTTCAACAAGACTTGATGCAACGATATCAAATATTAAATAGAAGGATAAGTCTTAACCTGAAAAAGTTGGTAAAGTTTTAATTATTTTAAATCTTGCAGAATTAAAATAAAACTAATTTTCAAAAATTCACTATAATATTTTTAAATTCTGTCTGATAAAGACTGTGTGTTTCCCTCTAAATATTGTTATGCTATCTTTGTTGTGTCATTATCGTATATCCAAATGTCATTTCGGTGTTTTTTTTATTTTACTTTTTTATATGAATATGTAAGGAATACTAGAACGCAGATCGACAGGACGAATCAAATATCAATATGTTTGCATATGCAAGATAAATTAGTGTTTGTCTTATTGTTATTTTCTGATGATTGTCCTTTTATTTTGATAAGGATATAAAATAGCAATTAGTTGTTTCAAGCAGCTTTCAAACCATTTCATATAGAAAATGTAAAAAAAACCAAAGCTTATCGCAAAGGCTAAAATCTACTTTAAGGCAAAAAAAGCTCTAAAATATTCAGTAATAAAATATTTTATTCGAATTTCGGTGCATGAACTCTAACAAAACTCAAACAAAATATAGGGTATACATCTAGTTTCTTTGATTTATCCTTTTTTATTCCATTCACGAAAACATAAGTTATCCTCAATAAACGGAAGTTGAGACCCACAAAAATAAATATATTCCCTGTCCGTTATCACCTATCATACTTATTACTCTAATTAATTTAGACCAATTTTAAGCTTAATTCTAAAATATTGCCATAATTCATTCTTGTATTCAGAGTAGATTACAACATAAAACAAATTTTATTAAAGCCAGTGTAAAACAATACCACGACCTAATTTTATCTGATTTTTATTTCTATCTTTTCAAATATTAATCTTTACTCAATTAGTCCAGCATGTTTTGTCATCTAATGCAACAGACTTCATGCTTTATCAAGTATAAATATGAATCTACAAATTTAGAACATCAAATTCATTTTTGAACATTAACTAAATTTCAAAGTCACAACGCAAGGACCTGAAATCAAATGACCCCCATTCCCTCTATAATGGGGAAAGAGTTCGTTCACAATTCAGCTAATTTTAAGTAGAAAAGGGTAGGAAACTCTCATCAAATGCCAAAAAAAAATTATTTGAGGCCAAATATGTATGTGACGACATATTGTTGTTTTAGTAGTTTATTTCAAAAAATATGTTGTCAATATCTTATACGGTTTCTCTAAAGAAGCAATAAAAAATAAGTCAAAAAAAATTTAGAACCTGACTTTGACCTTGACATCATTTTCGTTTTTTGTCGACAAAGGGCCTCCGTTCAAAAGAAGAAGTAATTTAAACCACTAAAATCTAATATTAAACTATATTAACCAAAAGAACGAATAAAAAAAACAATTATCATATTCCTGACTTGGTACAAGCATTTTTGTAGGAAAAATGGTTGGTTGAACCTGCTCGTATATCTAACGAAACTTTTTACTTGAATGACAGTGGTTGATAGCGTCGTTATAATGACAACACTGGTTGAGCAAATGAAGCAGACATATATGGTTAGTGTAACAATAATAAGGATTAAAAAACCAAATATATTTGAACATGCATCACAGACATACAACACAACAGACTATCAAAATCAAATACATGTGACATACAAATAAATCTGACAAAGATGCTAAAACACGTTTATGAAATGTGAAAAATAACGTATTGTCTTGTTTAGGACACTTGGAGTTGTAACTAAAGATATATCAACAAGTATGACCATAGTATGCCCATTGCTACTCCAGATATATGGGTTCGCAATGATAAGAACAAGTTTTTTTTTAAATCCTACCATTTTCTTAAAAAACGGCTTCCTTATAGTGCCTCAAATTTTTAAAAATGAATGTTTTTCAACTATTTGCAATTATCCACATTGAAATGTAGCATATAAACCTGTGAGTATATATTTTGTTGATTGTTTCAAACTTAAATAACGTTAAGAACTTTCTTTTCCGTCCAATATCTAAAAGATAGCGTGTTATATTTGTGTCGTCTATGTTCTTTTCAAATTCGGGTTTAAGCTATTTTTAAACAATTCAAATTTAAATTTAAGCTATTTATAAAGTATCATATATCAATTAGATTTTTTCTACTGTTGAACGGACGACATTTATGGAATTATGTATTTTACTCTTAACAAGCGAAATTAGGAGGTCGACAATAGATAAAAATAAAAGATTACCCAAAATGAAATAAAATTAAGCCGAGTGTTTCTATTTTCCTAAAATATCTGCCAGTGCAGAATATGTTTTTGTTTACAGCTCAGTTATATATTATCTTAAATGGAGTTATCTATAAACTAAAAAGAAATAAAACTTACTGCAGTCGGTCGTATTCAACGAATCATTTAAGACATTTCAAATCTATCGAAAAATTTTGAATATAACTGCTAATGTGTAATGTAATATTCAATATGGCGTCTTTCAAGTGGAAAAGGCCATTTAAAGTTTAATCAATGTATGCCCATTTTTCAGAACATGTTAACGAAATACACACTGGACTTGACAGGTATTTACTGATTTCCGAATACAAGACAACTAACGGACGACATACATTATTTAATTTCATTAGTATCCCCCACAGAACCTTAAACTTCAGAAGTGGTTTTCCTTTATTACAAAACTATTATAAATGTCTTCATTTTTTCTATACGTTCGATTTTGTCAGTATTTAAATCTATTCACATCACAACATTGAGTGAAGGTTTCGAAACTTGTTTTAAGTTAAAGCTTTTTTTAAAACATATTAAATTATCGCTAAATTTAGATGACATTTAAATCAATGGTTGGTATCTTGAAAAGAACGAAGCAAATGAAAATGATTAACGGTTTAAATATTCGTCGATATATGTCAGAAATCGGAATAGCCTTTATCATGTTTATTCAAATTTCAATTATATAATATTTCACTTTTATTTCAATTATTGCAATGGAATACAATCATTGACCATACAAAAGCCTTTATTTGTGTTTTGATTTGATTTCATTTGTCCATCGTCCGTTTTAAATTTAATTTCATGTATTTGTCAATGTCTTTATTTATCGATTGGTTTATTCAATGTTTTCATATCTTTTGACACATATCACTTTCCCAATTGAACTTAGTCAAATCATAAATGAATTATCAGAAAATATAAAAATAACAAGTGTGTTGAGTAAGAAGCTTTTTTTATATAGCTTAACGAACACTCATTCTCAATATATTGACAACCAAGGATGAATAACTCATTTAACACAAGAGAAGCTATCAAAAGGGCTCAACAGTGATTACCGAATCCATGTATTAAGCTTAACTTACTTTTGAAACCTTGTTTTTCTAATAGTTTCTAATGTGATGAATGGATAATTTAGTTGCAAACGTCTGCCATGAATCATATGCATGTCAGTACCGAAGCACCGACTGTTGTGCTAATGACAAATATGTTACAAAGAGTAAGCAAGTGGGAAATTAATTGACTCAAACTCCGTTTGAAGGATACATATATAGTTCATCATTGCAAGAAGTGTGTTACGAATTTTTTCCACTCGAGACAGTTAAATTTAACTAAAGCGCGAGTTTTGTGGAGCTTTTCAAATGATTAAAATTTAACTGTTGAGAATGGATAAATATTGTAATACACGAGTTATAGTGGTGGAATCTGTTTCACTTATAAGATTTATATCATTCCTTTTTGAAAGATTTGCAAATAGTGGTGTTCTTTATATGTGACGTCATAAAGCATGGTCGTCTTTTTTTTATGACGTCACTTTAAGACATTCAGACGAAACCAAGAAAATTTGACGTCATGATAACATTTCGACAAATCATTTGCCAAGAACAGATATGTTACTAGTGATGAGAAATATTTTTCGCACACCGATTAAGAACTGTGAAAAAAGCACAACAATTAGACAATTTCCGCTCTGACATTTTATTGTATTGTCCGCATAATCAAGTCTATCATCGATTTGGTTTTAGAATGAAAAATTCAAATATGTATATATCAAGTACCAAGACAAAATGTTCTACGTTCGAATGATAAAGCTTACTTGTTGAAATATCAACAATTGCCGTCATCTTGGTAATACAAAATTTCTAACGGCTGCGAAACCAACAGGTCTCAGATTAATATTTTTTTTTTATTAAAGAGTCGAGAGAAAATGGCTACAAATGGACAAAAACTTAATGCAGAAAGAAATAGACATGTAAAAATTGAAAATGCTAAAGAGAGCAAAACTTAAATGGTTTGGAATCTACAATAAATGATAACTACACCGGTTCGAACGTCACTGATGAGTCTTTTTAAGACAAAACGCGCCTCTGGCATTAATACAAAATGTAATCCTGGTATCTATGCTGAGTTTATTAAAGAAATAAAAAATAGTACACAAAACACATTAAAGAAAACTAGAGACTAAGCAACACGAACCCCACCAAAAATTTGGGTGAACTCTGGTTTTTCGAAAGGGTAGGCAGATCTTGCTCTACATGTGACACTTGTCGTGTTGCTCATTCTTATACAAACCCAGTAACACGTCTCATTCCGTAGGTCATACTCGATCTGTGAAATGGATATTCCATAACCAACTCGTAATGGCGTCCATAAAATCTACGATTAATTGATTTCAACCTAACCATTTGAAACTGGGTTTTCCGAGTCTATCGTCCGTGTATATAACAATTCGTTTTTTGATTGAGAATCATAGAACGTCGACAAATGTAACTATATTACTATGCATGTCGCATTCTTAACGTCATTAATTATTTTAAGGTTTATATAATATGATTACAATTAATACCAACGGTCCTTAAAAACAGGCATTCTTGATGATAGTATGTTATTTTTTTCATTTGAATCTTGCAATTACTCTAACAGAGAGGCTCAAGATACTTGCGGGACTACAAACTCGAAAATTAACTATATAAAAGTCTATAAAATCTGATAAAAAAGACTTTAACCATCGTAGCACTTAATTGTAGGTTTATATTGCACAAATATTCTGTACGACTTCAAGTTGAGATTTAGGAGACAATCTAAAGAATCAGAAGTAGTCAAAAATAATCTGTGTATTAACATGATTAACATGGTCTGTTTTTATTTGCGTCCATTCGTTTTTCGTTTTGAGGTATCAAAACAAAGAAAAACGAAAAACGAACGTTTTAATTTTTCGTTTTTGATTTCTTAAAAATAAAACTGTTAACAAAAGGGTTCAAAAATTCAAAACGATAAACGAAAATGTTTAAACTTTTCGTTATTAATTTCAGTATACATGAAAACATTTTGGCATTTGGGATCAATCTCTGTGTTTTATTCTATTTAATGTTTCCGTTACATTTTACAATGTATTCCTTTCCTCTTTCATAACTATTGATACCTAGGTGTAATAACAGCATCACATAGACAAAATACTAGACCGCCTGACTTGATTTGATTGAACTCAAATATTTAAAGAATCACTTTCAAATTTCCATGTTTTTATCTATAATAAGGTTACTTTTTAAATGATAAGAAAAAAACTAGCACTGTCTATAAAGTAATAAATGCCAAACAATTATCAGATCAATAGTATTCAGATCGAATATAAAGTTGACGGATATAAAAGACTTCATCAACCTGAAAACAGGGGTGTATGTTCTTTACGTTTGTTTTTGAAATTGTTGGTTATCAATGAAAATTCGAATACTATACTATAGGGTGCGAATGAGGGTTTACGGAATGGAGAATAATGGACATTACTATAAAGGTATGAGAAAATGTACATAAAAGAAAAGAGAATAGTGATACAAATATTAAAACATACAGAAATGGATGACCCATCTGATCCTGACCCTCATAATATTTTTCTATAGATAACAATGATATAAAGTGTCCGGTTGGTTGTTATTGGTAATCATACATTTTTTTTTTTATTTCAATGCCAGCATATGGTTACTTCACCTATTTTGCTTCCTTAGGTAAAGTTAACTAATTTATTGCGTCAGAAGCACTTTTCGGGTTTTCACTCAAACAGAAGGCTCATGCGGGGGAAAACACCGGTTGATACTCTAGCGGCACTATTGTATAATTTTATTATGCGTATATTATGTTTACTTTGCATTTGTAAAACCTGTTTATCCTCCTCCACTGCCCGGTGCGAAATATCAAACATTTTTGAATGGTCGCCCTTAACAATATTTGAAACAAATCATATATGACATACAACTTCCGACGACAATAACATAAACTTAGGCTCCTGAATTCCAACAGGTCAATATATTCGATTGATACTTCCCCTACAAACATGGGTGGTGTCAATCATATGAAACCACGTAAAAAAATGATATTATTGTTTTATTTTGTATAAATGATCAAGAAACTAGGAAGGTTAAAAGTAAAACAAATCTAAAAGTCAAGACAGTATACATGCAATAACTTCATCGTGGATACAGTAAAGCTATGATAGAACATTCATTGGTTGATTGCATTTGGTTGCTTAACTTGCTTGACTTGCTTGACTTGATAATTGATTATTTGATCAGTGATTGATTGAATAATGTTTGTGAACAAACATTTAAAATGGAAGACTAAATACCCTTTATCCTTTGAATTATTTCATATTATGGTCATTCGTAAAAAGACATATATATCCTTCACCAAATTCTAAGTATATGCATTGCAATACATGTTCTATGAGGTTCTTACTCTATGAGGTTCTTACAATGTAATGGGTGATTCCTCTACTGATTACAATTTTATAAATGTCAAAAAGAGTCTGCAGATAGTTCAAAGCGTGAAAAAAATGGAAATATTTATTTATTTTTGCTACGTAAAAATTAATAAAAAAAAGTTAACTTAACCGAAAGATAATTATAGATATAGTGAAATTATTATATGTTTTGTCGTACGGATACAAATTAAGTCATTAACCAACTTGTTATTGAAAACGGTTAAACCGATTACCTCACGATTTATATCAAACCAGGGTCATTTAAAAAAAGTCAATCAATCTTGAGATTTTTTTGGGTTCATAGTACCACATTCATGAGTTTACACCTTTAGGTTTCTCAACTATAATAGTAAACTCGCTAAATTTTAAACGTCTCACCCGCTAAAAAATGTCTTAACATACACGTAGCACAAAATACAAATTTTTCGCTTGAGTATTTATTCCTGAAATATATAAGTAAGTCATCGTTAAGGGCATCCGATTCAGTTTATAATTTTGAAATATGTTATAGACCTGCAGTAGGACAATCGGATATGCTTTTTTGGCCAAAATGTTATTCGGCGGCGCTCAGTAGTCCTACGCTGAAAATTAGACTTTTGTTTGCGTCGGCCGACGTCAACTGAAAAATGGCGCGCTTTTGTAAAAATAAATAATTCGTTTACAGCAAAGAATCGACGGTAAAGGCCATTGATTGTCTGCACATTTATAAAGGAAAAATATATGAGTTTACTTATTATTTTCATGTTTAAGCAAAAAAATAAAATAAAATCTTATTTTTTTAAATCTGAACATAAAATTTGGGATTTCGATTTTTTGCACTGTAGACTTAAATAGCGATATTAAAATAAATCACCAAATACAATATCGGTCAACACACTTTTTTTCTAGTAAATTGAGGCTAACAAATGGGGATGTTTTAACTTTTATAAACAAAGTGCAGCAAAGTTCTAAAAAATTTCGATTATAGATTTTCGTCATGAAATTGGTATGACGGGACTAAATCTGGGAAAAAAACCTCTGCAAGAATGGTTACTTAATTTTTGAGCATTCAATTGACTGTTCAAGATGCTCTTATTGGGATATTTTTTATCGGGGAGTTCTTATATAAACTTTTTTATGCATTATCTGTTTTTAGTCATACTTACTCATACAAGCGAATAAACAGATCACCAGGTATAACCAAGTCAATACAAATTGTTACTTTAATACTTAACAGTTAATTATGATTTAAACAAATAACGTCTCTCTAGTGAAGTCAGGAATCTAAACGGTATTTGGAAGGTCATAACATTGACCTCAATTTAAGATAGACTCTTGAATTTTGAAAGTCAATTATCTTTCAAACCCAAACGTAAATATATAAAAAAAATAGAATATGTATAAAACCACGTTTAATCCTGTAATTGCGCTGAATAAAAAACACAATGTTTATACGTGTACATGCAAAACAAATGTATGTACAATATATATATACATTGCTTTCAAAGAGCTACCTTAAGATTATAATACATAGCTTACAATGTACGTGGTTACAGAAATTCATGAATATATGAATGATAGATACTTTTTACCTTTTTATGCTTTTCATGTTGCGAAACATATAAGTTATAATTATTTTAGCACTAACATTCTGCTGGTAATGTTTATAGAAATATACCACATAATGTTACACGTGTTACAGAAACGTCAAAATATAACTGTGATGTTTTTAGCACAAATTTATAATCTCTATTGACATTTGGGACAGATTTCTCTCATATTTAACATGAATTAAAAGAAAACACTTATACCTTGAGGAAATATTTAATACTTTTTATGTTATATTCATGAAGTAAAGAATGCGCCGTGCAGCATAAAATAAAGGTCTATATAATTGTTTAATTGTACTGAAGTTGTACTATTACAACAGTGTCAAATTTTATCGGAGGTTTGACACATACACACATGTTTAAACCCGCTACGTCATATACTAGAGAGATAATTGGTGCAATCACCAAATTTTTTGCCGGAAGTAAGGAGATCTTTTGTGCAAAAAATGCATGATGCTTATATAATTATTCTGTATAATGAGTTGATTTGAATTTGCAATACAATTGCAAGAGCTTTTTTAGTATAATTAGTTATGATAATGCTATAAAAATATTACTAAATTGAAAAAATTGTAAATGAAATGGAATATCATTTGATTCATTTTCAAGTCTTGATTTTGAAACTCTTGTCTATCAAAGTTGTCGTGTATTGCTGTGCTGAGCCCCAGTCCCACAAGACCACGATCGGAGTACGCTCACCGCGAAATAAAATAAATTCAGATTGTGGTGAGCTCGGCATGAACATGTAAATGTTCGTTTCAATCACGTTGCTACTACGTTCTCAATACGCTTCTACATCGATACCACGTTCTCACCACGACCTCACTAAGATGATCACGACATGTCTATTCTCATCTCGTTCTCACTACGACCACATTTTATCCGATTGCAACACCATCTTACCATGCTTCTACTACGATTGAAGCACGCTTTTACTACGACCAAACTACGATCATACCACGTTCAATTCAGCGATCTTACTCACACCTAGCAATAACGTCAACATCGTGTTCAATATGAATAAGGTATCGCAAGTTCCGTCTAAGGGTAGAGGTAGAGGCAGAGGAAGATCTGATATTAAGGAATCATGATCAAGTAGATATATGTCGGACCGAACGATGCAACCTGAATCACAACTTATTGCTGGTCCTTTAAGATCATAAGACGATACTTTAGTAATCTATAGTACGGATGACACAGATGAGTCAAGAATAGTTGAGCGTTTGAGATGAAAGACAATAGGTCCAAATAACATTCCGACCAACAAATGCTGTAGAGATTTTATAAATTTGATATGAGCTTGAGCATGATGATCGTGATATAAACGTAGTCGGGTCGTAAGAACAGCGTGCTGAGGACGAAATGGGCGTGCTCAGATCGTACTATATGGTCTTTAACAGCGTGATATAAACGTGGTATATTCGTAGTGGTAAGAACGTAATGAGGTAGTAGTAAAGCAACTGTGAGATCGGAGCATATTCTCCCGACTATGATCGCGCTCATGCTACAATAATAAAGCGACTTTTGCGATCTTATCTCAATCTTACTACGCTCTCACTAGGCTTCTACTGAGTCGCTACGACCGTACCACAATTGTTTTGAACATGTTCAAAGTTGGCAACGCTCATTACAATCATCGCACTACTATCGCCAAATTGTCTTTTATTCTAACAGATTGTAGTGCGATCGTGGCCTAGTTGGACTGCGGTAATATATACAAATGTATTTATGTCTTTTTGTTTTTTTTGTACATATGTAGGTCGTTACCTTTTCTGTTTGAACTGTGTTACATTTATCATTTCGTGGCCTTTTATAGCTGACTATGCGGTATAAGCTTTGTTCACCGTTGAAGACCTATATTGTTTATTCTTTTTTCATTTGGTCTCTTGGGGAGAGTTGTCTCATTATCACTCATACTACATCTTCTTTTTCAATTGATGTTTAAGACGAGAACAATTTGAAAATAGTTAAAAAAAAGTTAGACCTTTAAAGAAAGAATGTTGACTGCCACGGAGAAAAGATGGTCAATTGGATAGAGAAGGCCTATGAGTTCATCAGAGTGTTGCTAGGTTTTTTAACTTGCAAAGATCATGACATTCTCTCTACATTCTCTCTACAGGAGGCATCGGATTACCGTCCTCATTCCGACCGGACGGGGATACCGAATCGATAAATCCCGTACATCCGATGGGACGACTGTGTTTTGGATTTAGTTTTTAGCATTTGCAAAAGGACTGTAATTTTTCATTTTTTTTTGTATTTTTTTTTTTGTAACTATTTTTTTTTCTCTCGTTATATGCGATATGTATGTTCTGATTGTCACCCATATTTTATCTGAACAAGGCTATTAATCTCTTTCCTTTAGCCTACTATGCATGCTGTGGGCTATTATACATAAACATTCAGAACTTGTAGCATGTTCAATATTTTATTACTGAAAGACTTTCAAGAATAATTAAGATTTCGATAAATAACCATTTTTATAACATTTCTTTCATTTAAAAAATGAATGAATTGTTTACAAAAAAAAATCAGTTACGTATATCAATGTTTTCAGTAACGAATATCAACGACAATTGAATCACTTCAATTGTCGATATCATTGTGTTATTTTGGACGGCAGTTTTCTACGTTTAGCGGTTGAACGATAAAAAAACACTTATTCCTACACCATTAAATTTAGTAATACGTTAAAAAAGAAACAAAATATCGAGGGAAAAACAGAATAATTACAGAATTGAATAAATAAAAAATGGAACAGAAGCATCGTACGCCATCTTTGGATATACGTAACTGCAGTTACATTAACACCAGTGATGATGCATTTTCGAATCTCTTTAAAACGTAAAATCACAAACAAACAGAACTCTTGTCAACAAATGTCAAGATGTACACAAGAAAATAGGAAGATGTTGTGTTATTTCTAATGAGACAACTACCCAGCAGAGACCAATTGACCAAGAAGTTAACAACTTTAGGTCATGGTACTGCCATCAACAAAAAGCAAAATCCATACCACATAGTGAACTGCAAAAAGTCCCAAATTATTACAAATGTAGAATAATTGAAATGAAAAACCGGGTATGATTTAAGTACAAAAGAGGGATGAAAGATACCAAAATAACGGTCGAATAGTTATGAAACGTACCAAGATTATAATTTAGTACATCAGACGAGTGTTTCGTGTACATAAGACTCATCAGTGTCGCTCATATAAAAATATTAATAAATCCAAAAAAGTACAGTAATGAAGAGCATTGAGAATACAAAATTCCTAATAATTTGTGCCAAGAAAAAAACAACAAACAAACGAAAAAAGAAGACAAAACACATCATAGAAAACTTAAGATTAAGCAACAAACACCCCACCAAAAACTGGAAGTGATTTCAGGTGCTCCGGAAGGGTAAGCAGATCCTGCGCCAAAAGGGGTAGCCGTCGTGTTGCTCTTGTTATTACGAATCCGGTAAATAGTCTAATTCGGTCAAGGATATAATGATAGGAAAAACAAGCCCGGGAATATCGTTTTAATTGGGAGATATATACTTTGTCTTCAGGCGCTGCTAGAATGTTTCTACATAGAAATCGAAAGTTCTCAATTGGGAAGCATATATCATCTGTTTTTGTCGTAAAGTTCTGTTTTCAACCGACCCTCATTGTCAATTTCTAGATGTAAGTCAAGATATGAGACAGACTGTTGTATCCAATCTCTCTATTTCGATGGGAGAGATTCGTTCAACATAGTCACCGAACTATAAATTATCAAGGGAGAGAACATCATCTATATAGCGGAACGTAAAGTTAAAGAATATTGTTAACTTCTTATCTTTCTTCCTCAGAAATTCCTGTATGAGGTCAGCCTCCAAATAGTAAAGAAACAAGTCGACAAGAAGAGGGGCACAATTGGTTTCCATTGGAATACCGACGGTCTGTTTAAAAAAAAAACAGATTCTCCAAACGTTACAAATATGTTGTCAAACACGAAATCAAGCATATTGATAATGTCTGTTTTAGAAAATTTTTGTTTGAATCCGATTTATTTTTTACAAGGTAGGATTAATTCCTTTCTAAACCTGATTTGTATCAACGACCTGACAGCCTTTATTCATTCAGAAAGAGTATACACGTCTTCTTTCTCTTTTCAATCCGATTGCTTAGCATAATCTTCGACTGAATTCAACAGTATTTTGAAGTTGCATTTCCAATACATGGATTTAGAGTTACGACATTTAGGACCTTTGGATAACACATTTCGCAGCTGAGTGTAATTTACATTGTTCAGTTCATCGATAACAACGTGGCCAGCCGAATTTTATATGAATTGATAACTAGCACACGTGCAATCAAAAGGTTTAGACTTGAAGTCGTCAATATTTACATCCTGCAAAACGTGTTGGTAACGGAAAATTTTAGTTGACGTTTTTAAAGGAGTAATTATTTAAGTTTTGTGATGAATCGGCTTTTGTACTGATGGCAGCAAATTATTACTAGTAATAGAGACATAATGTAGAGTAGGAAACTGGTGATGTATAATTGATATGACCATGACTACGCCCCCCTCGAGGAGTAGAGTTGAAAATATTCATCACAGGCACCGAGCTACGAGAAGGTATAGATAGAATTCCTATACCATTAATTTTATCATTACAACCATATGGTGTCGCAGATCCAAATTGTCGAATCTAGTAGTCCCTTTTTTATACACAGAGAGGCGTTGCAAGATGAAGATTGTTTAAATAATGCTGACTGTCATGGAAAAAGTTATCAGAGGTACCAGTATTATAATTTAATACGCCAGACGAGCGTGTCGTCTTTATAAGACTCATTAAAGTGATCTGTTCCTGGGATAAGAGAATCATCAGATTTCGACTGACCTACTTGCCATTTGATGTTGAGCATAACATTATCAATCAATAACTCAACCAATAAATCCTTTCTTCCTTTCTTCCTTTCCTTCTATCTTCCTACCTTCCATCATATGTTTTCCATTCAACTAATCAATGAACACATTAATCAATTCATCATTTTTGTTGTTCTTGTCATAGGAGTGCTGGTTCATTGACACAAAAAGCATATGTATTCTTGGATATATATATCGTACTATCCGTTTTACATGACACGCATATGTATAAATCATTGAAAGTTTAAAGTTTGTAGATATATCATGAATGAAATAGGAAGAAATTTTAGAAAATATTTTAAATTTAGGATCACACACTAAAAAGACATATTAAGAAATTTCCATATACATAATGTATTTCAATCCATGCAATGAAGAAAAAAAACATCACACACACACATACACACATATAATGACATTACAAGTAATTAACAATTACTCTAATGGAAAAGAAAAGAAAAACCCTAACACCAATTGATTGAAAACAGAGTTAACAAAACTTAACTGATTTTGAAATAGTTCAGAAAAGTTACTATGACAATGACGAATAGATTTTTTAGTATTTTTTAACCTAAAGGGACATCAGACTAATATGTATATTGTATTCAGTGACACCACTCATTGAAAGGAAATGTTTTACTAAGGACTATTTATTAAATTAAGTAGAATATATACAACCTATCAGAACAATAAAAGCTATATTTAACCACACCTTGCATGTAGAGTTATAAGTTTTGTTTTGCACACATTATAGTCCACACAACATATTAGTTCATACGAATTGTTATTTTTTCAGAAAAAAACGTTATTATTTTCATTATATATTCACATTTTCATTTTTTCTTATAATTGTAAACTTTCTCATCTGATGCCATAACTACTGAATTGGTTAAGTGATCGTAACAAATACAAGGGTCATAATATAGCGTGTTGATATTTGTAATTACTACTTCACTTTTCTCGCAATTAGAATCTACCTTGATAACACTATATCTTGAACGATTATCCTTTCTACAAACCACTAGTACATTTCCGTCGTTATCTATACTAAGATCTGTTAGATTCGTCATATTCGGATTAGTAAATGTGAATATATCATCACCATCTCTATCAATACAGATCAGCTGACTCTGTTCACTATCGATACAGTATATACGTTTGGAATCAACATCGTAACACATATCATATGGCTTAAAACTAAGTGTAATACGTCTTTTTACACTTCCTGACATATCAATTACCACAATACCATGTTGATCACTTATGTAGAGTTCGTTTTCTGTGTATAAGAATGATGTACCTGAACCGTATGGGATTGCAAGATTACGAATGTATTGACCATGTTTTTGTTGAATGTCAACTATAGCCAAACTTTGGTTTATAAGGATCACTGCAACAGTATTTTTGTCCACTACAATCATTTTCAAAGGACTGTGTTCTAATTGTATAACATTTTTTTGAATCCCAATGATAGAAAATGTCTTTACTACCTTTGCTGTTTTAAGAGATACAATTACCTCCCATTTGGTAAACATTTTATATCACTCGTATAATCAATAAGCAACTGTGTCACTCTGAATTTACAGTTCAATATGAAACTATCGCTGACAAGTTGCATTGTGTGACTTATATACTTTTCCTCGTTATCATGTTTTCTGGAACAGTCCTTACATAAAACTGTATTACAATCATAGCACTTGTACAGGGACTTGTTTTTGCAACAGTTGCACCTAAATATTGAAAAAAAGGAATACTGGTATCAACCCTACTTTATTTTCAAATACATTTACAAATTATTCATTTAGAAAATAATTGATTTGAACTTGGATATAAGAAATATAAACGAAAAAATTGTATTCTTTGCAGTATAAAATATGCTAATAAAATAAGAATGAAATAGTCTTGTATAAAACAAAGAAAAAAGTTAGATATTTGCAGACTACATTTTTCAACTGAGACTGTTTTATTCCGAAATTATATAAATATGATGATACATTTTCATTCATGAATTTAGTTTGAGTTCTTTGTTAAAAGTTGTAATAAAATCATGCACTGAGTTTCAACTAATTTATATACAATGCAATGAAGTGCATTTTTTTCGTCTGTGTTCTTAATTATTTTTTTTGTGTTTTTCAACATACATGAAGGTCGAACTATGGACCCATAATGGTTATAAAATTTTGACTTGGATGGAGTTTTTTCTCATTGGCAATCACACCACATCTTCTGATATCTATAAATACCGTTATAATTTAAGATATCAAAAACATAACTTACCTTCCTTGGCTTTTGTTTTCTGCAAAAAGGATGCGATAAATCTTATTGAAATGAAAATTTACGGAAAGTAAAATATATGCACAAATGCAAAAACACTACAACAACTTACCAACAATATATCACATGTAAGCAATATTCCATATACGATTAAAGAGAGGGAATCATTTGCAAGTTTCCAACGGCCTTACAAATTTCACTTTTAATTTCTGCTCACAGTTGTTTAAAACGGAAGATTGTTGTTCTATATCCTTTGCTCCTGTGACAGCTAACATCCATTTAAGAGTTATCGAAAAGCAGAATAATAAATAGTTATTAATAGTCATACTAAACACACATTTGACAACAAAAAACAGATGCACATTTCGACAATTCATGTCTTTTCAGTGATGCTCGTGGCCAAAATATTTGAAATCCAAAGCTTATATAAAAGATGAAGAGCTATAATCCAAAGGTTCCAACAAGTATAGCCAAATCCGTGAAAGGAATCAGAGCTTTGCATGAGGGAGATACATTCCTTAATTTATAATAATTTCTATCATTTTGTAACAGCAAATTTTAATAACACAAAAAAAATCCGTATTTTCATGCCAGTACCGAGGTACTGGCTACTGGGCTGGTGATACCCTCGGGGACTAATAGTCCACCAGCAGAGGCATCGACCCAGTGATAGTAATAAAATTAATGGTATCAATTTTCTTGCACCAGATGCGAATTTCGACAATTCATGTCTCTTCAGTGATGCTCGTGGCCAAAATATTTGAAATCCAAAGCTTATATAAAAGATGAACAACCTTCATTGCTGGTAGTTCATATATATTTTTTAAATTTTTTTTTATATTAGTTATTGTCCTGAATAAACATCTTTATGCGTTTGTGCGTTTTACCGAATGTGTTTCAGTTTTTATCATGAAATTTCTTCTGTTAGCCAAGACAAAACATTAAATTCGGCCGTTATAAATGTCTCGCCAGAAAGCCATGCTTTATTATCTTATAGCAACAAATTTAATCATTATATTATTATCAAGCATCACATAAAAATTGTGTATTTACAATAAGTATTTTTAAGTAAACAAGTTAGTCAAGTGGTTTAAACGAGTCAGTTAGCATAATCTTCGACTGAATTCAACAGTATTTTGAAGTTGCATTTCCAATACATGGATTTAGAGTTACGACATTTAGGACCTTTGGATAACACATTTCGCAGCTGAGTGTAATTTACATTGTTCAGGTCATCGATAACAACGTGGCCAGCCGAATTTTATATGAATTGATAACTAGCACACGTGCAATCAAAAGGTTTAGACTTGAAGTCGTCAATATTTACATCCTGCAAAACGTGTTGGTAACGGAAAATTTTAGTTGACGTTTTTAAAGGGGTAATTATTTAAGTTTTGTGATGAATCGGCTTTTGTACTGATGGCAGCAAATTATTACTAGTAATAGAGACATAATGTAGAGTAGGAAACTGGTGATGTATAATTGATATGACCATGACTACGCCCCCCTCGAGGAGTAGAGTTGAAAATATTCATCACAGGCACCGAGCTACGAGAAGGTATAGATAGAATTCCTATACCATTAATTTTATCATTACAACCATATGGTGTCGCAGATCCAAATTGTCGAATCTAGTAGTCCCTTTTTTATACACAGAGAGGCGTTGCAAGATGAAGATTGTTTAAATAATGCTGACTGTCATGGAAAAAGTTATCAGAGGTACCAGTATTATAATTTAATACGCCAGACGAGCGTGTCGTCTTTATAAGACTCATTAAAGTGATCTGTTCCTGGGATAAGAGAATCATCAGATTTCGACTGACCTACTTGCCATTTGATGTTGAACATAACATTATCAATCAATAACTCAACCAATAAATCCTTTCTTCCTTTCTTCCTTTCCTTCTATCTTCCTACCTTCCATCATATGTTTTCCATTCAACTAATCAATGAACACATTAATCAATTCATCATTTTTGTTGTTCTTGTCATAGGAGTGCTGGTTCATTGACACAAAAAGCATATGTATTCTTGGATATATATATCGTACTATCCGTTTTACATGACACGCATATGTATAAATCATTGAAAGTTTAAAGTTTGTAGATATATCATGAATGAAATAGGAAGAAATTTTAGAAAATATTTTAAATTTAGGATCACACACTAAAAAGACATATTAAGAAATTTCCATATACATAATGTATTTCAATCCATGCAATGAAGAAAAAAAACATCACACACACACATACACACATATAATGACATTACAAGTAATTAACAATTACTCTAATGGAAAAGAAAAGAAAAACCCTAACACCAATTGATTGAAAACAGAGTTAACAAAACTGAACTGATTTTGAAATAGTTCAGAAAAGTTACTATGACAATGACGAATAGATTTTTTAGTATTTTTTAACCTAAAGGGACATCAGACTAATATGTATATTGTATTCAGTGACACCACTCATTAAAAGGAAATGTTTTACTAAGGACTATTTATTAAATTAAGTAGAATATATACAACCTATCAGAACAATAAAAGCTATATTTAACCACACCTTGCATGTAGAGTTATAAGTTTTGTTTTGCACACATTATAGTCCACACAACATATTAGTTCATACGAATTGTTATTTTTTCAGAAAAAACGTTATTATTTTCATTATATATTCACATTTTCATTTTTTCTTATAATTGTAAACTTTCTCATCTGATGCCATAACTACTGAATTGGTTAATTGATCGTAACAAATACAAGGGTCATAATATGGCGTGTTGATATTTGTAATTACTACTTCACTTTTCTCGCAATTAGAATCTACCTTGATAACACTATATCTTGAACGATTATCCTTTCTACAAACCACTAGTACATTTCCGTCGTTATCTATACTAAGATCTGTTAGATTCGTCATATTCGGATTAGTAAATGTGAATATATCATCACCATCTCTATCAATACAGATCAGCTGACTCTGTTCACTATCGATACAGTATATACGTTTGGAATCAACATCGTAACACATATCATATGGCTTAAAACTAAGTGTAATACGTCTTTTTACACTTCCTGACATATCAATTACCACAATACCATGTTGATCACTTATGTAGAGTTCGTTTTCTGTGTATAAGAATGATGTACCTGAACCGTATGGGATTGCAAGATTACGAATGTATTGACCATGTTTTTGTTGAATGTCAACTATAGCCAAACTTTGGTTTATAAGGATCACTGCAACAGTATTTTTGTCCACTACAGTCATTTTCAAAGGACTGTGTTCTAATTGTATAACATTTTTTTGAATCCCAATGATAGAAAATGTCTTTACTACCTTTGCTGTTCTAAGAGATACAATTACCTCCCCATTTGGTAAACATTTTATATCACTCGTATAATCAATAAGCAACTGTGTCACTCTGAATTTACAGTTCAATATGAAACTATCGCTGACAAGTTGCATTGTGTGACTTATATACTTTTCCTCGTTATCATGTTTTCTGGAACAGTCCTTACATAAAACTGTATTACAATCATAGCACTTGTACAGGGACTTGTTTTTGCAACAGTTGCACCTAAATATTGAAAAAAAGGAATACTGGTATCAACCCTACTTTATTGTCAAATACATTTACAAATTATTCATTTAAAAAATAATTGATTTGAACTTGGATATAAGAAATATAAACGAAAAAATTGTATTCTTTGCAGTATAAAATATGCTAATAAAATAAGAATGAAATAGTCTTGTATAAAACAAAGAAAAAAGTTAGATATTTGCAGACTACATTTTTCAACTGAGACTGTTTTATTCCGAAATTATATAAATATGATGATACATTTTCATTCATGAATTTAGTTTGAGTTCTTTGTTAAAAGTTGTAATAAAATCATGCACTGAGTTTCAACTAATTTATATACAATGCAATGAAGTGCATTTTTTTCGTCTGTGTTCTTAATTATTTTTTTTGTGTTTTTCAACATACATGAAGGTCGAACTATGGACCCATAATGGTTATAAAATTTTGACTTGGATGGAGTTTTTTCTCATTGGCAATCACACCACATCTTCTGATATCTATAAATACCGTTATAATTTAAGATATCAAAAACATAACTTACCTTCCTTGGCTTTTGTTTTCTGCAAAAAGGATGCGATAAATCTTATTGAAATGAAAATTTACGGAAAGTAAAATCTATGCACAAATGCAAAAACACTACAATAACTTACCAACAATATATCACATGTAAGCAATATTCCATATACGATTAAAGAGAGGGAATCATTTGCAAGATTCCAACGGCCTTACAAATTTCACTTTTAATTTCTGCTCACAGTTGTTTAAAACGGAAGATTGTTGTTCTATATCCTTTGCTCCTGTGACAGCTAACATCCATTTAAGAGTTATCGAAGAAGCAGAATAATAAATAGTTATTAATAGTCATACTAAACACACATTTGACAACAAAAAACAGATGCACATTTCGACAATTCATGTCTTTTCAGTGATGCTCGTGGCCAAAATATTTGAAATCCAAAGCTTATATAAAAGATGAAGAGCTATAATCCAAAGGTTCCAACAAGTATAGCCAAATCCGTGAAAGGAATCAGAGCTTTGCATGAGGGAGATACATTCCTTAATTTATAATAATTTCTATCATTTTGTAACAGCAAATTTTAATAACACAAAAAAAATCCGTATTTTCATGCCAGTACCGAGGTACTGGCTACTGGGCTGGTGATACCCTCGGGGACTAATATTCCACCAGCAGAGGCATCGACCCAGTGATAGTAATAAAATTAATGGTATCAATTTTCTTGCACCAGATGCGAATTTCGACAATTCATGTCTCTTCAGTGATGCTCGTGGCCAAAATATTTGAAATCCAAAGCTTATATAAAAGATGAACAACCTTCATTGCTGGTAGTTCATATATATTTTTTATATTTTTTTTTATATTAGTTTATTGTCCTGAATAAACAGCTTTATGCGTTTGTGCGTTTTTCCGAATGTGTTTCAGTTTTTATCATGAAATTTCTTCTGTTAGCCAAGACAAAACATTAAATTCGGCCGTTATAAATGTTTCGCCAGAAAGCCATGCTTTATTATCTTATAGCAACAAATTTAATCATTATATTATTATCAAGCATCACATAAAAATTGTGTATTTACAATAAGTATTTTTAAGTAAACAAGTTAGTCAAGTGGTTTAAACGAGTCAGTTAAGTCGTTAAAACAAGTTCGCTGTGTTATTAGTTAAGTCGTGATAACAAGTAAGCTTACTCGTTATAACGACTTTAAAATAAAACTTAAATCAAATTTAAACTGAAAAATGATAATTTATCTTAGAATTAAAATATCAGGCAGCGTCGTCTATTGTAACTGAAAAATCTCGTGAAGATAGATCTTGACATGATAAACATTTTTATCCCAGACTCTAAATGCTTTAGTTTCAGATATATTTTTGTAGTATAAAAATAAGAAGATGAGGTATAATTGACAATGAAACAACTCTCTACAGGACACCACATGACACAGGAATTAACAACTATAAGTCACCGTTCGGTCGAATGTTTACAAACAAGTTTTTTTCATACGATTTTTGATACAATTTTTTTTTTAAATGAGACAAAAGACATGACTTTTATTTGAATTCGTGATAGATATATGTAAATAATTTCAGAAAAGGTATCCTCAACGGAATTAAAATTCGATTTTTGGCCAAATTTTGGGAAATATGTGATATCTCTCTCCAATTTTTGCAATATTATTATTAAAAAAAGCCAGGTTGTTGCCATGAATACACCAACACTTTTTATTTTGAACCATTCAACTACTGGGTATCAGATTTATGGAAAGTACTGATTACATACATATGCACATATAATCCTGGTACCTTTGATAACTATATGACACAGTAAGCTTAATTTGTAAGAAAGCAAGGAAAAGGAAATGGTAATATTTATGTATATTGATATCTAACATCAGTAATAATCCAGTGACAAGTCTCATTTGGACAAAGCAATAAAACTCCCATAACAAATCAGCGTCCATCTTTACCTTCAGGATTTTTTTTATAATCATTGGTGTCTTCTTTGTTCGGCTCCTGCAAGTCTGTCATACTTTTGATTTTGCCATTTCATTAGGGACATTCCGTTTTATATTTTTCTCGGAGTTCAGTGTTTTTATGATTACTATTTATACTGCCCACACAGTGGTCGCCTTGTCAGCCACTGCATCATCTAGATTTTTCGGCACCCTTTGCTTTCAACCCTTTTTTGTTTGCTTTCTACGTTCAAGCTCCGTCACAGATATTAACCTGTCTATCTGAGCTCTAACCACCTTGCCAAACAATCCAAGTGCTTTATTTCCAGGTAGATATTTTCAATGTATAACTTTTCTCAGACCTTCTGTGAACTACTGAATCTAACCAAATAAACGGGGAACGGGGAACGGGGAACTGGTTTCTTTGGACACAGATAATACCCCAGTTTGCATAAATAACGTTATAAAGAGTCATTAGTTAAAAACGGTAAAAGTGACACCACCCAAATTCGCATTTGATGTGCGTTTCATTAAATTTGATTATTATTGACTTATTATTTCAATACAAAAAATGAAACAAAGAAACTACATTTAACAAACAGAAATACAAATCCATATTAAGAAGGTGATCTAAAAACAGTGACAACGCTATCAAATAAAAAATGTTAACTAGAGTTTGCTGATATGCAATTCGATTTTTAAATTTTTATCAAGATAAATAAAACAATCTCCTGTATTAAAATCAAGGATACCTCCAAAACATCAGTAACAGTTGAGTTACGTACCAACCGTACCTGACACGTAGCAAATATTCTACCTTATCAACCGGAGTACAAACTGGGAGCCGTCATTGAACATTTAAACAAGTTAAAAAATATTAAAACAAACTCTAATTATTTGATATTTCGATCATATATATTAAGAAGTTGACTTATTAGAAAGGTATTTAGCTTGACCCATTAATTTCCTTTTTAGTACTGTAAATAAACTCATCATATATACCAGGACTAAATTTTGTATGTACGCCAGACGCGCGTTTTGTCTACAAAAGACTCATCAGTGACGCTCGAATCCAAAAAAGTAAAAAAGGCCAAATAAGATAAGAAGTTAAAGAGCATTGAGGACCAAAGTTCCTAAAAGTTTTGCCAAACACAGCTAAGGTAATATATGCCTGAGGTAGAAAAGCCTTAGTATTTCAAAAATTCAAAATTTTGTAAACAGTTGATTTATAAATATAACCATATCAATGATAATTCATGTCAGCACAAAAGCGCTGACTACTGGGCTGGTGATACCCTCGGGGATTTAAATCTCCATCAGCAGTGTCATCGACCCAGTGGTTATAAATAAACTCATCATAAATGTTTAATGATTTTATATCGGACTAAAGCCTGAATATATTAAAACAAAGTAAATTCTGAAGCGAAATCATGTCTTAAAAGTTTGTTTTTCAACGTTTTCAAGACAGAATAGTCAAGTCAAACAGGTTTTATCATTGAAAAGTGCACTCGACTTTCTATTTTCGATGAAACTATTGCTCATTTTTTATTCTTTTTTCGCCCAAATAAACTGTCGCCGGGGGCAGATTAATGCTTTAAAGAGATCAATTTGATATTGTTCTCATTTACGGCGCAATTTTTTTTTTTATTTAAAACAAAGATCCACATGTACAAATGTTGTATTTGCACGTTTCACAATCGACTGTTTTGAGAAAATTTATCTATAATTCAAAAGTTTGCAAAGATCTCAAAGTTCTTTACCATTTAATCAAAAATCACATGCATACTATGCAGAAAATCCTAAATTAGGTACTTTTACCAAACTTTTAAAGCTCATGGAAGAGATATAAACAATTCCAATTTACCAACTTTGCTTTTGTTTACCTTCTCTAAAAAATAGTCCAATTTGTTTTGTTAAAGTTGCCGCTTATTAAACTTATGTCTCATCTATGAATCAACAAACTTATTAAATGAATTATCAGTATCACTTCTTCGTATTCTTTATTATAATTTGATATTGTAAGTTATTTCAATAGTTCAAATTCATTATCTATACCATTCTTACTGATTGTTTGCATAAATCGTCATACACACGTTTGAAGTGCGAAGATAGGTTAAAACAAGATTGTATCCCAAGTACACGGATGCCCCACTCGCACTATCATTTTCTATGTTCAGTGGACTGTGAAATTGTGGTATAAAATTAGAAAGATCTTATTATAAGGAACATGTGTACTGAGTTTCAAGCGGATTAGACTTCAACTTCATCAAAAACAACCTCGACCAAAAACTTTAACCTGAAGCGGGAAGAACGGACGAACGAACGGACAGACGAACGAACAGACGGACGAACGAGCGGACCCACAGACCAGAAAACATAATGCCCCTTTACTATCGTAGGTTGGGCATAAACAAAATTGTTTGTAATATATAATATTTAATGAACACAAGTGTCAGTACAATTTACTATAATTATAAGAAAATGATTATAGTTGTTTATATTCAATGATTCACGACATTTATATGGTCATTTAAAAAATACTGCTCACAAAAGTGTGAATTATTCGAAAATATTATTCAATTTTCTTATCCAAGACAGGGATTTCCTTAGTCGTATTTAGCACAACTTTTTCGAATTTCGGGTCCTCAATGCTCTTCAACTTTGTACTTATTTGGCGTTCTAACTATTTTTGTCTGAGCGTCACTGACGAGTCTTATGTAGACGAAACACGCGTCTGGAGTATCAAACTATAAGCATTGGTGTTATTTTTGTCCAAGCAATAGAATAATAAATACTTAATTTTCAATAGTTTTTTAGTTTTCTTTTTTTTAGAATGCATTTCTCGAAAAACAAATCTTGAAAAAAGGTTCTTGATAAAAGACAAAGGTAAAATCACAAAAATACTGTTCTGAAAATTCAAAGCGTAAAGTCCCTAATCAAATGGCAAAATCAAATGGCAAAATCAAATGATAAAACACATCAAACGAATTGACAACAACTGTCATATTCCTGACTTGGTACAGGCATTTTAAAATGAGGACAATGATGGATTGAACCTGGTTTTATAGCGCTAAACCTCTCACTTGTATGACAGTCGCGACAAATTTTGTTATATTTACACCGAGGCGTGAACAAAACAGACATAATATGTAAAATAGTCAAAATATGGGTACAGCAGTCATCCCTGTGTCCCAATCTCAAAGCAAACAAATATTTAACAAAAAAAGCACAAAAAGCATGTATCAAATTTAAAAAACCACATTCATTGCTTCGAGTGTTTGACGTCAGAAAATGTTAACGTCACATAGGAAGACATTTTGTCGTTCAAAGTACTTAAAAAAAAAACATAATTTCACATTGGGAATGGTGGTATACAGGGTTAAATCTCAACAGCTATGTTAGAAATTAATTCAGAAACAGACCGAGTTTAAAATTATCCAGACGTTCAAGAATCCTCATATGGTGAATACCACTTCGCGAGAAAGATAATGTCGTTAGTCGTTCAAAGTATTTTTAAATGAATAATAGAACAATAACATCATGACATATAATAGAATAGTAAAATAATGACGGTTGTTTAAAAGTGCGGAGCCACGTCAAATGGATATCACAGAAAACAGACCAAACAGTAAAAGTCATATTAATAATTGAACAGTTAAATTCAACTTGATGCATGAGGTTATTTTATTCATCATGACGAAAATAAGAAGAGTGCCCTTCTCTCAATCAATGTGTTATGTCAGCTTTCTCATCGTCTCAAGAAAGTATTCTGAAGTAATGATCGACATAGATTACTTAAAAAAGAAAAACTAATTTCAAAATAATGCAATAAATAGTTATAATATGAAATCAACACATTTTAACTGGGTTACGAATATATCTAACGCCAGTTACATGTGTTTTAGAACGTACATCACAGTTATTATTCTAATTATTCCGCATTCTTTAATACATTAGCAAAAGTTTATTTTTTTTTCTATAAATAAACGACACAAAAACAACATCTTTAACAAACAGACACGCAAAAAGATATTAAGAATCTAAAGGCCGTGTCAACTCAGTTCGACTCAGTCTGATCCATGCACTTGTACATAACTTATTCCAATAAAGAATCATCCACAAATTGTTCTAGAAATGTTAAAATCGTTATCAATAAAACGTTCAGCTAGTAGTTTCCTTTTTGCAATTCAATTCTTTTAGTTTAATCATGATGAATTAAATAATCTCATGCATTTAATTTAATGATACCTCAAAGACAACACTAACCGTTGAGTTGCGTACCAACTGTACGTGATACGTAGCAAATAGAAAACCTCTATTAGACATAGCAAGAGCGTAACAAGATCACAACTAGAACGTGTTTTTATCGTAACGGAATTGTGGCAGGATCAGCATCACAGCAAGGTCATGGTATCTATGAAATATTGAATATTCATCCAAGATATCATCAGTATCTTATTATTTTTTAAATCGTAGTCGAATCTGTATGGTCTTGGTCAAGTGTGGTGTGGGCTTAAGAGCTTGTCTCACAGAAAACTATGCGAAAGTGTCCATCTGTAAATTCTGTGGAATCTCTTGAACTTTGGTGCACACAACACTTAGGCAATGTCAATACCATTAGTAAAATGTTTTGCTTAAATTTTATCGGATAGCAGATTTTTGCAGTGCCATCTATTTGCACCCGTTTTTTTTCTCTCGGGAAAATAGCCAAATTAATTTTTTTAAAGCTTTTTAATCCATCTAAAAATCAGTTATAGCCCTTATAATTATCTTTCTTGACCTATTCGTGTGATAAAGAATTATTAAAGAAACAAGAATATATAAGTAATATATATATATATATGAGTTCGAATCCCGGCGAGGGAAGAACCAAAAATTTGCGAAAGCAAATTTACAGATCTAACATTGTTGGGTTGATGTTTAGACGAGTTGTATATATATATATATATATATATATATATATATATATATAAGTCTGAAAATTACTCCAAACAGTGTTAGAGTTAGATTTTCTACTGACAATTTTTTGTTCGTCCCTCAGCGGGATTCGAACTCACACCTTTGATACACTACAGCACCAATCGCTTAGCCTCATGTCCAGCGTTCTAGACCACTCGACCACATCCGCAATAAAAATATAACTTCAACAGTCTTAGTGTTACCTTGTCACGGAAGGCTAATCTAGAGATAGACATGAGACACGTGTTTTTAAGCGTGTGTAGATGTTATATTATTATTTTTATACACAATGTATTTTTCATTTGTCAGTAATCTAACTCAACAATTTTTATATATCATATGGGATCATGATGCATTTCATTATACAGTCACTAGAAAAAAGTATATCATACAAACAAGTCTAAACAAGTGACAAACCATACAATATATATGCCCACTGGATCTCAGAGTGATAGAGATACATGGTTAATACAAATATTTATATAAGTCTGAAAATTGCTCCAAACAGTGTTAGAGTTAGATTTTCTACTGACAATTTTTTGTTCGTCCCTCAGCGGGATTCGAATTCACACCTTTGATACACTACAGCACCAATCGCTTAGCCTCATGTCCAGCGCTCTAGACCACTCGAACACATCCGCTATAAAAATATAACTTCAATAGTCTTAGTGTTACCTTCTCACGGAAGGCTAATCTAGAGATAGACATGAGACACGTACATATATATATATATATATATATATATAGTTTTGTTATAGAAGGGCCTCTATATTCATTAAACTGGTTTTCGCGGAATTGGCTATTTTACACTAGTTTAGGACCAGAAGAAATGCATACATATAGCAAAGGTGAAGCTTTTATTAAAAGATGAATATATCAAAATGAACTTCTATAATAGATTAAAGAAATATAAAAAATCCACACACGGCAAATTTAAAAATATTTAGTATATGTCACCATGATCACTGAACGGCTAATTTTCATAGTATTTGTGTATATTTCTTTTTCGCGTACAAAAATCATTTTCTCAACAGAAGACCACAATTAAGGGTGCACATATTATCAAAATGAGTGATTTTATAATTCAATTGCTGTTTCTATTTTACTCAAAGCAAAATCATAGTGTAAACGATAATCAAAGTACTAAAAGCAAACATTTCTTGAATCTGAATTATTTTACTTGATTACCTTTAACATCTAAGACAGCTTCACTACTTATCCCATTCTTTTCTATCCGGTATCTGCCACTATCAAGAAGTGTTGCAGATGAAATGGTAAGTTTGTGGATATTTCCTGGCAATGTTTCCATCTTTATGTTTCCAGTATTCATCTTGTATAGAACGTCATTTTTATACCATTCAACAGCACCATTGTCTTCTCCTGTTTCACAGACAAATTGTATGTCTAAACCTTCCATAATTGTTGCATTTTCCAGCGATCGTTTGAACACTGCTTTTAAAAAAAAGGAAATACCGATGAATAATAAAATATTATTGCAGTTTTAGAGGATGATTAATGTATAGTACCATATTTGCTAACGTTATGAAAAAAAACTTACTATAAACTGAACTACACAGAATATCAGACGAGACAATTAAACTCGTTTTCAAATCCATATTCATTAGAACAACTTTTGTCTTTCCGAAATAATGTCTGGCAAATATCAATCATTTAAGGTAGATCATATTATGTATATATTTTTTCTGACGGAATTTTCTTATAATTTGTCAAATTGAAGATTTTATTATGCTTTTTCAAAAACATATAAAAAGAATTGGTCACCGTGCTATTTTTCAACTTTTGAGTCGGTGAAAATTGCCTAAATTTGGTTAAATTGTGCAAGAAAAAACACATCTGTGTGCATAAAAAAAAATCCATGAGTTAGAGTTTTGAAATAAATTGTAAAACGATAGGTTTTATTACATGTTTTAAGAAAATTAAAATAAAAAATGGTGTCACCGAACTTGTTTTCTTGCTACAAGTCAAAATACAAATTTTCTCTATTAGTCCAGTATAATTTTTTTCCTAAACGATTTATCTCTCCTTAAATGGCTCATTTGGAAAACATTATACTAAAAACAAAAACAAAAATGGTATTTGTTTAAATATTTTGAATAATACAATAAATCATGTAGGTTTCTTTAAATAAATAAACAGTGTTATAACTAGATTACAAATATGTCTCCAAATTTGCAGATTTGGGCAAATAACTAGACCGATTTTGTACTGTGATTGTACAATCCAAGATGGCGGTATACCACGAATCTACCTTAAATAAAAAGAAATAGATTGTTCCAAAAAATTTTGGTCAACAAACTAAAATACCTACATCAAACTACCGACTCTTGTATAAGTACAAACATGCAAACAAAGTAAAAACACAACGAAACAACGCACGGCCAAGATAGAAAGACTAGGTACACCATCCACGTATGGTTATGTTTAACCAGTGCTTTGCGCACAAATACATCTACGCTTCTCATATATACCGTACGATATATAACCCAAAAATACTTGTAAAAAACTTAACAGAGGAACTAGCAATATGATTTCCACCATTTGAAAAAAGAAAAAAATAACATGGAACAAAGTCGAAAGACTGGTCAAAATATACCCAATGCTACATCAAGTTTGCCAAGATAGCCAAAGCTGCTGGTTATATATACGTACTGTATTTAAATTATATGTAATGCTTCGACGCCATTAGGAGTTTAGGAGAATTCAGCATTGTGTATTGCTAACATATAAGTAGTGAAAGACTCGAAACCGTTAGTGATAACAGTACATCAACAATATCCCTTCTGAATAAGTATGTTTAAAGGTTTAGTTAGCTTTTGAGATGGATGACTATATTGTTATGCTATTTATAGAATATTACCATAAAAGATTGGAAGTACACGTATCATTCATGAATGGACAATATGTCTGATCGTTGATTTATATTTACACATGCTGTCTGGTGACAAAACCTTTTATTTTAAATATTTATTCATAATGTATTTGGTCTTTCTAGTCTAGTATTGAACAAGCAATAATTGAGATTTCTAATAAATTTGGGGTCAAAATATGTGCACTTGCGTTGAATGCCTAACTGACAGAATAAAAACGGATAATAGCAAATGAATTATCAAAACTGATAAGCCTAAGTAAAACTGACGATACCATGACAAAAAAAAGGAAAAGACAAACAACAGTCACAAAAAAGCACTACTCATTAATCTAAATACTGAGCAACACGAATACTTTAACATTAAGGGTGTACTTAGGTGACATAAAGAAAAATCTAGGCTTGGAAATGAACAATCTAAGTCAGAAGAGAATTGATTAAGGAGCAAAATAATCTTAAACTATTGATAAGCCCTTTGTGAGACATAAAACATTGTAATAGTTTGAAAAATTTGCCGGGAAAAAGACTGAATCAGATTTTACCGTTTTTTTGCATTGGTACTAATTTGGGTTTTAAATTAAAGGAAAAGAATTAGGAAATCTGACTAAATTTTGGTAAATGAACTTTTATGAGCTATTTACGTCTTATATGAAAATAGATTGGGTGTTATAGGGCATTGTGTTTACCTCTATTAAAGGGAAAAACAAGAAGTTCGAACATCTGACAAGAATTATAAAATCTGATCGACAATGTATATGTCTTGCGTTTGGATGATTTATATTTCAACAAACAATCAGTATTCCATGATGTACTAGCTTGTTGTGCACCCCTACTGGGTTGTTTGTTTTTGTACTCATATGAAGCAGAATTCATTCCGAACATTCTGAATAAACTCATCACAGATACCAGGATTAAATTGTGTATTTACGCAAGCATGCGTTTCGTCTACAAAAGACTTATCAGTGACACTCAAATCCAAATAAGCTAAAAATGCCAATTAAAGTACGAATTTGAAGATCATTGTGGACTAAAATTCCTTAAAAGTTTGCTAAATCCAGCTACAGTAATCTATTCCTGAAGTAGAAAAGCCTTAGTATTCAAAAATTCAAAAGTTTTGTAAACAATTAATTTATAAATTTAACCATATCAATGATAATTAATAACAGCACAGAAGTGACAAAATAGAGACAAAAAGAAAAATCACCTTGCGAAATTCTAATTTTTTACTTTCAGGTTTATTGATGGTGTCCTATTACTGAATAACACATATTCAGCCAGTATATATCCCAATGAACATGAAATTAAGTATACTACTGATACATACTGCTTCATACTTTTACCATTTTCTCAATAATGACATATTTAGACAATTCACACTAAAATCTATGACAAACGGAACGATGTCAACTTTCCAGTTATCAATATTCAGCGTTAACATACCCTCTGCCCAATCGTATGTCGTGTACATATATCAATTGATGCGTTGTGTTCGTGCATGTTTACAATAATCAAATTTCATTTGCAGGAGAAACTACTCGAACAGAGTTATGAGGAGGAAAGATTAAAAATGATACTCCGTAAATTGTATGGACACCCAACACGAATTGATTTATCTCTATACAATGTGTCTGTGTCTAAACTAACTAACGACATTTTTACCGCGTCTTATATTGTCTCGTAATTTGTACATCTAACTTTCATGTATTTAGTTATGATGTTTTATTTGTAATTCTGATTTTGATATTGTTTTATTGCTTTGTTTTTTGGTTTTATTTCTATATTAATTTTCAATAGGTATGTAAAAGTAAAGATACAAAATTACCTGGTACATTCGTATAATTTTTGGTTAAAAACAACTATACGCACAGGATTTATTTTGTCTTACAGTTTAGCTTCGAAGAGATAAAAGCAACAGTAGGATGCTGATATTATCATAAGTCGATTGAGGAGAAACAAATCCCGATTACAAAATCAAACCGAAGGAAACACATGAACTATAAGAGGCAAACAACTGAACAACAGAGTCACAAGCGCCAAAACAACATACATAAAAACGTAATATTAGATAACAGCTGCCATTTGTCTGACTTGATCCAGGACATTTTAAGAAAAAATGGTGAAATGAGACAGGTTTTGTTGCTAGCCAAAGCTAACACTGACAATGACAATGTTATAAATACCGCTGAAATGACAGTTAAAAAAAAGAGCACTCAGGACAGAGAAATACATCAATTAATAATATATTAGTACATTTGAAATGTTAACCACAAAATAATAACGAATACCTAAAATTATTAACGACTGTATACAAGACAGTATAATAGAATTACGAACTGTGCGTCACATGATTGTATCAATACTACAAAAAAGTGTTTCCAATCTATGTATGCCTAATGTATAGAAATTGTACTGTATGCAATGCGGTTAGAATGTTTGATTTTGGCGAAGTCATACAAATCTGCTTCAAACTTACCTTTAACATTCACATGATTGAAAGAGTTGTCAAGCATATCACTGGGAACTAATTCTTGCTTCTGTAAACAGAAAAATCATAATTTTAATGAGCACACATAGACCAGATTTTTATTGTGTTCTTTTACATTTCATAGTAATAAATTGTGAATTGGATGGAGAGTTGTCTCATTGGCACTCATACCCCATCTTCTTATATCTATTATAACTTCAATTTATTTAAACTATTATCACTTTCCAAATGTGTGTATGTTCCGTATCATACCTAAAACATTAAAAAGCAAGCGTTAAACAGGTTAAATGCATATTAAAAATGAACCTTGAAATATCATTTCATCTAGAAATATGTAGGAAGTAAAAGGGATAAGCCAGATTTTTTATATTTGATATCTGGTTTATTTCTATCAAATGTGCGCCTGAATAATTGACTTATAGCCATCGTTTTTGGTATCGCTAAAAGGTCGCTCTACTACATTTGAAGAAAACAGTGGCTGTGGTAAAAAACCTCTATAAACAAAAATGCCGAACTTTTGAGGATTGCTGTCAAGACATCAAGTTTATAACATGAAACCGTAGATGGAAGCTAAAGATAACAATAAACGAAATAATATAAGACTTCAATTTCAAAGACGTAGGTCATGGATAAAACGAGAAAGTAACACACGGGGAGAGAGAGAGAGATAGCTGATAACATATCAGTTAATGAAGCGTCATAATATGTATGTATGTATGTGTGTATGTGTGTGTGTAAATGTATGTGTGTATGTATGGATGGATGGATGGATGGATGGATTGATGGATGGATGGATGGATGGATGGATGGATGGATGGATGGATGGATGGATGGATGGATGGATGGATGGATGGATGGATGGATGGATGAATGGATGGGTGTCAGTTTATTTTCGATCTCTGAGTTTGACTGTTCCTCTGGTATCTTTCGTCCCTCTTTTTTTACAAAAGACTACTAGCAGTTTCTGACATGCCAGTTTCAGACCTCAATTAAACTGATTGAAAGATTATGTCTTCATTATATGAATATCAAGCACAATCCCTCCCGTAAGGGGTTTAGTATTTTACAATCATACAAAATATGAAAAGAACATAACCCGTATCATGCCAACAACTGGTTCTAAAATAAAAATAATTATTTCCGATGCAAAGACCCGATGAGTAAATCAATATTAAAGCCAAAATATGCAATCTGTAATGACCTGGCAACAGTATCGTAACTTTTGAGGTGAATGCCGACATTTTTGTGCTTTGTAAAGAATATTACTGTAAAAAAAATGGATGTGAACGTATAAGATGTCTGCATGTTGAATTATATTTCCGAATAATGTCCTTGTACCAATGATAACAATTTATTAAATGTTTCGACTAGTTTGTGATATGCAAAACCCTGATGTAATAATTTTTCACTCATGCATATATTTCTCTCGCTAAAATTTAATATGTTGTTACAGACATGAGTGAATCGTACAAGTTGAGATATATAAACACCATTAGATGACAAAAGAACGTCACCATCTAAAAATGGATAATTAGCGATAGGAAAAGAAAATTCATCTCTTTTATCATAAAATTTGGTATTAAGTTTCCCGTTAATGATACAGATTTCAAGATCGAGGAAGGGGCATATTTCATTATTATTAGCTTTGTTTAAAGTTAGATTATCATGATAAGTTTCTTTAGTATAAAGGTCACAAATGAGAAATATACATGCAACATTTAATGGTTTGTCTTACCAGACAGATATAATGTCTGTTTGAAACGAAAGTAGATAAAAAAACCCAGTGTTAAAGCTTTTATGATTCGGTAATGTGAAGAACTGCAGAACTGATGTATAAACATTAAGTTAACAATCGATTGATTTGAACAATTTTGATTTGACTGAAAATTGAAATATAATGCCAGTTAGAAAAGAAAACTCCTTACATTGACCATTTCACTTATACTTAAACGGGTGTGTATAAAGTTTTGTTTTCTCAGCTTGATTACATTTTTGTTAGAAACACAGACCTGAGCTGGATTTCTATTCTATAAAAACACACACAATAGTTATACTTCAAACATGCAAGTGTGAATTTCTTGAAAAATATCAAAGAAATTGCTGGAAAATGTATTTCATAATCAGAAATATTTATCATATACAGAGTTTTCCAGCTCTTAATTACTCTTAATGTATGCAGAAAGAAAATGAAATCAATGACGAAGGATTATGATAAGACATACTGTATTGGTCCTGGTCCGATTGATCGAAATATAACTATAACTTCCTTTGGATAAAACTAATAAAGTAAATATACTTAATATATGTCATCAAACTTCAATCAAGAGTTTTTAGCAAAAACAGTCTATAGATGTTTATCGATCGGTTTTGTGGCCTCATTACCAGATATAGGGGACAGCCAGTATCCCTGCACTAAGATATAGTTCAAATTTCCTTAATATTAGTTCAGTTTTGATTTCCCCCCTTTTCCGACCGCACGATTTACTGAATGATCATTGATAATAAATGCGTATAGAATCTTCAGAAATATTCAAATAGTAAGTGCATAATATAAAAAAATAACAAAAAAATAAACTCAATTAGCTTATGTGACCCAGGGTTAGCCCACGGATTTCCATGATCCTTTTTTAATGGCGCACCATCATCGTTGAATTATCTCCTGCCACTGTCAAATTATCCACGCCAAGGTCAAACATTTTTTTGTTTCGCTAATCACCTCCATTATTGTTAGCAATTATAATCAAATTCATGTGATTGCATAACCCTAATTGTATTATAATCTAAAGGGTCCTCTCGATTACAGGTTTAAAACCCTGAGGGATATCCGGTTAATCACATGTACTGCTGGATTGACACATTTGGCACTGATAGAAGAACACTGAGTTTAAACATATTTATTTATTGTGGAAATGGAAACAAGATATTGCAACTTATATAATTCCCATTCCACTTTGCGGGTGCGGTTGCTGGCTTGTAACGGCATTATTCTGCTCTTTTTCGAAATCTACAAGGGTGTTTTTAACGTGCAAGAATTATGACTCTCTCTTAACACGGGTCAGCCATTTTTCGTTCCCTTCCGACGGACTATCATCATTTCCTCAAGACCTACTCGCAAATGGTGTCAAGGGAGAGCCGAAAATCTAGTCCCTTAAATTTTCTTCCCGGAGCGGGTAACGAACAAGAACCTTTGTGTTAGTAGTCCGATGCACTAACCACCACAGCACGGCTCTCCTTAACCACATTAAATCAAGATAGACGATACATTGTATTATTTAATAACGTTTAAACAAACAATTTGACAAAATAAGATTAAGAAATAAATTTAAAATCCAGTGTCATAGACAAAAGATCAACAACGTGCAATCACGCAACCACCATTCCGCTTTTTAGACAAAATAAGACAAAAACTAAACATTGTTTCATACCAAACAAAACAAATACAACAATTATTGATAATATCGAATAACTTTACAATTTCAAAAATAAATACATCAAAATTAACTGCAATTTGATAATCAGCTGAAATGTCGTATCGTAATAAATTATTTACGCGAATGTGTAGTTTACAATCAAATCAATGCATGCGGGATTACATTCAGAATAGAGAAATCCATGTTGCATTTTCTATTTTATTCTTGAATTATTTGAACTATCTAAACTAATTAAAACCATTTTAGTTTGAATGTTTAACCTCCGCATCTTTCTTCAACATTTTACAAAACTGACACCAAACATTTTGTGGTTGATGCTGCAAATTGTCGACTACATGTTAATGAAAACCGAATTTGACAGTGAATAGGACCTCGATCCCTAATTTGTAGGGAAAAAATAAAACAAGCGAGGCAGCTGGTGATAATTCTTTACTAAGGGGAGCCATGCAGGTGCAACATTTAATCTGCTTACCCTTCCAGAGCACCTGTTTTTGGTGGGGTTCGTGTTGCTTATTCTTTAGTTTTCTATGTTGTGGAATGTGTACTAGTGTTTGTCTGTTTGTCTTTTTTAATTTTTAGCCATAGCGTTGTCAGTTTATTTTCGATTTATGAGTTTGACTGTCCCTCATGTATCTTTCGTCCCCCTTTTTCAAAATTGTTACAAAAATATCTTTATATTTTAATGAAATAATAAACAAGAATGTGTCCCCAGTACAAGGATGCCCCATTCTCACTATCATTTTCTATGTTCTGTGGACCGTGAAACTTGGGGCAAATCTCTAATTTGACATTAAAACCATAAAGATAATATCATAGGGAACACGTTTACTAAATTTCAAGTTGATTGGACTTCAACTTCATCAAAAACTACCTTGACCAAAAATTTTAACCTGAAGTTAGAAAGACGAACGGACGAACGACCGAACGGACGGACGAACGGACGCACAGACCAGAAAACATAATGCCCATAAATGGGGCATAAAAACCTGCAAAATGAAAATAAATCAGGGGGAAAAAATTAATAAATAAAGGCAACAGTAGTATACCGCTGTTCAAAACTCATAAATCCATGGACAAAAAACAAAATCGGGGTAACAAACTAAAACTGAGGGTAACGAATTATATAAGAGAACAACGACAGAACATTAAAATGTAACACACACAGAAACGGACTAAGCATTAGACAAAATCCTATGAGAATAACAAAATTAATATATATCAAAACCAAATACATAAATTTGGGATAGATAAGTACCGTGACACGTCTTATAGTTGAAATTTGATTTACAACTATGTTATTATGATTCAAGGAAGAAATACCCACCTACTTTTCAGTGAAGGATTAGATGTAAAAATTAAAAGACAAAAACTGAGTAAAAAGTAAGAAATTTTTACCTATAATTTATTTTTAGCTGTATTGATATAATTTCTAATATGACGTGCTTCTTTCACTTTGTAAACAACAACGTGATAAAATACTCGATATATCTATACCTAGGGCTGACTCAGAGATATTCATGATAATTGATGTTACAAAATACCTCCTGCGTAAATCCACATTTATCAGAATCCGTTTACAAACGCTATGTCGAATTTGCAATTGAAAAAAGACTACAATCTTCTATTCGAATTCGGATGCATAACAAACAGAATTAATGCACAGAGCTCGGTAAAATCTACAAAATCAAAATAAAATGAAACTCCGCGAATGTCCATTAATGCTTTTGCGCATTAAAGTTATTTCAAAACGTGAAGGCAAAATTTAACGATAGGAAAACACTCATACTAAACCCATTATAAATATATTAGAAAAGTAGTGTGTTTTTTTTTATCCCTTTTATCCCATCCCGTTTCGGTTTGAGCCATAGATAGTTAGAAGAAGATGACATATGTGACAACAAGACAACACTCCATCCGAGTCACAATTTATAAAAGTAGACCATTATAGGTCAAAATATGTTCTTCAACATGGAGTCTTGGCTCACACCGAACAGCAATTTATAAAGGGCCCCAGTGTAAAACCTTTGAAACAGGAAAACCAACGGTTTAATCTATATCAAGATGTACGTTATTAGGGATGAAGTGTCATGGAAATGGATAAATAAAACCGAGGATAAAGATCTTTACGATTTATAAAACATTTAATGGAATACATATGAAATAAATGTTATTTCTATTGAATTTATTAGAGTGTTAAAGCAAAGTTTCCTCTGCAAGGTAAACTTTATCAAATCCTTCTCTTACTTTATCTTTTGTTTGAGCAAGTCAGCTTAATTAAGACTTTAATAGATAAATGTTTTTAAAATTCATATAGTGAAAATGCACCGCATATACAATACTAATGAATCGCTCTACAGTGAAAATGAAAGTATAGTATCATTATTCGACAGTAAACATGACTCACATAAAGAAAGCATCATAGTGAAATTTAGTTCAACATGAAGAAACTGAATGAGAAAACCTATTCTAACTTATACAACTTTAATAATTGAGTTGAAATGAACATTTTTCTGCAACAATATTTTACCTGCTAGTTTCAAATCACCTGCACGATCTGTTCGTAAAATGTCCTAAACATTCACCTATTTCGGTATATATTTCACAGCTGGATGGCTTTATATGCGATAAAACCCGTTCGCATCTCTTACATTGTCTTACTTGTAATATTTATTTCTAAACATATTCATTTTCTTCATTATCCTCAGAAATTTATGGCATATACAGTGAAAATGATATTTGAGGATCCGCACTTTATATACACTGATCCCAGTCAGTTTTTCTGTTTAAAATCTTGTAATTCTTGTAGCACTTTAATTTTAGACCTTTAAAAAACGTTTACATTTTTAGTACTGATGTAATTGGTGAGGATATATGAAACTAAAATATTTTAATTTAAATCTTACATCTTTGCTTAAAGTTTTATTAAATTAGGCTGGTTATTTTCCATTTCATGAACAACACGCTGTTAATTTCTTTATTCCTTATGTCAGGTCAGAGGGACATTTCAAAACAGTTAAAAAGTAAGCAATACAATTACATCAATACATAGATTTATAATATTATGATGTCAATAAGAAAATTCCCTATAAGGTTCCACTTTAAAAATACAGTTGTTTCACAAGACACGTCATTTTTAGGGAGATATATAATTATCAAAGTTATTTTGTTTTGTTTACGTACTTTTCTCCAGATATGATCTATACGTTTTATCTCATAAAGACATAACTAAGAAATGATACCAGTTAGAAAAACAAATGGTACCATCGAGATTATGATGAGACTCAAAGTATTGGAAGGGTTATACAGAATTTTAGTATACGTTTAAACTCGTAGAAGTCAATTGCAAGCGACATGTTGATGACTTTCGAAATGAAGTAACAGTTACGTCCATGGTTTACCACGGGAAAGGTATATTTTGCAGTTTACAAAATCCACACACACACATGTAATCATCATATATTGTGTTACTTCTCTAGATGAAGCTGACGAGAAAATGCATTACATCGACCACAGAAAGCTTTATAATATGTAGTTTATGCGGTCGAGTGGTTTCAATGGTGAACATGGTGCAATAGGTGTTCCCACGATGTAAAAGAAGCAAGGGTTCGCATTCTACTCAGTGAAGAACAAAATATTTGTTTCATTAAATTTGAAGATCTCACATTTTTGTGCTAAATTTGACGAACCATATACAAGTATATGGTAAATAGTTATCAAAGGTACCAGGATTATAATTTTTGTACGCCAGACGCGCGTTTCGTCTTTATAAGACTCTTCAGTGACGCTCATATCAAAACATTTATAAAGCCAAACAAGTACAAAGTTGAAGAGCATTGAGGATCCAAAATTCCAAAAAGTTGTGCCAAATACGGCTAAGGTAATATATGCCTGGGATAAGAAAATCCTTAGTTTTTAGAAAAAAATCAAAGTTTTGTAAACTGGAAATTTATAAAAAAAAAAAAAAGGCATTTTCTAAAAAGGACTGAAAACTTTAGGCATTGTGTAAAATGCCTGCAAGATTCAGTCATTATACAAAATGACTAATGTTTCTAGGCAATTCATTACATGACTGGTAAAATTGAAAGGCATTTTATAAATTGCCTGAAATTGTATTATAGAATGAAATGGTAAAAAAAAAAACAATTGAAAGTTTAGAACTCCACAGCAGTTTTAAACATGACAATTAATGAATTAAAAAAGAAGAGTTTACATAATCAAGAATTTATTAACTGAATTATTCCTAAATTCACACAACACAGAACTCGACAAATATTCATTATTTCTCAAAATGTTTGGATGACAGAACTGTTAGAATTTACACAATATTTGTCCTGATTGTAAAATCTGGTTTTACCACTTCAACCATATATGGAAAAACCGAGATCATCACGTATTTAGCTCTTTCATTACATCAACAGATAAAACACTTTATGTTCAACATCATTCGGTTTCGCATTAGCACATACTTCACACATGAATATCTTCATTTTCCGATGTTCCCAAAAAAATTCATATACATTATCATGATTAGTTTGACTTGTATCTTTTGGCTTAAATCTTTTAATCGACTTAATTAGGTCTGCCTATGATGGGCGATGCCTCTATAGCAGGAGACCCATATCTTGTCAAAATAATGTTATTTGTCTTGTCTTGGGTTTATTTAAGCACACCTTGCCAAATAGGCGGCCGTCGTCGTCGAGTAACCTTTATCAAAAAAAGTTTCTCTGAAACTACTGAGACAAATTTAACCAAACTTGGCTACAATCATCATTAGGGTATCTAGTTCAAACAATGTTTCCGATGACTCCGCCTGCCAAACAACATGGCCGACATGACTAAAAATATAACATAGGGGTAAAATGCAGTAATTGGCTTATATCTCTAAAACCTAACTTCAAGAGCAAATCTGACAGAATTAAAATGTAAAGATCTATCTGCTCTGAAATTTTCAAACAAATCAGACAACACGTTATTGGGTTGCTGACCTTAACTTGGTTATTCTAATCAAATTTTAAGGAGTTATTGCCCTTTATAGTCAATGTTTTAACAAATTTTGTAAAATGTTTGGTCATCTTTTATAAAAATCTTAGTCTACTGGGCCAAATATAGTTAAAAATAGCCACAATTTGCAAGAGGCTATCTTGATTAAAAATGTATCCGATGACCTTGCTATCAAACCAACATGACCATGGATAAAAATTGTACATAGGGGTGACTATAGAAGTCTTCAGGAATATTGTAAAACAATTTCAAATGGTCACAACGTTAAAACTAATTTAAATATAATGAAGTTCATAACAGTGTAGTTATGGCGATCCATTGACTGGGAGATATAAGGTGAACGTTCGTCTGTAATGCCCACTGCTCACGACGTACTTATTATAGACATTTAAACTGTGAGGTCACCAAAGGTTCCTAAATAAAATAATTCGAAATAACAATCAGGAATTACCTTTGTGATTTGATTTATATTGAATACTTAAACATTCGTTACTTGTGTTTTTTGTTATGTTTTGACAATCAATATTCTAATATGATATCGCACATTCTTTCAGAAAAAAATGACTATTGACCTTTAAAGTTACAATGCATGTGTTGATCTTTTTCTCGGACGTCAAAGCGATTAATAAATTGTGGTTGACGAATTATAAACTGTTACCTGGTTCTAAAATTTAAAATTTTATTTTAGAACGAATGCCTATTCCACTTTCAAAAGTTGTGCAAATACAAAATATAGACAAAATATACTTCTACCCGTTTTGTTTGCGTACTTGAAAGTTATTGGATAGTAAAAAACTATTTGGATTCAACCTTGTGAAATTTGCATTAACGTAAATGTACAATTTGGAGTATATAGAAACTTATTTTGTTATTTTGTTATTTTGTTTTATTAATTTGTGTTGAGGCAATTTTGTATGTTTTATAATATGAATAAAGGGGTAGTCAGATTGTCTTAAACGTCAATGAGACACACACAAAAAAAAACCGACAAAAAAAGGTGCAACATTGAATCTTCAACAAAAGAATACATCACAAGAATATAAGTTTTGTAAGAAAAATACAAAAATTGTGAGAAATTGTGTTTATCTGAATGAATGAATCGATTTATGGTATTAAACAAACAAATTAAATGATGAGTTAATTGTCAGGAACTCGTCACAAACAAAACCCACATGTATATGCATTAAATAAATAGTAGGCCACTCTTAATCTATCATAACGTAGAAGTATTTGTTCTCTTAATCAATAAGAGATTTTGTGAATTAACCCTATCACCTTAAAATGTTTTTAACAATGAATAAACCTATTTTTGTTTTTATTATTATTTAATGATTTCAACTCTGAACTTTCTTATTCTTAAAATGACACTGTTGTAAGTGAGGGTTTAAAATTTATTTAAAACAAATTCCTTTATAAAGCTTTGTGAAAAGAAACTTTCATTTTATATATCGAAATGTGTAACAAGTGATTTTTTCAAACCCGACTGGAAAGCCTCTGATAGACTGAGTAAGCATGAAATCATAGTCGTTGACAAACAAGTTATAGGTAAATTATTTAGTAGTATAACTAAAAAACGTATTACGGCCGACGACACTCTTATGAAATTCATTCTAATGATAAGGGGTCCTCAGTTACTATTTTCCTCTTTTGTCATATGCATCTCAATTATATCCTTCTTCAACAAATTACCTGAAACTGATCAGGCAATTTGTTGAATTTGGTTTCAAAACTTTTCAAAATGACTAGGTATTTTTATTCAGTTTGTATATTGCATGTTAATGTTAGGCATTTCATAAATTGCCTGAAAATTCAGTCATTTAACAAAATGCCTAAATTTAGAAACTGCCTGTAACATATACTTAGATATATATATGTTACAGGCATTTTTTGAATTTAGGCGTTTTGTAAAATGACTGAAATTTTAGGCAATTTATAAAATGCCTAACATTCACAGGTATTATACAAACTGACTAAAAATACCTGGTCAGTTTCAGGCATTTTGTAGAAGAAAAGAATTTTATTGAGATGCATATGACAAAAGTGGACAAGCAAACAATATCTTGCAAAGAAAATTACTTATTTTTCGGTAGAATTAGTTTATCTTCTCAAAACCAGCTGAGAAGGTTAGTATGTCATATGACATTTTTTTAGTGATGTACTCACTACGTATTTAAGATACCAGTAGTGAATTTATGATCATTGTTTCAAAATGGCAGAAGAACCAATTGTTCTGTCAATAGAACGAAATGGACAATCAAATTGTTGGCAGATCTAGATTCAACAGTAAAGTGAAACACATGAAATAGAGAAAAGGAAGGTTTGTTTTTAATTGGCTGATTGCTGTATTTGCTTTTAGTCACTATATGTCATGCATTTGCAAGACATGAACATTTTGGTTATAATTTGTATGGGTTATTTCTGCAGTGGATTGACCTGTATAAAGGACAGAAATTTGAACTGCTGCTTGCAATTGAAATGAAGGTATTTTGGACAGGGACAGAAAAGTCCACCTGCAGAAAATACAAAATCTTAACGTGCAGAAAGTGTTGCACGTTACTAACATTTGGCCATATATCTAATGTGCCCATTCAGAAATAATGAGAATTTATTCCTCAATATCCAAACAAATTGACTTCTATAACATGTGTTTCGCAATATGAGGCCGTGTTCTGTTGTGATGCAAAGATATGAGTATCTCAATCTTCACTACCTCAAGGGACATCCTAAATCTTTGCAATCTGATGATTGCATGAATTTTTTCTGACAAAATTAGCGTCTCCTTCTATAGATACATTACAGGTCATGGGCAGATCTGCTTCAGTCCGTTAAAAGCGATGAGCCAAAAGATAGAGGTCAAACTAATTGTGATAATGCATTTTGATTTTTTTGGGGAACATATGAACAAAAAGATATTCATGTGTGACGTGTGTGCTCATTGCGAAATTTAATTTTGTTGAACGTTAAGTGTTTTATCAGTAAATGTAAAGAAAGAGCTAACTGTGTGCTGATCTCGGTTTCTTTAAATGAGGTTGAAATGCCATAACCGGATTTTACCCCAGACAATGTAATTGCAAACAATCAGGACACATATTATGTAACAGTTCTTTCGTTCAAGCATTTTGAGAAAAAAAATGTGGAGTTCAGACCTTGTGTGAGTTTGAAATAACTCATTAAAATTTAATATGGATTCTTTAAACTCTCCTTTTTTAATTCAGTAATTATCATAAATAAAACTTAATCGGTGTTCCGAGCGTTCTAATCTTTTTTTTTACATTTCATTCTATAAAATGATTTGTAAAATTATGTATGATGACTGAATCTTGCAGGCATTTTACAAAATGCCTAAAGTTTTCAGGCATTTTTGTGAAGTTGAAATCATCTCTTCGTAAATTTTACGGACGCCATCACGAGTTGGTTGACCGTTATGGAATAACCGTTTCACAAATTAGATCGGATATGTTCCTTTCGTCGTAACTACAATCCCCTTCCCTTTCATAAATGTGACCTACCGAATTAGACTATTTACCGGATTTGTTATCTCATAAGCAACACGACGGGTGCCACATGTGGAGCAGGATCTGCGTACCCCTTCCGGAGCACTTAAGATCAGCCCTAGTTTTTGGTGGGTTTCGTGTTGTTTATTCTTTAGTTTTCTATGTTGTGTCATGTGTACTATTGTTTGTGTGTTTGTCCTTTTCATTTCTAGCCATGGCGTTATCGGTTTATTTTCGATTTATGAGTTTGACTGTCCCTCTGGTATCTTTGGTCCCTCTTTTACAAAATGTATAAATTTAGAAAATGCCTATAACATATATAGACCTGCATTTGAGGAATGACTATAGTATTTTTTCTGTCTATGAAGAAATAACATCAAAAATGTGGTGCACACTGAATAACTCGCGTAGCGGGTTATTTTAAAGTGTGCACCACATTTTTGATGATATTTTGAATAGACAGAAAAAAATATTACAGTCATTCCTTATAATTTAATTCTAAGCCGCGGTAAATCATAAAATAACCTCGTTGACGTCATTGTCACAGGATAAAACTATGTTTATGAACTGATAGACAAAACACTGTCAGCCAAACGAAAGACGCGTTACATCCAAAATTAAATTATAAGAATATAGTTTTAACACACTTATGAGTATTTTATAACTAGCTGTTATATTTCATATATTATTGAAACAATATTTCGCTAATCTAATTAGCTTCATCATGTGCCGTTAGCCATCCTGGTAAATATCGGATGCTGGAACTATTTTTTGCAGCTAATTGTTCCTATACTTTCAGTATGTTTTTGGTGATTATTAAATTTAAATCCAAACAAATATTTGATGAAGTTTTATACTTATTATTTCAAGATTTAGTCCTTTTGTATTGATAAAACTGTTTTTCATACATCTCAGTGTCAACAGCACGTGCTGATGCATCCAAAATCTCTCTTATTGCTGTCTACTTAAGGTGGCCCTATTTTGATTGACTCTATTATTTGATAATTTCAAAAGTATGTCCAGTTCTTAAAAGTTGTATCGTGAATGGGCAGTTTGATTTTGATTACAGTAAATCCTTAGCCAATCTTATGCAGCTTGCAAGTTCCACATATCACGATATCACAGTAGCATGGGTTCGAATCCCGGCGAGGGAAGAACCAAAAATTTGCGAAAGCAAATTTACAGATCTAACATTGTTGGGTTGATGTTTAGACGAGTTATATATATATATATATATATATATTTTCGCAAATTTTTGGTTCTTCCCTCGCCGGGATTCGAACCCATGCTACTGCGATATCGTGACACCAAATCGCCTGCACTACACGACCACCTGGGCTAGCGGGACGGCTGCAGTGCAGGCGATTTGGTGTCACGATATCACAGTAGCATGGGTTTGCGAAAGCAAATTTACAGATCTAACATTGTTGGGTTGATGTTTAGACGAGTTGTATATACATTATGTGCACAGCCATATATCACCATCATTGATGGCGATCCGATGGATACATCTGTTGTAGAGTTGTCACTGACTCAGACGTACTTATATATATATATATATAATATATATATATATATATATGTTGGCGGCAATAAGTTAAATTAGGCAATAAGCTAACGCCTAGGCATTAAGTTGTTGCCTAAAATTAGTGGGCATTCAACTTATTTCCTGAAATCTGATGATGATTATTCAACCTATTGCCGACATTATTTTACGCAATAAGTAAACTATGGAATTTACGTTTATTCGGTGATTTATTCTTGATATAAAGTAGTTTCTTAATTATACTTATAATATTACATGTATAAATAAACATTCAATTGACAAGTCTTAAAATTTTAGTAAGATTATTAAGTAATTTTAGCAGTTAAAAAACAAAATTAATAGTCCAGTCGATTTGTGCAGATTTTTTACAAAGTGTCAGATTGTGGTAAAAGCATAAAATTTGGCAGAGTAGTAGTATATGTCATGGACAACATTTTAAGCTATGGACCCAATCTGAAAATCGAAATTGGCGGAAGAGGTGGCCATTTTAAAATGGCGGCCGTTTGATCTCAATAAATTAATAATAGAAAATCATGAAAATGATATTAGAGAAGATATTGACATGAATATCTGGTTGATAGAATAACAGTGCTGAATCCACTTGTCTTGTAGAACAAAAGTTTTGGAAATATTACCCATATTGAATGGCGGCCATCTTGAATTTTTTTTTAAGCCAAAATATGTAGTCATTATTCGATATAATAAAAAAAAATGCATTTTGGAAGATATATACAAATGGATTTGTTTGAGCTGTGTAAACAGGACAAAAAGAAAGCCTTTCCCCCTCTCCCGAGTTATTCTTCTGTTTTGTGTACAAAAACACTAAAACGCGGACACGAAGAGGATCATAAAATGAATTATTACTCTGAAAGCAATATTCGTGCAACCGCTTGTTCGACATAGAATAACAGGACAATTTTATTTTATATGTAGAAATAAAGCAAGAAAATATTTGTTTACCTGTCGTTTATAATAGTTGGCTGATTACTGGATAATTCGTTTTGTTGATATTGTTCATTTGAAACAACTTTCAAAAACCTTGATTGCAGACATAATGAACTTTTTATCATACAAGTAATGTTATAAGAGCATCAACTGCTCAAATGTTCTCAATTGACGTTAAAAATATCTAACATGTTTTGTCAAACCACACTCTGTTTATCATATTCTATCACATTGTCCTATACATCAACATAGAGTAGAACAACTTAATACTGCCTTTACATATTTGCATTTCCTTAGCGGAAACCCTGCATATGGTATATTCATTATAATTGACAAGGACTGTCATCTGAGGACTTCATATATATTGATTTTTTGGTAGCCATCTTGAATGATGGCTATTTTGAAAACATGAATTTTCAATAAATAAATATTCGCTAGTCTTATTAATTCACTGTTTGCATTCATACTTTTTTACATATTTATATTGGATATTCACAAAGAGGTCAGATAAGGCATGCACATGTTTACGAAATCAAGATATCAGTATCCAAATTTCTGTTACTTACACGTTTGCCTAAGTAACTTTTTAAACCAGAAATTACGTATATATTATATAATGTATTACCGAAAGTGTATTTTTTTTGGAAAAGATCAAAATTGTAGATTTCGAAAACACTGGAACTAGATATAAGAAAACCATAATGGGCAATTAGACTGGAAGGAATGAGTGAAACGGCAAGAGAGGAGATGTAAGGGTTTGCAATACCAAGCAGATACAAACAGAACAGTCATAGACATTTGAGCTGGCAATCACTCTTTTGATGCAAGCATACGAAGATGTTGGGTCTTGAATTGGTTTTCCTTTCGCTCAATTCGAAACAGTTAAATGAGGGCTATGGAACTGCAGAAGCACTCCAGAATCACAAGGCTAAATGGCACAAATCATGTCAAACAAATTTTCAAAATATTTTATCAGCAAAAGGGAAAACATACTTCTGATGTTGAAGATAAGTTGCCAATTGAAAGGAAACAATAAGTTACCAGACACTGTACAGTGGAACTGGATCAAAAAGGAACAATGACTGCAATGTATTTTTTCTTGATATGAAGATCTCCATGATACATCGACATTTAAATCGACAATAATAGGGCATGACAGTGCACTTGTACTACAAGACATATTCCTTTAGCCAAAGTAAAAGCTGGAGATGTCAAATCACTAGTATCATGCTTGATGATTGATGAAACTTGACAACATAGCAAATAGGCAGAATAAAAGACACAGAAAGAAAGCCAGGAATCTTTTATCCTTGGAGTTGTGCTTTCCTAAATAATGAAATACATTGATGGCACACGGTCTGGAAGAAGTATTGTACCAATCTCCAAGCTTGCGGATCACGCCTGGAAGATCTTAGAACTATCATGGAAAGAAGAACTGATACAACGCAGTTAACAAAATTGGAATGTAGCTGCCATATGATATCTATAAGCATACAAGAAAGATAATTTAGTGCTCTCGATTTTTAACAAATGTAATCGTGAAGCTCTGAAACAGACCTAATAAATAATAGGGTAAAAATGAAGGTATCACCATAGCCATAGCAGGCAAAATATATATGCTTGATATTAAGAATGAATGTATAGGGACACTCAATAACAGCTGTTGGCACGAATCAGTTCAACAGACATAAGATTCCTTAGTAAGAATGGCCAAACATTAAGACACAGTCCAGAAATATCGTTGAGTGGCAGACAAGACTTACCATTTCTCAGCTATAATAGTTCAATTGTGCAACTCGTCGTTGAAAGGATACAACTGCAACTTATCAGTCCTCAGATAGAGAGTAAGATGTCTTAAAGATTGTGGAACTGGTTCATTTGGAAAGCCTACATTGAATGTCCCTTAAACCTTTTTATAGTAACAAGCTTAACTCTTAAAACTATTCTAGTTACTTTGACTATGAAGAGGCCTTCATCATCACGACTAAAAGACATAGTGGCCTGTTTCCGAACTTCCACAACATATTCGTTGACAATCCGGAAAAAGACGCAACCTTTCATGTGTGCTTGCATATCATCTATGGCAGCTAGTATTCAATTTTTCAGAAGTGTTGTATTAATCATTCCCATGACAACTAATATTTACTAAGAGTGTTTACTATACAATTTACCAATATCATCAATTTCAAATATTAAAACAATATCTGCCCAGAGTGTGAGCCGTCACTGTTTTCTATTAATTTGGCAGCCCCATTCCATGGATAACAGATTCTTGATTTTTTTTGTCTGTGTCTCGAATTCTGTCTAATTGCCCTGTCATGCAGCTTTAACAAACATTTAGCATGATATCTGGTACTGAAATATTAATCTCCAGCACTGAGTCTTGATAAAAGAACAATGGTTGGTAGTTCAAGTGACAGTCACATACTATTTTGTCGATCATAATTGTCGAGGATTAATGATGATAGTCAGATACCTCATCACAATGAAAGAAAAAAAAATCCTGCAATCATATTGTTCTTGTTAATTCATCACAACCGTCACTGGTTCTTTTACTGGTATTTCTATCCGTGAATCATCTTAGACTTTTTTCCTGACAAAATATGTTTTGATCTTAAGAGTTGCTTTGACATGATAAGTACCTTTTGCCTTGTGATTCTGAAGTGTTTCTCCCATTACATGGCCTTCATCAACTTGGAACAGTTGTATGCTTACACAAATGACTGATTACCAGCTCAAATGTCTATGTCTGCACTTTTTGTATTTGATTGGCATTGTAAATCCTCATGTGTCCTCTTTTGACGTAACGGAATTCTTTCTAGTCTATTTATTATTTTTCAGCTCCATTGACTTAATAAATACGTATTATTCCTTTTCAACATACAGTGGTCATAACTTATATTGTATATACGTATTTTTGGTGGTAAAAAAGTAACTAAGCCCTACATGCTAAACTGCAATTAAAAGAATTTACGCGTATTTTTTAAATACATTTATTTGTTAACATATATATTGTTATTATTATTATGCCTTATTGGAGCACTTGAAGATATCCTATATTAATAGCAACAGTCATATAAATAAATGATAAGAAAAACTAGTTGTAAATGCATATAAAACTAAGTATTAATTTAAAAAAAAATTTAGGATAGCGAATACTGATATATTTGAAATTTATGTTTCCAAAATGGCCGCCATTCAAGATGGCCACCTAATGCTTCAAAAGTCCTCAGTTGATATTCTTTGTCATAAGATATACGAAAGTTTATAAAAATTTGTAATGTAATGTATTTTTCATATCTTTAAAAATAATTTTTATCAATTTTTTGGACATAATTTCAAAATGGCCGCCCAGAGTCGCCATTTTGATTTGCTGAATTGGGTCCATAGCTATAAATGTTAGTTAAGACCTCAACTAACACTCTGCAAAATTTTATGCTTTTACCACAATCTGAGCAATTGTTTCACAAATCGACTGAACTATAAAGATGTATTCTTCTGACGTTTCAGTCTTGTTGAAATCTCGTTCTGGAATTTTTTCCAAAACATGTGATACAATTGGAAAATATCAATGAATTTAAAAAAATGTTATAATCAAACATAATTCTGTAAAACATTGTATATTTACAACAAGTAGTTTTTGAGTAATACATTTTTCAAATTTTATTATCATTTCTCAAATGTTTCTTAGATATATATTTTTTCAATCATTTATAACAAAGAATCTGAAATAATATGCATTTTGTTCTTAATACAGAGAAAAATCACTAATTTACAAAATAAACAGCATGGTAAATTTTAAAAAGCTTCAAAATATGATATAAATTCTTTTATTAACACCATCCTATAGTTTTTTTTAAGTTAAATTTATTCAGATTGGTCCACTTCATCTGTATCATGTTTATTGAAAGTATGAAAAAAAAAATTAAATGCTGGACTATGTTTTTTTATTATTTTTTTTACGATAATAGCCAAACAATAGCTATGGGAAATGGGAAAATCGCCAAAATTGGAACTTTCAAAGGACCATAGCTAAAAGAGAAGTGCACCACCATAAGATGTTTTCTTCGCCAATTATTTTTTTTAAAGTCATATAAATTTAAAAAGAATCGGGCTAATAAAAGAAGTAAAATTTTGGTATTTTGTTTTGGCTCTTCGGAGGTGTACATCCTTAACTCATACTGTCTTGTGGTATTACAAACACATAAAAAAAGATTGAAAAAAAGTGATTGTATCCAAAAAAGGGGGAAGATTTTATATACTAATTGTAATAACTATTTGAAAATTTGTACGCTTCACTAGTCGAGCTTGTTTGAACTGGTCAAAAGTAGACAAAATTAAGATTTGATTTTTTGCTCACACCATTTTCCATTTTTACTTATTACCGCTAACATATATTCCATTATCATGCCTTATATATCATGTACTGTATTACGACGCTAGATTAAAACTGACGAGGAAAGGTAACACATGGCCACCGAAAGATTTATTATTGTGAAGCCATGGTGGTCGAGCGGTCTAGCGCGTCGGATACAGTGCAGACGATTTGATGTCACGATATCTCAGAAGCATGAGTTCGAATCCCGGCGAGGGAAGAACAAAAAATTTGCAAAAGCAAATTTACAGATCTAATATTGTTGGGTTGATGTTTAGATGACTTATATATATTACTGTTACAGTGAATTTGTATAATCAGTGATTATGTAGAATCCCTGACATATTCAGGGATTATGTAGAATCACTGGCTAGTTTATTATTTATTATTTTTCAGCTCCATTGACTTAATAAATACGTATTATTCCTTTTCAAACATACAGTGGTCATAACTTATATTGTATATACGCATTTTTGGTGGTAAAAAAGTAACTAAGCCCTACATGCTAAACTGCAATTAAAAGAATTTACGCGTATTTTTTAAATACATTTATTTGTTAACATATATATTGTTATTATTATTATGCCTTATTGGAGCACTTGAAGATATCCTATATTAATAGCAACAGTCATATAAATAAATGATAAGAAAAACTAGTTGTAAATGCATATAAAACTTAGTATTAATTTAAAAAAACAATTTAGTATAGCGAATACTGATATATTTGAAATTTATGTTTCCAAAATGGCCGCCATTCAAGATGGCCACCTAATACTTTCCATATTTAATAGTTTCATTTGAATATTTTTTTCATAATTATACGAAATTTTAAAATCAAAATTTGTAATGTAATGTATTTTTCTTATATCTTTAAAAATAATTTTTAATATCAAATTTTTTACAACATAATTTTAAAATTTGATTTTAATTGGGTATATACTTATTATTATTTTTTTTACGATAATAGCCAAACAATAGCTATGGGAAATGGGAAAATCGCCAAAATTGGAACTTTCAAAGGACCATAGCTAAAAGAGAAGTGCACCACCATAAGATGTTTTCTTCGCCAATTATTTTTTTTAAAGTCATATAAATTTAAAAAGAATCGGGCTAATAAAAGAAGTAAAATTTTGGTATTTTGTTTTGGCTCTTCGGAGGTGTACATCCTTAACTCATACTGTCTTGTGGTATTACAAACACATAAAAAAAGATTGAAAAAAAGTGATTGTATCCAAAAAAGGGGGAAGATTTTATATACTAATTGTAATAACTATTTGAAAATTTGTACGCTTCACTAGTCGAGCTTGTTTGAACTGGTCAAAAGTAGACAAAATTAAGATTTGATTTTTTGCTCACACCATTTTCCATTTTTACTTATTACCGCTAACATATATTCCATTATCATGCCTTATATATCATGTACTGTATTACGACGCTAGATTAAAACTGACGAGGAAAGGTAACACATGGCCACCGAAAGATTTATTATTGTGAAGCCATGGTGGTCGAGCGGTCTAGCGCGTCGGATACAGTGCAGACGATTTGATGTCACGATATCTCAGAAGCATGAGTTCGAATCCCGGCGAGGGAAGAACAAAAAATTTGCAAAGCAAATTTACAGATCTAATATTGTTGGGTTGATGTTTAGATGACTTATATATATTACTGTTACAGTGAATTTGTATAATCAGTGATTATGTAGAATCCCTGACATATTCAGGGATTATGTAGAATCACTGGCTAGTTTATTATTTATTATTTTTCAGCTCCATTGACTTAATAAATACGTATTATTCCTTTTCAAACATACAGTGGTCATAACTTATATTGTATATACGCATTTTTGGTGGTAAAAAAGTAACTAAGCCCTACATGCTAAACTGCAATTAAAAGAATTTACGCGTATTTTTTAAATACATTTATTTGTTAACATTATATATTGTTATTATTATTATGCCTTATTGGAGCACTTGAAGATATCCTATATTAATAGCAACAGTCATATAAATAAATGATAAGAAAAACTAGTTGTAAATGCATATAAAACTTAGTATTAATTTAAAAAAACAATTTAGTATAGCGAATACTGATATATTTGAAATTTATGTTTCCAAAATGGCCGCCATTCAAGATGGCCACCTAATACTTCAAAAGTCCTCAGTTGATATTCTTTGTCATAAGATATACGAAAGTTTATCAAAATTTGTAATGTAATGTATTTTTCATATCTTTAAAAATAATTTTTATCAATTTTTTGGACATAATTTCAAAATGGCCGCCCAGAGCCGCCATTTTGATTTGCTGAATTGGGTCCATAGCTATAAATGTTAGTTAAGACCTCAACTAACACTCTGCAAAATTTTATGCTTTTACCACAATCTGAGCAATTGTTTCACAAATCGACTGAACTATAAAGATGTATTCTTCTGACGTTTCAGTCTTGTTGAAATCTCGTTCTGGAATTTTTTCCAAAACATGTGATACAATTGGAAAATATCAATGAATTTAAAAAAAATGTTATAATCAAACATAATTCTGTAAAACATTGTATATTTACAACAAGTAGTTTTTGAGTAATACATTTTTCAAATTTTATTATCATTTCTCAAATGTTTCTTAGATATATATTTTTTCAATCATTTATAACAAAGAATCTGAAATAATATGCATTTTGTTCTTAATACAGAGAAAAATCACTAATTTACAAAATAAACAGCATGGTAAATTTTAAAAAGCTTCAAAATATGATATAAATTCTTTTAATAACACCATCCTATAGTTTTTTTTAAGTTAAATTTATTCAGATTGGTCCACTTCATCTGTATCATGTTTATTGAAAGTATGAAAAAAAAAATTAAATGCTGGACTATGTTTTTTTATTATTTTTTTTACGATAATAGCCAAACAATAGCTATGGGAAATGGGAAAATCGCCAAAATTGGAACTTTCAAAGGACCATAGCTAAAAGAGAAGTGCACCACCATAAGATGTTTTCTTCGCCAATTATTTTTTTAAAAGTCATATAAATTTAAAAAGAATCGGGCTAATAAAAGAAGTAAAATTTTGGTATTTTGTTTTGGCTCTTCGGAGGTGTACATCCTTAACTCATACTGTCTTGTGGTATTACAAAAACATAAAAAAAGATTGAAAAAAAGTGATTGTATCCAAAAAAGGGGGAAGATTTTATATACTAATTGTAATAACTATTTGAAAATTTGTACGCTTCACTAGTCGAGCTTGTTTGAACTGGTCAAAAGTAGACAAAATTAAGATTTGATTTTTTGCTCACACCATTTTCCATTTTTACTTATTACCGCTAACATATATTCCATTATCATGCCTTATATATCATGTACTGTATTACGACGCTAGATTAAAACTGACGAGAAAGGTAACACATGGCCACCGAAAGATTTATTATTGTGAAGCCATGATGGTCGAGCGGTCTAGCGCGTCGGATACAGTGCAGACGATTTGATGTCACGATATCTCAGAAGCATGAGTTCGAATCCCGGCGAGGGAAGAACAAAAAATTTGCAAAAGCAAATTTACAGATCTAACATTGTTGGGTTGATGTTTAGATGACTTATTTATATTACTGTTACAGTGAATTTGTATAATCAGTGATTATGTAGAATCCCTGACATATTCAGGGATTATGTAGAATCACTGGCTAGTTTATTATTTATTATTTTTCAGCTCCATTGACTTAATAAATACGTATTATTCCTTTTCAAACATACAGTGGTCATAACTTATATTGTATATACGCATTTTTGGTGGTAAAAAAGTAACTAAGCCCTACATGCTAAACTGCAATTAAAAGAATTTACGCGTATTTTTTAAATACATTTATTTGTTAACATATATATTGTTATTATTATTATGCCTTATTGGAGCACTTGAAGATATCCTATATTAATAGCAACAGTCATATAAATAAATGATAAGAAAAACTAGTTGTAAATGCATATAAAACTTAGTATTAATTTAAAAAAACAATTTAGTATAGCGAATACTGATATATTTGAAATTTATGTTTCCAAAATGGCCGCCATTCAAGATGGCCACCTAATACTTCAAAAGTCCTCAGTTGATATTCTTTGTCATAAGATATACGAAAGTTTATCAAAATTTGTAATGTAATGTATTTTTCATATCTTTAAAAATAATTTTTATCAATTTTTTGGACACAATTTCAAAATGGCCGCCCAGAGCCGCCATTTTGATTTGCTGAATTGGGTCCATAGCTATAAATGTTAGTTAAGACCTCAACTAACACTCTGCAAAATTTTGTGCTTTTACCACAATCTGAGCAATTGTTTCACAAATCGACTGAACTATAAAGATGTATTCTTCTGACGTTTCAGTCTTGTTGAAATCTCGTTCTGGAATTATTTCCAAAACATGTGATACAATTGGAAAATATCAATGAATTTAAAAAAATGTTATAATCAAACATAATTCTGTAAAACATTGTATATTTACAACAAGTAGTTTTTGAGTAATACATTTTTCAAATTTTATTATCATTTCTCAAATGTTTCTTAGATATATATTTTTTCAATCATTTAAACAAAGAATCTGAAATAATATGCATTTTGTTCTTAATACAGAGAAAAATCACTAATTTACAAAATAAACAGCATGGTAAATTTTAAAAAGCTTCAAAATATGATATAAATTCTTTTAATAACACCATCCTATAGTTTTTTTTAAGTTAAATTTATTCAGATTGGTCCACTTCATCTGTATCATGTTTATTGAAAGTATGAAAAAAAAAATTAAATGCTGGACTATGTTTTTTTATTATTTTTTTTACGATAATAGCCAAACAATAGCTATGGGAAATGGGAAAATCGCCAAAATTGGAACTTTCAAAGGACCATAGCTAAAAGAGAAGTGCACCACCATAAGATGTTTTCTTCGCCAATTATTTTTTTAAAAGTCATATAAACTTAAAAAGAATCGGGCTAATAAAAGAAGTAAAATTTTGGTATTTTGTTTTGGCTCTTCGGAGGTGTACATCCTTAACTCATACTGTCTTGTGGTATTACAAAAACATAAAAAAAGATTGAAAAAAAGTGATTGTATCCAAAAAAGGGGGAAGATTTTATATACTAATTGTAATAACTATTTGAAAATTTGTACGCTTCACTAGTCGAGCTTGTTTGAACTGGTCAAAATTAGACAAAATTAAGATATGATTTTTTGCTCACACCATTTTCCATTTTTACTTATTACCGCTAACATATATTCCATTATCATGCCTTATATATCATGTACTGTATTACGACGCTAGATTAAAACTGACGAGGAAAGGTAACACATGGCCACCGAAAGATTTATTATTGTGAAGCCATGGTGGTCGAGCGGTCTAGCGCGTCGGATACAGTGCAGACGATTTGATGTCACGATATCTCAGAAGCATGAGTTCGAATCCCGGCGAGGGAAGAACAAAAAATTTGCAAAAGCAAATTTACAGATCTAACATTGTTGGGTTGATGTTTAGATGACTTATATATATTACTGTTACAGTGAATTTGTATAATCAGTGATTATGTAGAATCCCTGACATTTTCAGGGATTATGTAGAATCACTGGCTAGTTTAGGGAGTATAGATGATCACTTAAATTTTCAGGGTTTATGTATAATCACTATAAAAAACGTCAGGGATTATCCATAATAACTGAAATGAAGAAATATCTTATTTATAAAGAAAATGAATGAAAGTCATATATTTTTTTCTATAAAATCATATTAATACATCATGATAAACATCAATTGTAAAATGTATAGCACAATATGTCACAATGAAAACCTCTTTTTTTTCTAAATGTTAGGCATAATAAATTAAAATGGTAAACACAATATATTATAATGATATGCTTCAAATCTGTTTTTATAACAATATCCACATTTAAAAAAATCTTTTTCTTCACAAATCGAATCAGATTTGACGACACGCCTAAGAGAAATAAAATGTTAAGAAAAAACATCTGAAGGTTACCCCATTAAAAGGAAATAAGTAATCTCGAACTGATTCGACCAAAATACCATGTTTAGTGGCCAGGTGATATTCTTTTTCAGACTTTTTGTGAACAATTGCAATTATGATTTTGGGTTTCCCTTTCCTTTTTTACCCATTTGGAATTGCTATGAGAATATCCATTTCACGCTTGCTTTTAGTAAACAAACAATACAAAGTCATGTAAAGTATTTTTTAAAGGGAATGTTGATATTATTAATTTTGAAGTGTTCAACTTAAAATCTCGAAACCCTGTGTTGGTTACATCTTTAAGACCATCCTTTGTATTTAAAAGCAAAATTATTTCACCTGGACAAATAATATCAACATTATAGAAACTTCTACCATCTCTAACTCAAAATATTGACAATTCTGTGTTAATGGGGTCTAAAATTCACTTCGACAGCTTCAGACGTACTAGATTTTTTTTATACCTTTTTTAACTGGACCAAATTACTACTTAACATAAAGATTCAGCACCTAAATTTTGTTAACATGTAATTTCATCCTCTAACTTAATATTGCATGCATTAAATATCAAGCAATAAATTTGGAAAGTGTAACACCAACATATTCCAAATTATAAACTGTACACACTATGGACAACAGAGGAAGATTAAGGGAGACCCACGGGGCTCCGGTCCCCACTTTTTTAGGATATGTTGGTTGGTTATATAGGGATTCATTGAAACGTGACGGGAGGTGGCCCCTCTAAGCCAGTCAGTGGGCCCCCACTTATGAATTTTTTTTGATCCGCCACTGGGCAATAACTGTGTCCTTGGACCAATTATGATTTCAGCCGTGTACCACCTTCACTTGTTATCCATTCGATGGATCTGTTGTAAAGTTGTCACTTGTTTAGAAGTATATATATATATATATATATATATGTTACAGGCATTTTCTAAATTTAGGCATTTTGTAAAATGACTAAATTTTCAGGCAATTTAGAAAATGTCTATCCTTGACAGGCATTATACAAAATGACTGAAAATACCTAGTCATTTTGAAAAAAAACTGAAATTCTGTGACAAAATTCCACAAATTGCCTGAGGAGTTTTAGGCAATTCGTAGAGGGAGGATATCATTGAGATGCATGTGACAAAAGTGGATAAAAAATATCTTGCAAAAAATAACTAACGGTTTGTTTGAATTAATTGACTCTCCAAAAGCCAGATGGGAAGGTTTTTATTTCTTATGATATGTTCTTTTTAGTGAAACTATGTTAAGTACGTACCCACTCTGTATTTCAGATACAAATAGTGAATTTAGGATTATTTTGTCAAAATAGTAGAAGGATAAATTTTTCTGTCATAAGAACAAAATTTGCAATCGAAATTTTAGAAAATCTAGATTCAAAACAGTAAAGTAAAACATATGAAGTAGGGAAACATTCGTTTTTAATTGACTGATTGTTGTTTTTTTGCTTCAGTCGCAAATATGTCATGCATTTTTAATACGTGAACAATTTGGTTACAATTCGTTTTGGTTATTTCTACAGTGGATTGACCTAAATAAAGGACATACATTTAGGCTGCAGCTTGTAATTGAAATAAAGGTATTATTATTATTAGGACAGGAACAGAAAATCCCCCTTGCAGAACAGCCATAGAGTTCTTAACGTGCAGAAAGTGTTGATTGATAGGGCAATATCTCCTTAAGGGGTTGATTGACAATTGACTTAATTGTTGATATTACTTTACTGAACATTATCGCTGTTAATATCTCTCTCTATTGTTATATTGAAGATTATAACCGCAAACTGCAATATTTTCATAAATTACCAATTCAGGGGCAGCAATCTAACAACGGGATGTCCGATCGTCTGAAAATGTTAGGGCTGATAGACCTTAACCTGATGAAATTGTTAACCCTCATGTCAAAATTGCTCTAAATGAATTATATTTAGAGATATATTAAGCCAAAAACTGTATTTTACCCCTATGTTCAATTTTTAACCATATTGGCTATGTTGTTTTGCAATCGGGGATTAATAGGACAGATTTATTAAACAAGATACTCTAATAAAGGTTGTGGCCAAGTTTTGTTAAATTTGACTTAGTAGTTGCATAGGAGAACATGTTTGTGAAAGTTAACAGACGAAGACGGACGACAGCTGCCAAGTGATGAGAAAAGCACACTTGGTCCCGTTGTCTAGGAGAGCTAGAAATTGACAAAGAAAAGAAAAATTACAGTGCTTTGGCAGGAGAAGCGTCTTCAGCTTAAGAGGGATCACCCGTCATTGGCAGATCTGCTTCAGTCCGTTTTAAAAGCTATAATCCAAAAGATGCAAGTTAAACGAATCATGATAATTAAGGTCTTTCCTTTTTCTATAAGGAAAGACCTTACTGTATTTCTTCTGATTATTATTATTATTAAGGTCTTTCCTTTCTTAATGGAAAGACCTTACTGTATTTCGTTTGTTTATTAGGTCTTTCCACTTTTCCGTGGAAAGACCTATTGGATTTCTTCTGATTATTAGGTCTTTCCACTTTTCCGTGGAAAGACCTATTGGTTTTCTTCTGATTATTATTAGGTCTTTCAACCTTTCAGGTGAAAGACCTATAGGTTTTGTTCTGATTATTATTATTAGGTCTTTCAACCTTTCGGTTGAAAGACCTATAGGTTTTGTTCTGATTATTATTAGGTCTTTCCACTTTTCCGTGGAAAGACCTATTGGATTTCTTCTGATTATTAGGTCTTTCCACTTTTCCGTGGAAAGACCTATTGGATTTCTTCTGATTATTATTAGGTCTTTCCACTTTTCCGTGGAAAGACCTATTGGATTTCTTCTGATTATTATTATTTTTTTTTTTCTTCCGCCTAATTTTTTTCCTTCGCTGTTTTTTTGTTTCACAAGATGTTGCTTAGATTTTTGGAATATGATATCGAACAGTTTATACGCTTTTGAAACCAACTCTGCTTAACCAAATACTTTCCCAAATAAGAGTTATCTCCCCGAACACTGTTTTTCTTGTTATCTCTAAGGCTTCGCCACCGTATAAGAAACCGACAAATTTATTTTTCCAAAATGCTCGTTATATCCTCAGGATGTTCTGTTTTATTTTGACCGAAGCCGTATAAAGATTCCATATGAGAGTTATCCCCCCTTTTATGTTTGATATAAGAATATGCATTTCTAACTGGTAAACCATAAGTGATAGAGACCTAGGGTCTTTTGATTTAAGATCCTTGGTCCAAAAAAATGAAAATAAGGTCAAGGTCAAAGGTCAAGGTCATATTATAAATTTTGATTTTGGCTTATTTTCCCTTATTTTCATTAACCTTATAAGATATCGATAAATTATTTTTACTAAATTGTAAGTTGCGACATGTCATAACTTATAAATTTTGGTTGCAAGGGTGCGTAGACAATAAATGGGAGTTTTCGCCCCTCTTATATTTAGAATTATGCGTAAAGTGATATTACTTATTAACCATACATATTAGAGACCTAGGGTCTTTTGATTTGAGATCCTCAGTTTGTGACCTTGAAATTGAGGTCAAGGTCATAGGTAAATTTGGCGTTTTAGATTATGACCTTTGGTTAAAATTCATATCTATACATCATAAAGCCATAGGAACTGACATTTTAGACTGATTTTTAATATTTTAATATCAAAATAGATATTTACTGGTGGAAAGACCTTCAATTGTTCTCTGAACAATTGGTTTTTAATTATTATTATTTTTTTTTTTAATTTTTTTTTTTCTTCCGCCTAATTTTTTTCCTTCGCTGTTTTTTTGTTTCGCAAGATGTCGCTTAGATTTTTGGAATATGATATCGAACAGTTTATACGCTTTTGAAACCAACTCGTTTTAACCGAATACTTTCCCAAATAAGAGTTATCTCCCCGAACACTGTTTTTCTTGTTATCTCTAAGGCTTCGCAACCGTATAAGAAACCGACAAATTTATTTTTCCAAATTGCTCGTTATATCCTTAGGATGTTCTGTTTTATTTTGACCGAAGCCGTATATAGATTCCATATGACAGTTATCCCCCCTTTTATGTTTGATATAAGAATTTGCATTTCTAACTGGTAAACCATAAGTGATAGAGACCTAGGGTCTTTTGATTTGAGGTCCTTGGTCCAAAAAAATGAAAATAAGGTCAAGGTCAAAGGTCAAGGTCATATTATAAATTTTGATTTTGGCTTATTTCCACTTATTTTCAAAAGCTGTATAACTTATCGACAAATTATTTTTACTAAATTGTTAGTTGCGACATGTCGTAACTTATAAATTTTGGTTGAAAGGGTGCGTAGACAATAAATGGGAGTTTTCGCCCCTCTTATGTTTAGAATTATGCGTAAAGTGATATTACTCATAAACCATACATATTAAGGAACTAGTGTCTTTAGGTTTGAGATCCTTAGTCTATGACCTTGGAATTGAGGTCAAGGTAATAGGTTAATTGGACGTTCTAGATTTTGACCTTTGCTCCAAATTCATATTTAGACATCATCAAGTCATAGGAACTGACATATCAACTGAATTTTTAATATTTTCACATCAAAATATGTTGTAAGTGGTGGAAAGACCATCAATGGTTCTCTGAACAATTGGTTTTTAATTATTTTTTTTTTTCTTCCGCCAACTTTTTGTTCTTTCACTGTTTTTTTTTTCGCAAGATGTCGCTAAGATATATGGTATATGATATCAAACAGTTAATACGCTTCTGAAACTGACATCGCCTAACAAAAAACTTTACCTTGTAAAAGTTATCTCCCCGAACACTGTTTTTCTTGTTATCTCTAAGGCTTCGCAACTGTATAAGAAACCGACAAATTTATTTTTCCAAATTGCTCGTTATATCCTCAGGATGTTCTGTTTCATTTGGACCGAAGCTATCCGGAGACTCCATATGAGAGTTATCCCCCTTTTATATATGATATAAGTGATTTGCATTTCTAACTGGTAAACCATAAGCGATAGAGACCTAGGGTCTTTCGATTTAAGATCCTTGGTCCAAAAAAATGAAAATTAGGTCGAGGTCAAAGGTCAAGGTCAAATTTTAAATTTTGATTTTGGCTTATTTTCACTTACTTCATTAATTTTATAAGATTGCGACAAATTATTTTTACTAAATTGTTAGTTGCGACATGTTGTAACTTATAAATTTTGATTGGAAGGGTGCGTAGACAATAAATGGGAGTTTTTTGCCCCTCTTATATTTAGAATTATGCGTAAAGTGATATTACTCATAAACCATACATAATACTGACCTAGGGTCTTTTGATTTGGGATCCTTAGCTTATGACCTTGAAATTGAGGTCAAGGTCATAGGTTAATTGGACGTTCTATATTTTGACCTTTGCTCGAAATTCATATTTTTATATCATAAAGACATAGCAACTGACATTTTCAATTGAATCTTAATATTTTTATATCAAAATAGATCCTTATTGGTTGAAAGACCTTCAATTGTTCTTTGAACAATTGGTTTTTAATTATTATTATTTTTTTTTTTCTTCCGCCAACTTTTTTTTCCTTCACTGTTTTTTTGTTTCCCAAGATGTCGCTTGGATATATGGTATATTATATCGAACAGTTAAAACGCTTCTGAAAATGACACCGCGTAACAAAAAACTTTACCTTGTAAGAGTTATCTCCCCGAACACTGTTTTTCTTGTTATCTCTCAGGCCTCGCAACTGTGTAAGAAATCGACAAATTTATTTTTCCAAATTGCTCGTTATATCCTCAGGATGTTCTGTTTTATTTTGACCAAAGCTATCCGGAGACTCCATATGAGCGTTATCCCCCCTTTTGTATATGATATAAGTGATATGCATTTCTAACTGGTAAACCATAAGTGATAGAGACCTAGGGTCTTTTGATTTAAGATCCTTGGTCCAAAAAAATCAAAAGTTGGTCAAGGTCAAAGGTCAAGGTCAAATTCTAAATTTTGATTTTGGCTTATTTTCACTTATTTTCATTAACCTAATAAGATATCGATAAATTATTTTTACTAAATTGTTAGTTGCGACATGTCGTAACTTATAAATTTTGGTTGCAAGGGTGCGTAGACAATAAATGGGAGTTTTCGCCCCTCTTATATTTAGAATTATGCGTAAAGTGATATTACTCATGAACCATTCATATTAAGGAACTAGTGTGTTTTGATTCGAGATGTTTAGTCTATGACCTTGAAATTGAGGTCAAGGTCAAAGGTTAATTGGACGTTCTAGATTTTGACCTTTGCTTTAAATTCATTTTTATACATCATAAAGCCATAGGAACTGACATTTTCAACTGAATTTTAATATTTTCATATCAAAATAGATCTTTATTAGTTGAAAGACCTTCAATTGTTCTTTGGACAATTGGTTTTTAATTATTTTTTTTTTCTTCCGCCAACTTTTTTTACCTTCGCTGTTTTTTTGTTTCGCAAGATGTCGCTTAGATATATGGTATATGATATCGAACAGTTAATACGCTTCTCAAACTGACACCGCATAACAAAAAACTTTACCTTGTAAGAGTTATCTCCCCGAACACTGTTTTTCTTGTTATCTCTAAGGCTTCGCAACCGTATAAGAAACCGACAAATTTATTTTACCAAATTGCTCGTTACATCCTCAGGATGATTTGATTACTTTTGACCGAAGCTATCCGGAGACTCCATATGAGAGTTATCCCCCCTTTTATATATGATATAGGTGATATGCATTTCTAACTGGTAAACCATAAGTGATAGAGACCCAGGGTCTTTTGATTTAAGATCCTTGGTCCAAAAAAATGAAAATTAGGTGAAGGTCAAAGGTCAAGGTTTAATTCTAAATTTTGATTTTGGCTTATTTTCAATTATTTTCATTAACCTTATAAGATATCCACAAATTATTTTTCCTAAATTGTTAGTTGCGACATGTCGTAACTTATAAATTTTGGTTGCAAGGGTGCGTAGACAATAAATGGGAGTTTCCGCCCCTCTTATATTTAGAATTATGCGTAAAGTGATATTACTCATGAACCATACATAATACAGACCAAGGGTCTTTTGATTTGGGATCCTTGGTTTATGACCTTGAAATTGAGGTCAAGGTCATAGGTTAATTGGACGTTCTAGATTTTGACCTTTGCTTGAACTTCATATTTATACATCATTAAGCCATAGGAACTGACATTTTCAACTGAATTTTAATATTTTCATATCTAAATAGATCCTTATTGGTTGAAAGACCTTCAATTGTTCTCTGAACAATTGGTTTTTAATTAGGTCTTTCAACCTTTCAGTTGAAAGACCTATAGGGTTTGTTCTGATTATTAGGTCTTTCAACCTTTCAGGTGAAAGACCTATAGGGTTTGTTTCTGATTATTAGGTCTTTCCACTTTTCCGTGGAAAGACCTATTGGATTTCTTCTGATTATTAGGTCTTTCCACTTTTCCGTGGAAAGACCTATTGGATTTCTTCTGATTATTATTTTTTTTTTTTTTCTTCCGCCTAATTTGTTTCCTTCGCTGTTTTTTTGTTTTGCAAGATGTCGCTTAGATTTTTGGAATATGATATCGAATAGTTTATACGCTTTTGAAACCAACTCGTTTAAACCGAATACTTTCCCAAATAAGAGTTATCTCCCCGAACACTGTTTTTTCTTGTTATCTCTAAGGCTTCGCAACCGTATAAGAAACCGACAAATTTATTTTTCCAAATTGCTCGTTATATCCTTAGGATGTTCTGTTTTATTTTGACCGAAGCCGTATATTGATTCCATATGACAGTTATCCCCCCTTTTATGTTTGATATAAGAATTTGCATTTCTAACTGGTAAACCATAAGTGATAGAGACCTAGGGTCTTTTGATTTGAGGTCCTTGGTCCAAAAAAATGAAAATAAGGTCAAGGTCAAAGGTCAAGGTCATATTATAAAATTTGATTTTGGCTGATTTTCACTTATTTTCAAAAGCCGTATAACTTATCGACAAATATTTTTACTAAATTGTTAGTTGCGACACGTGGTAACACGTAGATTTTAGTCGAAAGAGTACGTAGACATTTGATGCCAGTTTTGCCCCCTTTTATATCCAATATTAGTTGTAAGGTAATTCAACTCATTAACTATATATAGTAGAGGCCTAGAGTCTTTTGATTTGAGGTCCTTGGTTGATGACCTCGAAATTGAGCTCAAGGTCATAGGTAAATGTAACGTTCTAGATTTTGACCTTTGCTTTTACCTCATATGTATACATGATCAAGACTTGGGACTTTTTAAATTAGGTTGCAAGCAATGTGATCTAGAAAAAGACAACCGGAAGTGACCTTTTGTAAACCGGAAATAGCTATATTTATTAGGTCTTTCCACTTTTCCGTGGAAAGACCTATTGGATTTCTTCTGATTATTAGGTCTTTCCACTTTTCCGTGGAAAGACCTATTGGTTTTCTTCTGATTATTATTATTTTTTTTCTTCCGCCAACTTTTTGTTCCTTCGCAATTTTTTTGTTTCGCAAGATGTCGCTTAGATATATGGTATATGATATCGAGCAATTAATACGCTTTTGAAACTGACACCGCGTAACCAAAATCTTTTCAATGTAAGAGTTATCTCCCTGAACACTGTTTTTCTTGTGATCGCTTAATATTCGCAACCGTATAAGAAACCGACAAATTTATTTTACCAAATTGCTCGTTATATCCTCAGGATGATTTGATTGATTTTGACCGAAGCTTTCTGGAGACTCCATATGAGAGTTATTTCCCCTTTTATATTTGATATAAGTGATATGCATTTTTAACTGGAAAACCATAAGTGTTAGAGGCCTAGGGTCTTTTGTTTTGAGGTCCTTGGTCCAAAAAATTGAAAATGAGGTCAAGGTCAAAGGTCAAGGTCATGATCAAAATTTTGATTTTGGCTTGTTATCACTTATTTTCAGAAATCATATAAGATATTGACAAAATATTTTCATAAAATTGTTAGTTACGACATGTAGTAACACATTAATTTTAGTCGAAAGGGTACGTAGACATTTGACGTGAGTTTTCCCCCTTTTTATATCTAATATCATATGTATGGTAATATAACTCATAAACAATATAAAGTAGAGGACTAAAGTCTTTTGATTTGAGGTCCTTGGTTGATGACCTTGAAATTGAGCTCAAGGTCATTGGCAAAATTAACGTTCTAGATTTTGACCTTTGCTTTTACCTCATATGTATACATGATAAAGACATGGGACTTTTTGCAATAGGTTGCAAGCAATGTGACCTTGTAAAAGCCAACCGGAAGTGACCTTTTGTTTACCGGAAGTAGCTATTTTTTGTTCTAAATAAATGTAAAAGTATATAGAACCATATATTTTTGGAATCAGTGTCAATTAAACTATCAAACTATACCGGAAATTACGTCGTTTGAACCGGAAGTTAACAATTATCTCCCTTATCTATATCTTTTTGCATAGAAACCATACATTTTTGGAATCAACGTTCAATAAGCTGTCATTTGACGGTTCAATTGACATTTAAAACCAAATTTTTAATATTTTCATATAAAAAAAGATCCTTACTGGTGGAAAGACCATCAATGGTTCTCTGAACAATTGGTTTTTAATTATTATTATTATTATTATTTTTTTTTTTTTCATCCGCCTAATTTTTTTCCTTCGCTGTTTTTTTGTTTCGCAAGTTGTCGCTTAGATTTTTGGAATATGATATCAAACAGTTTATACGCTTTTGAAACCAACTCGTTTTAACCAAATACTTTCCCAAATAAGAGTTATCTCCCCGAACACTGTTTCTCTTGTTATCTCTAAGGCTTCGCAACCTTATAAGAAACCGACAAATTTATTTTTCCAAATTGCTCGTTATATCCTCAGGATGTTCTGTTTTATTTTGACCGAAGCCGTATATAGATTCCATATGAGAGTTATCCCCCCTTTTATGTTTGATATAAGAATTTGCATTTCTAACTGGTAAACCATAAGTGATAGAGACCTAGGGTCTTTTGATTTGAGGTCCTTGGTCCAAAAAAATGAAAATAAGGTCAAGGTCAAAGGTCAAGGTCATATTATAAAATTTGATTTTGGCTGATTTTCACTTATTTTCAAAAGCCGTATAACTTATCGACAAATTATTTTTTACTAAATTGTTAGTTGCGACATGTGGTAACACGTAGATTTTAGTCGAAAGAGTACGTAGACATTTGATGCCAGTTTTGCCCCCTTTTATATCTAATATTAGTTGTAAGGTAATACAACTCATTAACTATATATAGTAGAGGCCTAGAGTCTTTTGATTTGAGGTCCTTGGTTGATGACCTCGAAATTGAGCTCAAGGTCATAGGTAAATGTAACGTTCTAGATTTTGACCTTTGCTTTTACCTCATATGTATACAAGATCAAGACTTGGGACTTTTTAAATTAGGTTGCAAGCAATGTGATCTAGAAAAAGACAACCGGAAGTGACCTTTTGTAAACCGGAAGTAGCTATATTTTGTACTTCATTAATGAAAAAGTATATAGAACCATATATTTTTGGAATCAGTGTCACTTTAACTATCAAACTATACCGGAAATAACATCGTTTGAACCGGAAGTAAACAATTATCTCCCTTATCTATATCTTTTTCCATAGAAACCATACATTTTTGGAATTAGCGTTCAATAAGCTGTCATTTGACGGTACAATTGACATTTAAAACCAAATTTTAATATTTTCATATAAAAAAAAGGTCTTAACTGGTGGAAAGACCATCAATGGTTCTCTGAACAATTGGTTTTTAATTATTATTATTATTATTATTATTATTATTATTATTTTTTTTTTTTTTTTTTTTCTTCCGCCAACTTTTTTTTCCTTCGCTGTTTTTTTGTTTCACAAGATGTCGCTTAGATATTTGGTATATGATATCGAACAGTTATTGCGATTCTGAAACCGACACCGCGTAACAAAAAACTTTACCTTGTAAGAGTTATCTCCCCGAACACTATTTTTCTTGTGGCCACTACTCCTTCGCAACCGTATAAGAAACCGACAAATTTATTTTTCCAAATTCCTCGTTATATCCTTAGGATGTTCTGTTTCATTTCAACCGAAGCTATCCGGAGACTCCATATGATAGTTATCCCCCCTTTTATATATGATATCAGTGATATGCATTTCTAACTGGTAAACTATAAGTGATAGAGACCTAGGGTCTTTTGATTTAAGATCCTTGGTCCAAAAAAATTAAAATTAGGTCAAGGTCAAAGGTCAAGGTCAAAATCTAAATTTGATTTTGGCTTATTTTCACTCTTTTTCAATAACCTTATAAGATATCAACAAATTATTTTTACTTAATTGTTAGTTGCGACATGTCGTAACTTAAAATTTTTGATTGGAAGGGTGCGTAGACCATAAACGGGAGTTTTTGCCCCTCTTATATTTAGAATTATGCGTAAAGTGATATTACTCATGAACCATACATACTACTGACCTAGGGTCTTTTGATTTGGGATCCTTGGTTTATGACCTTGAAATTGGGGTCAAGGTCATAGGTTAATTGGACGTTCTAGATTTTGACCTTTGCTCCAAATTCATATTTTCATATCATAAAGCCATAGCAACTGACATTTTCAACTGAATCTTAATATTTTCATATCAAAATAGATCCTTATTGGTTGAAAGACCTTCAATTGTTCTTTGAACAATTGGTTTTTAATTATTATTATTATTTTTTTTTTTTTTTCTTCCGCCAACTTTTTTTTCCTTCGCTGTTTTTTTGTTTCACAAGATATCGCTTAGATATAAGGTAAATGATATCGAACAGTTAATAGGCTTCTGAAACTGACACTGCGTAACAAAAAAATGTACCTTGTAAGAGTTATCTCCCCGAACACTGTTTTTCTTGTGGCTACTACTCCTTTGCAACCGTATAAGAAACCGACAAATTTATTTTTCCAAATTGCTCGTTCTATCCTTAGGATGTTCTGTTTCATTTAAATCGAAGCTATCCGGAGACTCCATATGAGAGTTATCCCCCCTTTTATATATGATATCAGTGATATGCATTTCTAACTGGTAAACTATAAGTGATAGAGACCTAGGGTCTTTTGATTTAAGATCCTTGGTCCATAAAAATGAAAATTAGGTCAAGGTCTAAGGTCAAGGTCAAATTATAAATTTTGAGTTTGGCTTATTTTCACCTTTTTTCATTAACCTTATAAGATATCGACAATTTTTTTTTACTAAATTGTTAGTTGCGACATGTCGTAACTTATAAATTTTGGTTGCAAGGGTGCGTAAACAATAAAAGGGAGTTTTCGCCCCTCTTATATTAAGAATTATGCGTAAAGTGATTTTACTCATGAACCATACATATTAAGGAACTAGTGTCTTTTTATTTGAGATGTTTAGTCTATGACCTTGAAATTGAGGTCAAGGTCATAGGTTATTTGGACGTTCTAGATTTTGACCTTTGGTCGAAATTCATTTTTATACATCATAAAGCTATAGGAACTGACATTTTCAACTGAATCTTAATATTTTCATATCAAAATACATCCTTATTGGTTGAAAGACCTTCAATTGTTCTTTGAACAATTGGTTTTTAATTAGGTCTTTCAACCTTTCTGTTGAAAGACCTATTGTATTCGTTCTGATTATTAGGTCTTTCAACCTTTCAGTTGAAAGACCTATAGGGTTTATTCTGATTATTAGGTCTTTCAACCTTGCAGTTGAAAGACCTATTGTATTTGTTCTGATTATTATTATTATTATTATTAGGTCTTTCAACCTTTCAGGTGAAAGACCTATAGGGTTTGTTCTGATTATTATTATTATTAGGTCTTTCAACCTTTCTGTTGAAAGACCTATTGTATTCGTTCTGATTATTAGGTCTTTCAACCTTTCAGGTGAAAGACCTATAGGGTTTGTTCTGATTATTATTATTATTATTATTATTATTATTATTATTATTATTTTTTTTTTTTTTTTTTTCTTCCGCCAACTTTTTTTTCCTTCGCTGTTTTTTTGTTTCACAAGATGTCGCTTAGATATTTGGTATATGATATCGAACAGTTAATGCGCTTCTGAAACTGACACCGCGTAACAAAAACCTTTACCTTGTAAGAGTTATCTCCCCAAACACTGTTTTTCTTGTGGCCACTACTACTTCGCAACCGTATAAGAAACCGACAAATTATTTTTCCAAATTGCTCGTTATATCCTTAGGATGTTCTGTTTCATTTCAACGGAAGCTATCCGGAGACTCCATATGAGAGTTATCCCCCCTTTTATATATGATATCAGTGATATGCATTTCTAACTGGTAAACTATAAGTGATAGAGACCTAGGGTCTTTTGATTTAAGATCCTTGGTCCAAAAAAATGAAAATTAGGTCAAGGTCAAAGGTCAAGGTCAAATTTTTAATTTTGATTTGGCTTATTTTCACCTTTTTTCATTAACTTTATAAGATATCGACAATTTTTTTTTACTAAATTGTTAGTTGCGACATGTCGTAACTTATAAATTTTGGTTACGAGGGTGCGTAAACAATAAAAGGGAGTTTTCGCCCCTCTTATATTAAGAATTATGCGTAAAGTGATTTTACTCATTAACCATACATATTAAGGAACTAGTGTCTTTTTATTTGAGATGTTTAGTCTATGACCTTGAAATTGAGGTCAAGGTCAAAGGTTAATTGGACGTTCTAGATTTTGACCTTTGCTTTAAATTCATATTTATTCATCATAAAGCCATAGGAACTGACATTTTCAACTGAATTTTAATATTTTCATATCAAAATAGATCTTTATTAGTTGAAAGACCTTCAATTGTTCTTTGAACAATTGGTTTTTAATTATTATTATTATTATTATTTTTTTTTTTTTTTTCGCCAACTTTTTTGTCCTTCGCTTTTTTTTTGTTTCACAAGATGTCGCTTAGATATTTGGTATATAATATCGAACAGTTAATGCGCTTCTGAAACTGACACCGCGTAACAAAAACCTTTACCTTGTAAGAGTTATCTCCCCAAACACTGTTTTTCTTGTGGCCACTACTACTTCGCAACCGTATAAGAAACCGACAAATTTATTTTTCCAAATTGCTCGTTATATCCTTAGGATGTTCTGTTTCATTTCAACGGAAGCTATCCGGAGACTCCATATGAGAGTTATCCCCCCTTTTATATATGATATCAGTGATATGCATTTCTAACTGGTAAACTATAAGTGATAGAGACCTAGGGTCTTTTGATTTAAGATCCTTGGTCCAAAAAAAATGAAAATTAGGTCAAGGTCAGAGGTCAAGGTCAAATTCTTAATTTTGATTTTGGCTTTTTTTTCACCTTTTTTCATTAACCTTATAAGATACCTACAATTTTTTTTTTACTAAATTGTTAGTTGCGACATGTCGTAATGTATAAATTTTGGTTGCGAGGGTGCGTAAACAATAAAAGGGAGTTTTCGCCCCTCTTATATTAAGAATTATGCATAAAGTGATTTTACTCATGAACCATACATATTAAGGAACTAGTGTCTTTTTATTTGAGATGTTTAGTCTATGACCTTGAAATTGAGGTCAAGGTCATAGGTTAATTGGACGTTCTAGATTTTGACCTTTGCTTAAAATTCATATTTATACATCATTAAGCCATAGGAACTGACATTTTCAACTGAATTTTAATATTTTCATATCTAAATAGATCCTTATTGGTTGAAAGACCTTCAATTGTTCTCTGAACAATTGGTTTTTAATTATTATTATTATTATTAGGTCTTTCAACCTTTCAGGTGAAAGACCTATAGGGTTTGTTCTGATTATTATTATTATTATTAGGTCTTTCAACCTTTCAGTTGAAAGACCTATAGGGTTTGTTCTGATTATTATTATTATTATTTTTTTTTTTTTTCTTCCGCCAACTTTTTTTTCCTTCGCTGTTTTTTTGTTTCACAAGATATCGCTTAGATATAAGGTAAATGATATCGAACAGTTAATACGCTTCTGAAACTGACACCGCGTAACAAAAAACTGTACCTTGTAAGAGTTATCTCCCCGAACACTGTTTTTCTTGTGGCCACTACTCCTTCGCAACCGATAAGAAACCGACAAATTTATTTTTCCAAATTGCTCGTTATATCCTTAGGATGTTCTGTTTCATTTCAACCGAAGCTATCCGGAGACTCCATATGAGAGTTATCCCCCCTTTTATATATGATATCAGTGATATGCATTTCTAACTGGTAAACTATAAGTGATAGAGACCTAGGGTCTTTTGATTTAAGATCCTTGGTCCAAAAAAATTAAAATTAGGTCAAGGTCAAAGGTCAAGGTCAAATTCTTAATTTTGATTTTGGCTTATTTTCACCTTTTTTCATTAACCTTATAAGATATCGACAATTTTTTTTTACTAAATTGTTAGTTGTGACAGTCGTAACTTATAAATTTTGGTTGCAAGGGTGCGTAAACAATAAAAGGGAGTTTTCGCCCCTCTTATATTAAGAATTATGCGTAAAGTGATTTTACTCATGAACCATACATATTAAGGAACTAGTGTCTTTTTTTTTTAATATGTTTAGTCTATGACCTTGAAATTGAGGTCAAGGTCATAGGTAAATTGGACGTTCTAGATTTTGACCTTTGCTTAAAATTCATATTTATACATCATTAAGCCATAGGAACTGACATTTTCAACTGAATTTTAATATTTTCATATCTAAATAGATCCTTATTGGTTGAAAGACCTTCAATTGTTCTTTGAACAATTGGTTTTTAATTATTAGGTCTTTCAACCTTTCTGTTGAAAGACCTATTGTATTCGTTCTGATTATTATATTATTATTATTATTTTTTTTTTTTTTTTTTTTCTTCCGCCAAATTTTTTTTCCTTCGCTGTTTTTTTGTTTCATAAGATGTCGCTTAGAAATTTGGTATATGATATCGAACAGTTAATGCGCTTCTGAAACTGACACCGCGTAACAAAAACCTAAACCTTGTAAGAGTTATCTCCCCGAACACTGTTTTTCTTGTGGCCACTAAGGCTTCGCAACCGTATAAGAAACCGACAAATTTATTTTTCCAAATTGCTCGTTATATCCTCAGGATGTTCTGTTTCATTTCAACCGAAGCTATCCGGAGACTCCATATGAGAGTTATCCCCCCTTTTATATATGATATCAGTGATATGCATTTCTAACTGGTAAACTATAAGTGATAGAGACCTAGGGTCTTTTGATTTAAGATCCTTGGTCCAAAAAAATGAAAATTAGGTCAAGGTCAAAGGTCAAGGTCAAATTCTAAATTTTGATTTTGGCTTATTTTCACTTATTCTCATTAACTTTATAAGATTTCGACAAATTCTTTTTACTAAATTGTTAGTTGCGACATGTCGTAACTTAAAATTTTTGATTGGAAGGCTGCGTAGACAATAAACGGGAGTTTTTGCCCCTCTTATATGTAGAATTATGCATAAAGTGATATTACTCATGAACCATACATACTACTGACCTAGGGTCTTTTGATTTGGGATCCTTGGTTTATGACCTTGAAATTAAGGTCAAGGTCATAGGTTAATTGGACGTTCTAGATTTTGACCTTTGCTCGAAATTCATATTTTCATATCATAAAGCCATAGCAACTGACATTTTCAACTGAATCTTAATATTTTCATATCAAAATAGATCCTTATTGGTTGAAAGACCTACAATTGTTCTTTGAACAATTGGTTTTTAATTATTATTATTATTATTTTTTTTTTTTTTTTTTTTTTTTCTTCCGCCAACTTTTTTTTCCTTCGCTGTTTTTTTGTTTCACAAGATGTCGCTTAGATATTTGGTATATGATATCGAACAGTTAATGCGCTTCTGAAACTGACACCGCGTAACAAAAACCTTTACCTTGTAAGAGTTATCTCCCCAAACACTGTTTTTCTTGTGGCCACTACTACTTCGCAACCGTATAAGAAACCGACAAATTTATTTTTCCAAATTGCTCGTTATATCCTTAGGATGTTCTGTTTCATTTCAACGGAAGCTATCCGGAGACTCCATATGAGAGTTATCCCCCCTTTTATATATGATATCAGTGATATGCATTTCTAACTGGTAAACTATAAGTGATAGAGACCTAGGGTCTTTTGATTTAAGATCCTTGGTCCAAAAAAAATGAAAATTAGGTCAAGGTCAAAGGTCAAGGTCAAATTCTTAATTTTGATTTTGGCTTATTTTCACCTTTTTTCATTAACTTTATAAGATATCGACAATTTTTTTACTAAATTGTTAGTTGCGACATGTCGTAACTTATAAATTTTGGTTGCGAGGGTGCGTAAACAATAAAAGGGAGTTTTCGCCCCTCTTATATTAAAATTATGCGTAAAGTGATTTTACTCATTAACCATACATATTAAGGAACTAGTGTCTTTTTATTTGAGATGTTTAGTCTATGACCTTGAAATTGAGGTCAAGGTCAAAGGTTAATTGGACGTTCTAGATTTTGACCTTTGCTTTAAATTCATATTTATTCATCATAAAGCCATAGGAACTGACATTTTCAACTGAATTTTAATATTTTCATATCAAAATAGATCTTTATTAGTTGAAAGACCTTCAATTGTTCTTTGAACAATTGGTTTTTTAATTTTTATTTTTTTTCTTCCGCCAACTTTTTTTTACTTCGCTGTTTTTTTTTGTTTCACAAGATGTCGCTTAGATATTTAGTATATGATATCGAACAGTTAATGCGCTTCTGAAACTGACACCGCGTAACAAAAACCTTTACCTTGTAAGAGTTATCTCCCCGAACACTGATTTTCTTGTGGCCACTAAGGCTTCGCAACCGTATAAGAAACTGACAAATTTATTTTTCCAAATTGCTCGTTATATCCTCAGGATGTTCTGTTTCATTTTGACCGAAGCTATCTGGAGACTCCATATGAGAGTTATCCCCCCTTTTATATATGATATCAGTGATATGCATTTCTAACTGGTAAACCATAAGTGATAGACACCTAGGGTCTTTTGATTTAAGATCCTTGGTCCAAAAAAAATAATAGGTCAAGGTCAAAGGTCAAGGTCAAATTCTTAATTTTGATTTTGGCTTATTTTCACCTTTTTCATTAACTTTATAAGATTCGACAATTTTTTTTTACTAAATTGTTAGTTGCGACATGTCGTAACTTATAAATTTTTGGTTGCGAGGGTGCGTAAACATAAAAGGGAGTTTTCGCCCCTCTTATATTAAGAATTATGCGTAAAGTGATTTACTCATTAACCATACATATTAAGGAACTAGTGTCTTTTTATTTGAGATGTTTAGTCTATGACCTTGAAATTGAGGTCAAGGTCAAAGGTTAATTGGACGTTCTAGATTTTGACCTTTGCTTAAATTCATATTTATTCATCATAAAGCCATAGGAACTGACATTTTCAACTGAATTTTAATATTTTCATATCAAAATAGATCTTTATTAGTTGAAAGACCTTCAATTGTTCTTTGAACAATTGGTTTTTAATTTTTATTTTTTTTTCTTCCGCCAACTTTTTTTTACTTCGCTGTTTTTTTGTTTCACAAGATGTCGCTTAGATATTTAGTATATGATATCGAACAGTTAATGCGCTTCTGAAACTGACACCGCGTAACAAAAACCTTTACCTTGTAAGAGTTATCTCCCCGAAACTGATTTTCTTGTGCCACTAAGGCTTCGCAACCGTATAAGAAACTGACAAATTTATTTTTCCAAATTGCTCGTTATATCCTCAGGATGTTCTGTTTCATTTTGACCGAAGCTATCTGGAGACTCCATATGAGAGTTATCCCCCCTTTTATATATGATATCAGTGATATGCATTTCTACTGGTAAACCATAAGTGATAGACACCTAGGGTCTTTTGATTTAAGATCCTTGGTCCAAAAAAATGAAAATTAGGTCAAGGTCAAAGGTCAAGGTCAAATTCTAAATTTTGATTTTGGCTTATTTTCACTTATTCTCGTTAACTTTATAAGATTTTGACAAATTCTTTTACTAAATTGTTAGTTGCGACATGTCGTAACTTAAAATTTTTGATTGGAAGGGTGCGTAGACAATAAACGGGAGTTTTTGCCCCTCTTATATTTAGAATTATGCATAAAGTGATATTACTCATGAACCATACATACTACTGACCTAGGGTCTTTTGATTTGGGATCCTTGGTTTATGACCTGGAAATTGGGGTCAAGGTCATAGGTTAATTGGACGTTCTAGATTTTGACCTTTGCTCGAAATTCATATTTTCATATCATAAAGCCATAGCAACTGACATTTTCAACTGAATCTTAATATTTTCATATCAAAATAGATCCTTATTGGTTGAAAGACCTTCAATTGTTCTTTGAACAATTGGTTTTTAATTATTATTATTTTTATTCTTTTTCTTCCGCCAACTTTTTTTTCCTTCGCTGTTTTTTTGTTTCACAAGATGTCGCTTAGATATAAGGTATATGATATCGAACAGTTAATACGCTTCTGAAACTGAACCCGCGTAACAAAAACCTTTACCTTGTAAGAGTTATCTCCCCGAAGACTGTTTTTCTTGTGTCCTCTAAGGCTTCGCAACCGTATAAGAAACCAACAAATTTATTTTTCAAAATAGCTCGTTATATCCTCAGGATGTTCTGTTTCATTTGACCGAAGCTATCCGGAGACTCCATATGAGAGTTATCCTCCCTTTTATATATGATATAAGTGATATGCATTTCTAGCTGGTAAACCATAAGTGATAGAGACCTAGGGTCTTTTGATTTAAGATCATTGGTCCAAAAAACTGAAAATTAGGTCAGGGTCAAAGGTCAAGGTCAAATTCTAAAGTTAGATTTTTGCTTATTTTCACTTATTTTCATTAACTTTATAAGTTTTCGACAAATTATCTTTACTAAATTGTTAGTTGCGACATGTCGTAACTTATAAATTTAGATTGGAAGGGTGCGTAGACAATAAATGGGAGTATTCGCCCCTCTTATATTTAGAATTATGCGTAAAGTGATAATACTCATGAACCATACATAATACAGACCTAGGGTCTTTTGATTTTGGATCCTATGTTTATGACCTTGAAATTGAGGTCAAGGTCATAGGTTAATTGGACGTTCTAGATTTTGACCTTTGGTCGAAATTCATATTTATACATCATAAAGCCATAGGAACTGACATTTTCAACTGAATCTTAATATTTTCATATCAAAATACATCCTAATTGGTTGAAAGACCTTCAATTGTTCAAAGAACAATTGGTTTTTAATTTTTATTTTTTTTCTTCCGCCAACTTTTTTTTCCTTCGCTGTTTTTTTGTTTCACAAGATGTCGCTTAGATATAAGGTATATGATATCGAACAGTTAATACGCTTCTGAAACTGACACAGCGTAACAAAAAACTTTACCTTGTAAGAGTTATCTCCCCGAACACTGTTTTTCTTGTGTCCTCTAAGGCTTCGCAACCGTATAAGAAACCGACAAATTTATTTTTCCAAATTGCTCGTTATATCCTCAGGATGTTCTGTTTCATTTTGACCGAAGCTATCCGGAGACTCCATATGAGAGTTATCCCCCCTTTTATATATGATATAAGTGATATGCATTTCTAGCTGGTAAACCATAAGTGATAGAGACGGTCCGTGTATATCTGCGTCCATTCGTTTTTCGTTTTGAAATATCAAAAACAAAAAACAAAAAACGAAAGTGTTTTCATTTTTCGTTTTTGATTTCATAAAACCCAAAATGAAAAACGAAAGTGTTTTCATTTTTCGTTTTTGATTTCTTAAAAACCAAAACGAAAAACGAAAGTGTTTTCATTTTCGTTTTTGATTTCTTAAAAAACAAAATGAAAAACAAAAGTGTTTTCGTTTTTCGTTTTTGATTTCACAAACAAAAAACGAAAAACAAAAGTATTTTCATTTTTCAATTTTGATTTCACAAAAACTAAAATCGAAAAATGAGAGTGTTTTCATTTTTCATTTTTGATTTCACAAAAACAAAAAACGAAAAACGAAAGTGTATTTATGTTATCTTTCCAACACAGTTTAATTGTCATTCAAAAAATGACAATGTTGTCATTTGTCATTCATTTGAAGGTCGTTAAAGTATACATGCACAGCGGTTGTCAGATCAATACTACTTTAATCGAAGATAATGTCGACGGATGCAAAAGTCTTTATCAATCTAAACAATAAGGGTGCGTGATCTTTACTTTTAAGATTGGAGAGGTTAATCTAAGATGATAATAAAGAAGCGTTACTAGCCTATTTTACAAATAAAGTAAACTATATATTGTTGGCGAGGGAAGGGCTCAAGGACCCCAGAAGAACTGGAAAAAATGATACCAAATCTTTCAGACCCTTTCTTAATCTAAAGCGCAAGTTTTGTTTTATCTATTTTATTATGTTCTGGTCTCGGAGCAAAATATATAGATACAGTGTAAGACTTTTAGTATGTACATGTATGAACAATATCAAAAGTCATATGTAGGATGAAGAAAAAAATAATGTAATCCACAAAGTCAAGTGTGTGGCTATTGTTAGTTTAAACATATTTATTAATAGTGGATTTGAAATTTTCTTCCCGGAACGGGGATCGAACCAGGAACTTATGATTTTGTAGTCCGATGCACTAACCTATGTTACTTTTTATAATGAAGATCAATGGTCTAGTTCCTTGTTGAAGACCCTCCAGCTCCTTTCAAGATGAAGAACAGGAATAAAAGCCCTGTTCATTAATAATTTGTATTTTTTCTATATATTGTGTGCGATTTTGTCCCGTGTACATTTACTCCACATCTCTTTGTTTCTATTTAGGACCTAGACACGGCTCAATGCTAGTTTAGCCCTCCAATGTTAAAGGTCATATGTTTTTTTTTAAATTATTTGATGCCGTGGGATTGGAATTTTAGCTTTAATGTAAACCATGTGCGGTTTTCAACTTGTATTTACAGCAAAGATAGCCAGTTTTGTGTTCTGTAATATACTGTAACAGTTTAATTTAACATGTCCGGTAGCACCGTAACTTCTCAAAACATCTTCCGAACAATATCTGGACATTGGTGTCGTGGGCATGTACAATTGCCAAACCACACATGAACGTTCTTTAGTCTTCGTAGATCTATTCCAACTTGAAGTCTTTTTGAGTCTACGACAAGCAGAACACTCATGATATTTTATACCATTGAATATTGAAGCCATAGTCATGAAGATCGATTACTTGATTGTTGTTCCGTTAACGTAGCCGCAGAACAAAAACGCGAGAGCTACTTTTGAATATTTCTACAATTTTAAGTAGTTTTCCACTCACAAACACAATAATATTTTTAACATTTATTAAAATAATTTTTTTTTTACACTTTTTTAGTTTTATGTTGTTTTAAAATATCAATTTGACTTGAATTTGGTATCCCGCTAACATGTCTAACCCCGCCACATTCAAATGTATGTGCCAGTCCCAAGTCAGGAGCGTGTAATTCAGTGGTTGTCGTTTGTTAATGTGTTATCTTTTTTGTTTTTTGTTCAATTTTTGTGCATAAATTAGGCCGTTAGTTTTCTTGTTTGAATTGATTTACATTGTCATTTCGGGGCCTTTTATAACTGACTATGCGGCATGGGCTTCGCTCATTGTTGAAGGCCGTACGATGACCTATAGTTGATAATTTCTGTGTTATTTTGGTCTCTTGTGGAGAGTTGTCTCATTGACAATCATACCACATCTTCTTTTTTATATTTATATGAGTATATTAAATAAACATGTATATACCAAGCTAAGTCAGTTTATATCTTGTTTTTCGTCTGACTATACAAAAGGCGAGGAGATAGATCAGGTTGACTGATAAGCTGTCTATATAAAGTTATGGGACAATGCATGGCATGAAGACATCACCAAATCACCGTATGCAATACTCAAAAAGACATCCAGAGCTTACCATATAGTCATCAACTACCCACCAACAGACCGTGAGCTTTGTTTGGCTCTTTAGTCAAATCCAAGAGCACAGCAAAATGTCAAAATATTCTATTCAAACTGGGTGACTGGGAGAAAAACATTGAAAGAGGTAGGGCCAATTTGCCGATGATTTTTTTCACAGAAGGGCCAATTTCAAAAAGTGCCGAAAGAATAAAATTTACTATAAAAACAAAAAATAAAAATGCTTTTTGATCAATATCTCGATTTACATATATTATGACATGTGTGATCAAAAGTTAATTTGACCCTAAAAAAGGATGAAAGTCCAATATGCGGATTTTCAGGTGTTTTTAGGTGAGAAAAACAGGGAATCCCCTCAGAAGGACATTTTAAACCAAAAAAAAGTTATGCTTTTTATGACTGTTGTTATTCATACTACTTGTTCCCTCAAAAATGAAATTGGTTTAGAGTGTCCTTATTACATAAAAAAACAACTTTTTAAAGAAAAAATTGTAACATCGATAAATTGTACCGATATAGCTGCTTAATAAGAGAGATATGTATAAGCATCGCCGTAGCTCCATTAGTAGAGCACAGAACTACTAATAAATGATGGTTTGAAAGAAAGGGTTCGAATCTCGCTCAGAATATATGCATTTTTGTGTTGTTATATTAAATTTTAATGTTTCTATCATATTTTTTCGGATATTTGCTTAATTCATAGAGTCATTCTGGTTCATTTTGACTATATAGTTTACTAGTTTATCATTTTACATGTCTCAAAGAAAAAAATAATGTATTGCTTATTGTGTGCATTCCTAGACTATCCATACTCTTGACTTACTTTCTATCCATGTGGTTACATTTATTACATATATTCAAGGACCAACTGCCGTCAAACTGATGTAGGGGCCTGTACATAACCAATAACACGAGAATTAATTCTATAGCAATGAAACCTACATGTTGCGGGTGTTATATACACATAACTTAAAATAAGGCCATTGTATACAAGTTTCAAAACAACACAAACTATTTTTCGAAACCTTTTTTGAACATGGTATTATATGTAACAAATGCAGTCAACAACAATTTTGTCGCCAATTTACAAACTGTTTAGATACTAGTACTGATATATTTACCACCGTCCCTACAACGGTACCTAAGTCATCAGAAAATAAAACAACACAACAGAACAATCAATTACACTACAAATCGTGATTGAAGGTAAAACATCAAGAAGCTGTTGCATCTGTATCACAACGAAGGTCCGATTTGTTAAAATGACAGAAAAGGCAATATAACATGTGTAAGTAACACAGGGTGATCTATGACCAACTGACGGTAAAATGTTCTCGGGTTAAAATATATACATGTAGTATCTTATCTTATCTTATAGGCGATAAAACCTTAAAAGACCAGGAAAAGTACATATATACAGATATTTAGAATGAGAAAATCAAGATTTGAATTTGTTCCATGTTATTTGGCTCCTTGGCATGTTACGTGGTATAGCACCTTGCATAAAGGATGTTAATAATAAAATAAAATCAATATTAAAAAATCAATAGCCTTGGCCTTGTCTTTGTAGGAATACCTGTTCAAGGTATGAAAATAAATGATGTGACGTATTTTCATGTGCTATAATTAACATCTATCGGGCTATTTAAAGCATGATTTACCTATCTAATCGAATGAAACAAATCGCCGGCAAATTGGCTCTACCTCTTTTCCAAAGAAATACACACACCTCTCAACTTTTAATATAGAGATTCGGTAGTAATGCAAATGAGTCAACTATCCCATAAAGTTCAAATGTAGTGGATGTAAGCAATTATATATAGGCAACCATTCATTATATACCATATAATCTTCAACAATGAGAAAAAACATACGGTATTGTCGGCTACAATAGTCCATGAATTGAAAAATATGAAACAGTTCAAATGAGAAAAATAACGGCCTATTTTAAAACAACATGAATTACGAAAAACACATATAAAAGACATCAACAAACGACAACCACTGTACTACATGCTCCTGAGTTGGAGCAAGCACATGTAATATATTGTGGCGTTTAACATGCTTGTAAACAGCTGGGACAGTTTTGTTACAGCACAGCATAAGAACAAACTATACAAATCAGTGGAAAGGGCTTAACGCATGAGATCGATACAAAACAGAAGAAAAATAAAAGTCTAACAAAAACACATACCGAATGTGGCAGGGTATTTTTACCTCGTTTTCAAACAACCAAAGTACTGAAGTACTGAACATCGAATGACTACAAGTTCTTTTGGATTGTCACAAGCACTTGTCTCAGAAAAAAAAATCACATCTCTATACCTGAAAGTGAAGTTAATGTACAGATATAATTTTTTTGAAACTCAGTACACATATTCTATATCATATGATCTTTTTAATTTTAATGCCAAATATAGTTCTGACCCTCAATTCAACGGTCCACTAGACATGGAAAATGATAGTGCGAGTGGGGCATTTATGTACTATGGACACATTCTTATTCAAATCCTTTATTAAAGAAGTCAGTAAATTTACTACAGATAATACTACATTTGAACTGATCTAATTAAAAGGTATATCTCTGATTTCGTTATACTTATGTGTATTAGCACATTAATATAGATATGAACTTTAATAAGATTGTTGAACGAACGCGTTCAATCTAAGGATTTTATTCTTGTCAATTTTTCCGAGCAGAGCGAGTCGAAAACAATGAAAGAGACGTCTTTCAAGCCAAAATTAATATGTTTGCTATACACACATATGTTTTATTAAACTTGGTAATCAATTATTAATCAAAAGTACAGTCCTAGATAATAAAAAATCATGAAATATTTGGTCTAGTAATAACAAAATCACACAAAAAACAGTAGTTGTCGTTTGTTGATGTCGTTCTTGCTTCTCGTTTTTTAGCTCACCTGGCCCGAAGGGTCAAGTGAGCTTTTCTCATATCTTGGCGTCCGTCGTCGTCCGTCGTCGTAGCTTTTACAAAAATCTTGTCTTCTGAAACTACTGAGCCAAATTCAACCAAACTTGGCCACCATCATCATTGGGGTATCTAGTATAAAGTATAAAAAATGTGTCCGGTGACCTGGCCAGCTAACCAAGATGGTCGCCATGGCTAAAAATAGAACATAGGAGTAAAATGTAGATTTTGGCTTATATCTCAGAAACCAAAGCATTAAAAGCAAATCTGATATGGGGTAAAATTGTTTATTAGGTCATTATCCTTTATAGTCAATTTTTAACAATTTTTATAAATTTGTACATTTTTACAAATTTTTTTCCACTGAAACTACTAGGCTAAGTTCATTATAGATAGAGGTAATTGTAAGCATCAAAAATGTTTAGTAAAGTAAGATCTACGAACACATCACCATCACCAAAACACGTAGACCAAGGTGAGCGACACAGGCTCTTTAGAGCCTTTAGTTATATATATAGTTTAGACCTTTGGTTTTTCCGTTTGAATGGTTTTACACTAGTCATTTTGGGTGATCCTTATAACTTGCTATTCGGTGTGAGCCAAGGATTTGTGTTGAAGAGGATACTTTAACCTATATTAGTTTCCTTCTACACACTGTGACTTGGATGGAGAGTTGTCTCATTGGCACTCATACCACATATTCTTATATCTATGTATTATTTCGATATGTTTAATTGGGGTCTGGAGCTGGCATGTCAGTTACTGCTAGTAGTTCTTTGTTAATTTATGAATCATATTCATTTTGTGTAGTTTCTTTTGTTTACTATTTTGTCATCGGACTCGGATTTCTTTTAAATTGAGTTTTTCTGTGCATATTGTTGTGTGTTTGTTTATTCTACATGAGCTAGATATAGTTGTATAGCGGGAGGGTTGAGATCTCACAAAGCATGTTTAGCCACTCCGTATTTTTGCGCACTGTCCAAAGACAGGAGACTCTGATCTTTGTTAGTTTTTTTATGTTTTTTTTTTATCTAAGTTAAGTGTGACGTCCATTTTCACATAACTAGTATATATTTTTATTTAGAGACGAGCTGAAGCCCGCCTCTGGTTGTGGGATTTTCTCGTTGTGTTGAAGACTCATTGGTGGCATTCGGCTGTGCTCTTTGGTTAGGCTGTTGTTTTTTTGACACGTTTTTTATTTCCATTTTCCATTTTATTGATTGATCAATTGATTGATTGATTGATTGATTGAATGATTGATTGATCATTTTACTACAAGCAAAAGTCATGATCATTTGGGAATCCTTTATTTGTATTGTAGTGTTAATTTCACCAATGAAGCTCTACATTAATTTTATTCTTCATATTAAATTTCTTTGTAAACTCTAAAATTACCGTCTGATAAATAAGACACGCAAGAATAAAAAAAATTATTTGGCCTTCAATGTCTCAACCTTTTTTAATGTGAGTAACTTCATTGTTCAGTTAGATTTCGATTTTGATATTGTTTTTGCAAGTTTCCATAATAGATTTCCGGTAATTGTTCTGCATAAAACCCTATGGGAAAGCACATTGACTTAATTTTCCAAACGTTTATTAGAACCCAATGATTTGGCAAGGTATTGCAACCTGTAATGCAAAGAAGTTACAGCCGATTGCATTGAGTGTGTAGGCAAAGGTAGCATATCCTTGGTTAGCTTGCTTGTATTATTAGGTTAGGTAAGCTACCCTCCTTTAAGAGTAGACTAGTTCGACAGATAACCAATCAATCTGTCTGTAGGACTAGGCTCCTTCTACAGGAGGGTAGTATACCTTACGTAGTTACTTCATAGATCAGCTAACAAACAAGCGATCCAAAGATATTACCTTTGTCTACACACTCAATGTAATCGGCTGTAATGAAAATGCGGAGTTTGTGAGACCAGGCTGAAGAAGCCAGTCGGTAGCAGCCAGTTTTCAAATATATAAACACAAATATTGCATAAGACTCAGACTCACTTCAAATGTTTTTATTAATATATAACCACTATATCATCAGTTTTTAATATATAATTAAGCAGTCAAAGACACTATTCAATGAATTTTAAAATTTCATTTCTGGTTCATTTAAGAATTGAATGCTTTTTTTTTGTTACTTCACTGAGGTGTAAAGCGTTGACCGAAATACATTGTGTATGAAACGTGGACGCGCTTCATTCTGAAAATGTGCGCACGGTCAACGCTTTTACAACCCTATGAAGTTACAAAAAGAAGCATTCAATATTTATAATTACATCTTTTAGCTAGGATCATGAAAACACGATTGTTATCAAGTTTTTATTAAATTCACCATTGCACTTTATTGTGGGACCTCGTGTCATCATGAATGATGAATTTCATTGTGTAATGCAATTGCGTAAGGAATAACATGAGATGTGCAGTTATCCAATCCGAATAACGAATTATAATGAAACATACCTCTTATGTAATTATTAGTTATATAAAGGCAAAATCAATCGCTTCGATATATTACACAGCGTACTGTCCGCTTTACATTTTAGATAGTCAACACTTTGAGTGTTTATAGAATCGTAAATAATTATGATTTTTTTTTAATGATGGCAAAATTGCACTATTGGGTGAAATAGCTTTCCTTATTATCGACATCCTGTCAAATAGTTCATGAAAAGTAATAATAATTCTGCATTAAAAGAAAAGAAAGTTGCACTCGTGCTTTAACTTTTTTTTGCCACACAAAACTGTTTTTACAAAACATTCTACCTCTGAACTAGTGGATTTCGCTTAAATATGACTGGACAAAAGGTTTATTTTTTGTATTCAAAGTATGGTGGGCAAGTAAATTATTTATTAGCTTAAAAAGATTGATCCGTGCTATAAATCAACTTGTAATTTTGATCAAGTAGGCCCTAGATCTCTAGCATAGACCTACTTTAGAATAAAAACTAAGCAGAACAACACCCTGGATTTTTCTACTGTAGACCCCAGCTACCCAGCTTCCCTTTGCACCTAGTGAGGAAAATTCTTATTACATTTTCGGTAAGGGTGGGGTGTTCGACCCCAACTTTGGACCTATCTTTGAAAAATTAAAAGCTAAACAGCAACCTTGAGTTTTTGTAGAAATAAAGAAAACCGTAATAAAGAAAACCGTATGATAACCAATAACAATCGTAGTTCGTAAAATACTGGCAGATGCATGGGCCTTGGTCATCAATTCTAATAATCTTGGATCGACCTTTCTAAACTTTAAAGTAATAAAGTTCACGCACCCATATTGTTCCGATTGCTAAAGACTTTTGCATCCGTCGACATTATCTTCGATTAAAGTAGTATTGATCTGATAACCGCTGTGCATGTATACTTTAACGACCTTTAAATGAATGACAAATGACAACATTGTCATTTTTTGAATGACAATTAAACAGTGTGGGGAAAGATAAATTGAATACACTTTCGTTTTTCGTTTTTTGTTTTTGTGAAATCAAAAATGAAAAATGAAAACACTTTCATTTTTCGATTTTCGATTTTGAGAATCAAAAATATAAAATGAAAATACTTTATTTTTGTTTTTCGATTTTTGTTTTGTGAAATCAAAAATGAAAAACGAAAATAATTTTGTTTTTCATTTTGGTTTTTAAGAAATCAAAAACAAAAAATGAAAACACTTTCGTTTTTTGTTTTTTGTTTATGATATTTCAAAACGAAAAACGAATGGACGCAGATATACACGGACCGACCTTTGACCTTGACCTTATTTTCATTTTTTTGGACCAAGGATCTTAAATCAAAAGACCCTAGAGGTCAAGGTCAAATTCTAAATTTTGATTTTGGCTTATTTTCACTTATTTTCATTAACATTATAAGATTTCGACAAATTATTTTTACTAAATTGTTAGTTGCGACATGTCGTAACTTATAAATTTTGATTGGAAGGGTGCGTAGACAAAAAATGGGAGTTTTTTGCCCTTCTTATATTTAGAATTATGCGTAAAGTGATATTACTCTCCCATCCCTAGATTTTCCATGCAGTTCAACTTTTTCCATGATAAAATGATGGAAAATGATGGAAATTGTATTTTTTTCCATGAATTTCCATGGAATTTCATGGAAAAAAAATCCATCTCAGATGGAAAACTTATATGTGTTACTTATTTCATCATTTTCCATGATAAGATGGAAAACTTTCCATGGAATTCCATGGAAAAATACTTTTTGGATGGAAAATGGGATGGAAAGTAGACTAATAAAACTTTGTAGATGGAAAAGAGGATGGAAAGTGGACTTAGAATATTTTTGAGATGGAAAAGAGGATGGAATCTTGACTTAGAATATTTTTAACATGGAAAAATTATAGAATCTTAACTTAGAATATTTTTGAGATGGAAAGTCATGGAAAAAATGTACACAAATTACATACATTAATTCTTTATCATCAATTAGACTGTGAAAGAAATGTAAAGTGCCATCTGGTTTTCATTGGTCTTTGTGTAGAAGACAAGAAGTGATATGACCATACAGTGTGAGGCCAAATGTAGGGTAGAACATGAATTTATACATTTTTGTGCAATTATTATTACTTTAAACATAAAAATGGTAAATAAACAATAAATGGATAATCTTTTATTAAAATATATATAAAATATCCAAGATATAGGTAAATAACAGTATTCAATTGGGGCTCTTTTAAAAGAAATCAGATAACTCCTCATACATCCCCCAACACATTGAAAATTTGAACTTGCAACGGATATGCAGGCAACAAACAAAGATGTCTTCTCTCCTGAACAAAATGCAAAATTTATATTGGATTTAGATTAAATAGTTCCAAATAGTTCTTGACATCGAATAGTGCAGATTTATTCTCTGATGACATGCATTGACTGTTGGATTTAGGAGCATATTTTTTGGTAAGTACACTGAATTAGATTCTACCATTTTGAGTGTGTGCAAGCTCCTTTAGTTCAACATAACAACATCATGAAAACACCTATAGTAGATTTTTCACTTATAATTATAATGATTGGGTATTAAGACAAGACAAACTGTATATGGTGTATTATAATAACTAATAATCCACTAATGAAGTAATTTGGTTATAAAATTCAAGATCCGTTGAAATTGTTTGCCAATGAGAAATAGATCCATTAAAGTGTATCTTTACAGCAAACTGCAGATCAACACTAAGTTCTAAATATATATGGAAAATACCAATGAAGACATTCATATACAATAATTATGAACAAAATTTATTTAGGACAAAGACTAAAGTGGTTAACCATTATTAATAATGTCATTATTTAAAGAATATCTCTTTATTTATAACAGTAAAATTATTTTTAGGTATCATGAGGAAGAAATGAAACTCCAATAAAATGGTTAATGCTGTTCTACGAGATGGATCTACTGAAGCCTGGTGTTGACATAAGTGACATTTATAACCTTAATTTCTTGATATAAAGGCAGTGCAAACATATACCAATATTGAAAGTTTTTGCTTGTTTATTGTATTTATCATAATACATCAAATGAGTTTGAATTAAAGGTTAAAATGATGGTTGAGTCTATTGCTTATTACTGACCATTGCAAGACTCAAAAGACCTTACCATACCGAAAAAAGCATGAACCTAGTTTGTTTTACCTTCATTATTACAGATACGGTTAAACAGGGTACATGTATATTGTCAAAAGGTTAATTTGGGCAATTCATTTTAAATGAAAACGATGGAAATATTTCCATGGAATTCCATGGAAAAAGAAATTCTATGTAATATATTTCCATGGAATTCCATGGAAAAACATCGTGGAAAATATTTTCCATGGAATTCCATGGAAAATGTTTCAGATGGAAATATTATTATTTCCTTTTTTTCTCTTTTTATTTTCCATGGATTTCCATGGAAAACAGGTTCCAATACTCCATAGAATTCCATGGAAAAATATTCCATGAAATTCCATGAAGTTTTCCATGATAGATGATGGAAAATCTAGGGATGGGCATGAACCATACATAATACAAACCTAGGGGGTCTGTTGTTTTGGGATCCTTGGTTTATGACCTTGAAATTGAGGTCAAGGTCATAGGTTAATTGGACGTTCTAGATTTTGACCTTTGCTCCAAATTCATAATTTTATATCATAAAGCCATAGCAACTGACATTTTCAACTGAATCTTAATATTTTCATATCAAAATAGATCCTTATTGGTTGAAAGACCTTCAATTGTTCTTTGAACAATTGGTTTTTAATTATTAGGTCTTTCAACCTTTCAGGTGAAAGACCTATAGGGTTTGTTCTGATTATTAGGTCTTTCCACTTTTCCGTGGAAAGACCTATTGGTTTTCTTCTGATTATTATTTTTTTTTTCTTCCGCCTAATTTTCTTTCCTTCGCTAACTTTTTGTTTCACAAGTTGTCACTTAGATATTTTGTATATGATATCGAAGAGTTAATACGCTTTTGGAACTGACACCGCGTAACAAAAATCTTTTCCATGTAAGAGTTATCTCCCCGAACACTGTTTTTCTTGTTATCACTTATATGTCGCAACCGTATAAGAAACCGACAAATTTATTTTACCAAATTGCTCGTTATATCCCCAGGATGAAATGAATAATTTTAGTCGAAGCTATCCGGAGACTCCATATGAGAGTTATCCCCCCTTTTGTATATGATATAACTGATTTGCATTTCTAACTGGTAAACGATAAGTGACATAGGCCTAGGGTCTTTTGATTTGAGGTCCTTGGTTAAAAAAAATGAAAATGAGGTCAAGGTCAAAGGTCAAGGTCATGTTCATTATTTTGACTTTAGCTTGTTATCGCTCATTTTCAGAAATCTTATAACATATCGACAAAATATTTTCACACAATTGTTAGTCGCGACATGTAGTTACACGTAAGTTTTAGTCAAAAGGGTACGGAAACATTTGATGTTAGTTTTCCCCCCTTTTATATCTAATATCAGTCGTATGGTAATATAACTCATTAACAATATAAAGTAAAGTTATCTCCCCGAACACTATTTTTCTTGTTGCCACTACTCCTACGCAACCGTATAAGAAACCGACAAATTTATTTTTCCAAATTCCTCGTTATATCCTTAGGATGTTCTGTTTCATTTCAACCGAAGCTATCCGGAGACTCCATATGAGAGTTATCCCCCCTTTTATATATGATATCAGTGATATGCATTTCTAACTGGTAAACTATAAGTGATTGAGACCTAGGGTCTTTTGATTTAAGATCCTTGGTCCAAAAAAATTAAAATTAGGTCAAGGTCAAAGGTCAAGGTCAAAATCTAAATTTTGATTTTGGCTTATTTTCACTCGTTTTCAATAACCTTATAAGATATCAACAAATTATTTTTACTTAATTGTTAGTTGCGACATGTCGTAACTTAAAATTTTTGATTGGAAGGGTGCGTAGACAATAAACGGGAGTTTTTGCCCCTCTTATATTTAGAATTATGCGTAAAGTGATATTACTCATGAACCATACATACTACTGACCTAGGGTCTTTTGATTTGGGATCCTTGGTTTATGACCTTGAAATTGGGGTCAAGGTCATAGGTTAATTGGACGTTCTAGATTTTGACCTTTGCTCCAAATTCATATTTTCATATCATAAAGCCATAGCAACTGACATTTTCAACTGAATCTTAATATTTTCATATCAAAATAGATCCTTATTGGTTGAAAGACCTTCAATTGTTCTTTGAACAATTGGTTTTTAATTATTATTATTATTATTAGGTCTTTCAACCTTTCAGTTGAAAGAGCTATAGGGTTTGTTCTGATTATTAGGTCTTTCAACCTTTCAGGTGAAAGACCTATAGGGTTTGTTCTGATTATTATTATTATTAGGTCTTTCCACTTTTCTGTGGAAAGACCTATTGTTTTTCTTCTGATTATTTTATTTTTTTTCTTCCGCCTAATTTTGTTCTTGCGATAAACATTTGTTTCGCAATATGTCGCTTAGATATTTGGTATATGATATCAAACAGTTTATGCGCTTTTGAAATTTACCCTGCGTAAACGAATACTTTTCTTTGTAGGAGTTATCTCCCCAAACACTGTTTTCCTTGTTATCGCATCTCCTTCGCAACCGTAAAATATTATGACAAATTTATTTTACAAAATTGCTCGTTATATCCTTCGCATGATTTGTCCTATTTTGACCGAAGTGATATGATCGCTCCATATGAGAGTTATTTCCCCTTATGCATTTGATATAAGTGATATGCATTTCTATCTTGTAAACCATAAGTGCTAGAGACCAAGGATCTTTTGATTTGAGGTCCTTGGTCCAAAAAAATAAAAATTAGGTCAAGGTCAAAGGTCAAGGTCATATTCTAATTTTTGAATTTGGCTTATTTCCACTAATTTCCAGAAACCGTATAAGATATCGACATATTATTTTTTCTAAATTGTTAGTTGAGACATGTCGTAACACATAAATTTTGATTGCAAGAGTACATTAAACGTAAAAGTGAGTTTTCTCCCCTCTTGTATTTAAAAATACGCGTTTGATGATATAACTGATTAACCAAATATTATTAAGACCTATGGTCTTTTGATTTGAGGTCCTTGGTTTATGACCTTGAAATTGATCTCAAGGTCATAGATTAATTTGACGTTCTAGTTTTTGACCTTTGCTTTCAGCTCATATGTATACATGATATAGCCATGAGACTTTTGGCAAAAGGTATCAAACCATTTAACCTTGAAAAAAACAACCGGAAGTGACCTTGTGTAAACCGGAAGTAGCTATTTTTTGTACTTTATTAATAAAAAAGTATATAGAACCAGATCATTTTGGAATCAGTGTCAATTAAATATTCAAATATTATCGGAAGTAACATTTTTCAAACCGGAAGTAACAAATTATCTCCCTTATTTAAAAAAAATATTGTATAGAAACCATATATTTCTGGAATCAGCGTACAATAACCTATCAGTTGACGATTGAAATGACATTTTAAACTTAATTTTACAACTTTCATATTAAAATACATTGTTTTCAATGGAAAGACCTTCAATTGTTCTCTGAACAATTGGTTTTTAATTATTATTATTATTATTATTTTTTTTTTTTTTTTCTTCCGCCAACTTTTTTTTCCTTCGCTGTTTTTTTGTTTCACAAGATGTCGCTTAGATATTTGGTATATGATATCGAACAGTTAATGTGCTTCTGAAACTGACACCGCGTAACAAAAACCTTTACCTTGTAAGAGTTATCTCCCCAAACACTGTTTTTCTTGTGGCCACTACTACTTCGCAACCGTATAAGAAACCGACAAATTTATTTTCCAAATTGCTCGTTATATCCTTAGGATGTTCTGTTTCATTTCAACAAAAGCTATCCGGAGACTCCATATGAGAGTTATCCCCCCTTTTATATATGATATCAGTGATATGCATTTCTAACTGGTAAACTATAAGTGATAGAGACCTAGGGTCTTTTGATTTAAGATCCTTGGTCCAAAAAAATGAAAATTAGGTCAAGGTCAAAGGTCAAGGTCAAATTTTTAATTTTGATTTTGGCTTATTTTCACCTTTTTTCATTAACCATATAAAATATCGACAATTTTTTTTTACTGAATTGTTAGTTGCGACATGTCATAACTTATATATTTTGGTTGCGAGGGTGCGTAAACAATAAAAGGGAGTTTTCGCCCCTCTTATATTAAGAATTATGCGTAAAGTGATTTTACTCATGAACCATACATATTAAGGAACAAGTGTCTTTTTATTTGAGATGTTTAGTCTATGACCTTGAAATTGAGGTCAAGGTCATAGGTTAATTGGACGTTCTAGATTTTGACCTTTGCTTAAAATTCATATTTATACATCATTAAGCCATAGGCACTGACATTTTCAACTGAATTTTAATATTTTCATATCTAAATAGATCCTTATTGGTTGAAAGACCTTCAATTGTTCTTTGAACAATTGGTTTTTAATTATTATTATTATTATTTTTTTTTCTTCCGCCAACTTTTTTTTCCTTCGCTGTTTTTTTGTTTCACAAGATATCGCTTAGATATAAGGTAAATGATATCGAACAGTTAATACGCTTCTGAAACTGACACCGCGTAACAAAAAACTGTACCTTGTAAGAGTTATGTCCCCTAACACTGTTTTTCTTGTGGCCACTACTCCTTCGCAACCGTATAAGAAACCGACAAATTTATTTTTCCAAATTGCTCGTTATATCCTTAGGATGTTCTGTTTCATTTCAACCGAAGCTATCCGGAGACTCCATATGAGAGTTATCCCCCCTTTTATATATGATATAAGTGATTTGCATTTCTAACTGGTAAACTATAAGTGATAGAGACCTAGGGTCTTTTGATTTAAGATCCTTGGTCCAAAAAAATGAAAATTAGGTCAAGGTCAAAGGTCAAGGTCAAATTTTAAATTTTGATTTTGGCTTATTTTCACTTACTTCATTAACTTTATAAGATTTCGACAAATTATTTTTACTAAATTGTTAGTTGCGACATGTCGTAACTCATAAATTTAGATTGGAAGGGTGCGTAGACAATAAATGGGAGTTTTTGCCCCTCTTATATTTAGAATTATGCGTAAAGTGATATTACTCATGAACCATACATAATACTGACCTAGGGTCTTTTGATTTGGGATCCTTAGTTTATGACCTTGCAATTTAGGTCAAGGTCATAGGTAAATTGGACGTTCTAGATTTTGACCTTTGCTCGAAATTCATATTTTTATATCATAAAGACATAGCAACTGACATTTTCAACTGAATCTTAATATTTTCATATGAAAATAGATCCTTATTGGTTGAAAGACCTTCAATTGTTCTTTGAACAATTGGTTTTTAATTAGGTCTTTCCACTTTTCTGTGGAAAGACCTATTGTTTTTCTTCTGATTATTTTTTTTTTTTCTTCCGCCTAATTTTGTTCTTGCGATAAACATTTGTTTCGCAATATGTCGCTTAGATATTTTGTATATGATATCGAACAGTTTATGCGCTTTTGAAATTTACCCTGCGTAAACGAATACTTTTCTTTGTAGGAGTTATCTCCCCAAACACTGTTTTCCTTGTTATGGCATCTCCTTCGCAACCGTTAAAGATTATGACAAATTTATTTTACAAAATTGTTCGTTACATCCTCAGTAATTTTTGGCGTATTTGGATCGAAGCGATTCGAAGAAATTTTATAGGAGTTATCTATCTTTTCGGAATAAATTTGTCGGTATGTTTTTTTAACTCATAAACCGTTAACCGTATAACCCTGGAATGTTTTTATTTGAGTCCCCTGATTCCTAACTTAGAAAATTAGGTCAAGGTCAAAGGTCAAGTTCATATTTTAGATTTTCATATGTCTTTGATTTCCCTATAACTCTTGAACGGTTATAGATACAAAAAAATTAAGCAGTGAAAAATGCTTGGTACTTCAAGGGGCAACTTTTTTTACATTATGACTATATTGATTTTACCATCATGTAAGGGACATAACTCCCATCGATGGTTTTTAAAAGGCCATTTTTAGGCAAAACTCTTAAACAAAAGGTCCTTGACCCAAAGGGTCTTTTGCAATGACCTTGTGGAGCAATGACCTTGACGAAGGTTACAAGGTCAAAGGTCAAGGTCATCAAATTATGTGGTTTTGGCACTATTTAAACAGTTTTATGTGTGTTTGAATTTCAACCAACCAACCAACATACCAACCAACCAACCAACCAACCAACCAACCAACCAACCAACCAACCAATCAATCAATCAATCAATCAATCAATCAATCAATCAATCAATCAATCATGATCATGATCAATCAACCAATAATGATCATGATCAATCAATCAATCATGTTTCCGTCTCATGTGTTTCTTATAGGGTTCAACCAACCAACCAACCAACCAATCAATCAATCAATCAATCAATCAATCATGATCATGATCAACCAATCATGTTTCCGTCTCATGTGTTTAATATAGGGTCCAATATCTTCTTTGTGTCTTTTTCCGTGTTTCAATTGACCCTATCCAATGTGTTTAACCAACCAACCAACCAACCAACCAACCAACCAACTAATCAATCAATCAATCGATCAATCAATCAATCAATCAATCAATCAATCAATCAATCATGATCATGATCAATCAATCATGTTTCCGTCTCATGTGTTTAATATAGGGTCCAAGATCTTCTGTTTCTTTTTCCGTGTTTCAATTGACCCTATCCAACGTGTTTAACCAACCAACCAACCAACCAACCAACCAACCAACTAATCAATCAATCAATCAACCAATCAGTCAATCATGATCATGATCAATCAATCATGTTTCCGTCTCATGTGTTTAATATAGGGTCCAAGATCTTCTTTGTTTCTTTTTCCGTGTTTCAATTGACCCTATCCAACGTGTTTAACCAACCAACCAACCAACCAACCAACCAACTAACCAACTTATCAATCAATCAATCAATCAATCAATCTGTATGACTGTTTAATCATGACAGTTTATTGAAGGAACAAACTCTCAATTATTCAAGAAAAATTGAAATTTAATATTGTTCTTACGTCACTTCTGAAAAAAAATCCACATGTTCTCTGAAACTACAAGTACAATCGACCTCAAAATTTGCAGTCAGCAGGGCATACATGTACTAAACGTTTATAAAAAAACTTGGTGCAGATATCTCTCAAAGCTTTTCCTAGAGAAAAGAAATGGCAATGCCGTAAAAATAGCTTGCTAGGTCCGTAAATCTCAGTAAAAACCTACAATAAAATGTCCGCTCCGAGTTTGAAATACTAATCTGTGTTACAAACAGGTGCTGAAAAATGTACATTATCAGAAAATAATCAATAAATGTGTTTTAAAGTTACACCGGATCAATTAAATCCAAAACATGCACTACTTGTGAACTGTCATCAAAATGTCAATTTCCTACAATGACAAAAGAAATTACATTGTGTACATTCCATCTCTATAGATGTTTTCTGTTTAACGTCCCCACCTAAAAAGAAATAAAAAGACTATCTTTTCGTTATTATAAACCCGTGTCACGTGATGTGGCGCGCGCGCTGTACCTAAAATAAAAGAAAAACTTTCCAAACTAAACATGAAACTTCTCCGGTAACAATAATATAGACCCCATACAGAAACAAACAAACAAACAAACAAACAAACAAACACCCCCCAATTTCAATTAATTTTACAGGGGAAAGACCCCTACAATTGCTTTTTTAAAGCAATTGATTTATATTATTATTTTTTTTCTTCCGCCAACTTTTTTTCTTCACTGTTTTTTTGTTTCACAAGATGTCGCTAAGATATATGGTATATGATATCGAACAGTTAATACGCTTCTGAAACTGACACCGCGTAACAAAAACTTTACCTTGTAAGAGTTATCTCCCGAACACTGTTTTCTTGTTATCTCTAAGGCTTCGCAACCGTATAAGAAACCGTCAAAATTTATTTTTCCAAATTGCTCGTTATATCCTCAGGATGTTCTGTTTCATTTGGACCGAAGCTATCCGGAGACTCCATATGAGAGTTTATCCCCCCTTTTATATATGATATAAGTGATTTGCAGTTCTAAATGGTAAACCATAAGTGATAGAGACCTAGGGTCTTTTGATTTAAGATTCTTGGTCCAAAAAAATGAAAATTAGGTCAAGGTCAAAGGTCAAGGTCAAATTTAAAATTTTGATTTTGGCTTATTTTCACTTACTTCATTAACTTTATAAGATTTTGAAAAATATTTTTACTAAATTGTTAGTTGCGACATGTCGTAACTTATAAATTTGATTGGAAGGGTGCGTACACAATAAATGGAGTTTTTTGCCCCTCTTATATTTAGAATTATGCGTGAAGTGATATTACTCATGAACCATACATAATACTGACCTAGGGTCTTTTGATTTGGGATCCTTAGTTTATGACCTTGAACTTGAGGTCAAGGTCATAGGTAAATTGGACGTTCTAGATTATGACCTTTGCGCGAAATTCATATTTTTATATCATAAAGACATAGCAACTGACATTTTCAACTGAATCTTAATATTTTCATATCAAAATGGATCCTTATTGGTTGAAAGACCTTCAATTGTTCTTTGAACAATTGTTTTTTAATTATTATTATTAGGTCTTTCAACCTTTCAGGTGAAAGACCTATAGGGTTTGTTCTGATTATTATTAGGTCTTTCAACCTTTCAGGTGAAAGACCTATTGTTTTGTTCTGATTATTATATTATTATTTTTTTTTTTTCTTCCGCCAACTTTTTGTTCCTTCACTGTTTTTTTGTTTCGCAAGATGTCGCTAAGATATATGGTATATGATATCGAACAGTTAATACGCTTCTGAAACTGACACCACGTAACAAAAAACTTTACCTTGTAAGAGTTATCTTCCCGAACACTGTTTTTCTTGTTATCTCTAAGGCTTCGCAACCGTATAAGAAACAGACAAATTTATTTTTCCAAATTGCTCGTTATATCCTCAGGATGTTCTGTTTCATTTGGACCGAAGCTATCCGGAGACTCCATATGACAGTTATCCCCCCTTTTATATATGATATAAGTGATTTGCATTTCTAACTGGTAAACCATAAGTGATAGAGACCTAGGGTCTTTTGATTTAAGATCCTTGGTCCAAAAAAAATGAAAATTAGGTCAAGGTCAAAGGTCAAGGTCAAATTTTAAATTTTGATTTTGGCTTATTTTCACTTACTTCATTAACTTTATAAGATTTCGACAAATTATTTTTACTAAATTGTTAGTTGCGACATGTCGTAACTCATAAATTTTGATTGGAAGGGTGCGTAGACAATAAATGGGAGTTTTTGCCCCTCTTATATTTAGAATTATGCGTAAAGTGATATTACTCATGAACCATACATAATACTGACCTAGGGTCTTTTGATTTGGAATCCTTAGTTTATGACCTTGCAATTGAGGTCAAGGTCATAGGTAAATTGGACGTTCTAGATTTTGACCTTTGCTTTAAATTCATATTTATACATCATAAAGCCGTAGGAACTGACATTTTCAACTGAATTTTAATATTTTCATATCAAAATAGATCCTTATTGGTTGAAAGACCTTCAATTGTTCTTTGAACAATTGGTTTTTAATTATTATTACTATTATTAGGTCTTTCAACCTTTCAGGTGAAAGACCTATAGGGTTTGTTCTGATTATTATTATTATTATTATTATTATTAGGTCTTTCCACTTTTCCGTGGAAAGACCTATTGCTTTTCTTCTGATTATTATTATTTTTTTTTTTCTTCCGCCAAATTTTTTTCCTTCGCTGTTTTTTTGTTTCGCAAGATGTCGCTTAGATATTTGGAATATGATATCGAACAGTTTATGCGCCTTTGAACCTGACCCTGTGAAACCAAATACTTTCCTATATAAGAGTTATCTCCCCGTACACTGTTTTTCTTGTTATCGCTTAATCTTCGCAACGGTATAAGAAACCGACAAATTTATTTTACCAAATTGCTCGTTATATCCTCAGGATGATTTGATTAATTTTGACCGAAGCTATCCGGAGACTCCATATGAGAGTTATTTCCCCTTTTATATTTGATATAAGTGATATGCATTTTTAACTGGAAAACCATAAGTGGTAGAGGCCTAGGGTCTTTTGATTTGAGGTCCTTGGTCCTAAAAAATGAAAATGAGGTCAAGGTCAAAGATCAAGGTCATGATTAAAATTTTGATTTTGGCTTGTTATCTCTTATTTTCAGAAATCATATAAGATATCAACAAAATATTTTCACACAATTGTTAGTTACGACATGTCGTAACACATTAATTTTAGTCGAAAAGGGTACGTAGACATTTGACGCGAGTTTTCCCCCTTTTTATATCTAATATCATACGTATGGTAATATAACTCATTAACAATATACAGTAGAGGACTAGAGTCTTTTGATTTGAGGTCCTTGGTTTATGACCTTGAAATTGAGCTCAAGGTCATATGCTAATTAAACGTTCTAGATTTTGACCTTTGCTTTTACCTCATATGTACACATGATAAAGCCATGGGACTTTTTGCATTCAGTTGTAAGCAATGTGACCTTAAAAAACACAACCGGAAGTGACCTTTTGTAAACCGGAAGTAGCTATTTTTTGTACTAAATCAATGTAAAAGTATATGGAACCATATATTTTTGGAATCAGTGTCAAGTAAACTATCAAACAATACCGGAAGTAAACTTTTTAAACCGGAAGTAAAAGATTAACTCCCTTTTCTGTATATTTTTTTTTATAGAAACCATATATTTTTGGAATAAGCGTTGAATAAGCTGTCATTTGACGCTAAAATTGACATTTAAAACCAAATTTTAATATTTTCATATAAAAAAAGGTCTAAACTGGTGGAAAGACCATCAATGGTTCTCTGAACAATTGGTTTTTAATTATTAGGTCTTTCCACTTTTCTGTGGAAAGACCTATTGTTTTTCTTCTGATTATTTTTTTTTTTTTTTTTTTCTTCCGCCTAATTTTGTTCTTGCGATAAACATTTGTTTCGCAATATGTCGCTTAGATATTTGGTATATGATATCGAACAGTTTATGCGCTTTTGAAATTTACCCTGCGTAAACGAATACTTTTCTTTGTAGGAGTTATCTCCCCAAACACTGTTTTCCTTGTTATCGCATCTCCTTCGCAACCGTAAAAGATTATGACAAATTTATTTTACAAAATTGCTCGTTATATCCTTGGCATGATTTGTCCTATTTTGACCGAAGCCATATGACCGCTCCATATGAGAGTTATTTCCCCTTATGCATCTGATATAAGTGATATGAATTTCTATCTTATAAATCATAAGTGATAGAGACCTAGGATCTTTTGATTTGAGGTCCTTGGCCCCAAAAAATGAAAATTAGGTCAAGGTCAAAGGTCAAGGTCATATTCTAATATTTGAATTTGGCTTATTTTCACTTATATGCAAAGACTGTATAAGATATCAACAAATTATTTTTACTAAATTGTTAGTTGCGACATGTCGTAAGATGTAAATTTTGATTGCAAGCGTACGTTGAATGTAAAAGGGAGTTTTCTCCCCTCTTGTATTTAAAAATACGCGTTTGGTGATATAACTCATTAACTAAATATAATTAAGACCTATGGTCTTTTGATTTGAGGTCCTTGGTTTATGACCTTGAAATTGATCTCAAGGTCATGGCTTAATTTGACGTTCTAGATTTTGACCTTTGCTTTTATTCTATATGTATACATGATAAAGATATACAACTTTTAGAAAAAGGTATCAAACCATTTAACCTTGAAAAAAAACAACCGGAAGTGACCTTTTGTAAACCGGAAGTAGCTATTTTTTTGTATTTTATTAATATAAAAGTATATAGAACCAGATATTTTTGGAATTAGTGTCAAGTAAATATTCAAAAATAATTGGAAGTAACATTTTTCAAACCGGAAGTAACAAATTATCTCCCTTATTTAAAAAAAATGTATGGAAACAATATATTTTTGGAATCAGCTTACTACATGTAGGAGCTATCATTTGACGATTTAAATGACATTTTAAACTTAGTTTCACAACTTTTCATATCAAAATACATTGTTTTGATGGAAAGACCTTCAATTGTTCTCTGAACAATTGGTTTTTAATTATTATTATTATTATTATTTTTTTTTTTCTTCCGCCAACTTTTTTTTCCTTCACTGTTTTTTTGTTTCGCAAGATGTCGCTAAGATATATGGTATATGATATCAAACAGTTAATACGCTTCTGAAACTGACACCGCGTAACAAAAAACTTTACCTTGTAAGAGTTATCTCCCCGAACACTGTTTTTCTTGTTATCTCTAAGGCTTCGCAACCGTATAAGAAACCGACAATTTTATTTTTCCAAATTGCTCGTTATATCCTCAGGATGTTCTGTTTCATTTGGACAGAAGCTATCCGGAGACTCCATATTAGAGTTATCCCCCCTTTTATATATGATATAAGTGATTTGCAGTTCTAAATGGTAAACCATAAGTGATAGAGACCCAAGGTCTTTTGATTAAAGATCCTTGGTCCAAAAAAATGAAAATTAGGTCAAGGTCAAAGGTCAAGGTCAAATTCTAAATTTTGATTTTGGCTTATTTTCACTTATTTTCATTAACCTTATAAGATATCGACAATTTTTTTTTACTAAATTGTTAGTTGCGACATGTCGTAACTTATAAAGTTTGGTTGCAAGGGTGCGTAGACAATAAATGGGAGTTTTCGCCCCTCTTATTTTAGAATTATGCGTAAAGTGATATTACTCATGAACCATACATAATACAGACCAAGTGTCTTTTGATTTAAGATCCTTGGTTTATGATCTTGAAATTGAGGTCAAGGTCAAAGGTTAATTGGACGTTCTAGATTTTGACCTTTGCTTTAAATTCATATTTATACAATATAAAGCCATATGAACTGACATTTTCAACTGAATTTTAATATTTTCATATCAAAATAGATTTTTATTAGTTGAAAGACTTTCAATTGTTCTTTGAACAATTGGTTTTTAATTATTATTATTATTATTATTATTTTTTTTTTTTTTTCTTCCACCAACTTTTTTTTCCTTCACTGTTTTTTTGTTTTGCAAGATGTCGCTAAGATATATGGTATATGATATCGAACAGTTAATACGCTTCTGAAACTGACACCGCGTAACAAAAAACTTTACCTTGTAAGAGTTATCTCCCCGAACACTGTTTTTCTTGTTATCTCTAAGGCTTCGCAACCATATAAGAAATCGACAAATTTATTTTTCCAAATTGCTCGTTATATCCTCAGGATGTTCTGTTTCATTTGGACCGAAGCTATCCGGAGACTCCATATGAGAGTTATCCCCCCTTTTATATATGATATAAGTGATTTGCATTTCTAACTGGTAAACCATAAGTGATAGAGACCTAGGGTCTTTTGATTTAAGATCCTTGGTCCAAAAAAATGAAAATTAGGTCAAGGTCAAAGGTCAAGGTCAAATTTTAAATTTTGATTTTGGCTTATTTTCACTTACTTCATTAACTTTATAAGATTTCGACAAATTATTTTTACTAAATTGTTAGTTACGACATGTCGTAACTCATAAATTTTGACTGGAAGGGTGCGTAGACAATACATGGGAGTTTTTGCCTCTCTTATATTTAGAATTATGCGTAAAGTGATATTACTCATGAACCATACATATTAAGGAACTAGTGTCTTTCAAGGTCAAAGGTTAATTGGACGTTCTAGATTTTGACCTTTGCTTTAAATTCATATTTATACATCATAAAGCCATAGGAACTGACATTTTTAACTGAATTTTAATATTTTCATATTTAAATAGATCTTTATTAGTTGAAAGACCTTCAATTGTTCTTTGAACAATTGGTTTTTAATTATTATTAGGTCTTTCAACCTTTCAGGTGAAAGACCTATTGTTTTTGTTCTGATTATTATTTTTTTTTTCTTCCGCCAAATTTTTTTTCCTTCACTGTTTTTTTGTTTCCCAAGATGTCGCTTAGATATATGGTATATGATATCGAACAGTTAATACGCTTCTGAAACTGACACCGCATAACAAAAAACTTTACCTTGTAAGAGTTATCTCCCCGAACACTGTTTTTCTTGTTATCTCTTAGGCTTCGCAACCGTATAAGAAACCGACAAATTTATTTTTCCAAATTGCTCGTTATATCCTCAGGATGTTCTGTTTTATTTTGACCGAAGCTATCCGGAGACTCCATATGAGCGTTATCCCCCCTTTTGTATATGATATAAGTGATATGCATTTCTAACTGGTAAACCATAAGTGATAGAGACCTAGGGTCTTTTGATTTAAGATCCTTGGTAAAAAAAAAAGAAAATTAGGTCAAGGTCAAAGGTCAAGGTCAAAATCTAAATTTTGATTTGGGCTTATTTTCACTTATTTTCATTAACCTTATAAGATATCGACAAATTATTTTTACTAAATTGTTCGTTGCGACATGTCGTAACTTATAAATTTTGGTTGCAAGGGTGCGTAGACAATAAACGGGAGTTTTCGCCCCTCTTATATTTAGAATTATGCGTAAAGTGATATTACTCATGAGCCATACATATTAAGGAACTAGTGTCTTTTGATTCGAGATGTTTAGTCTATGACCTTGAAATTGAGGTCAAGGTCAAAGGTTAATTGGACGTTCTAGATTTTGACCTTTGCTTTAAATTCATATTTATACATCATAAAGCCATAGGAACTGACATTTTTAACTGAATTTTAATATTTTCATATCAAAATAGATCTTTATTAGTTGAAAGAACTTCAATTGTTCTTTGAACAATTGGTTTTTAATTATTTTTTTTTTCTTCCGCCAACTTTTTTTTCCTTCACTGTTTCTTTGTTTCACAAGATGTCGCTAAGATATATGGTATATGATATCGAACAGTTAATACGCTTCTGAAACTGACACCGCGTAACAAAAAACTTTACCTTGTAAGAGTTATCTCCCCGAACACTGTTTTTCTTGTTATCTCTAAGGCTTCGCAACCGTATAAGAAATTGACAAATTTATTTTTCCAAATTGCTCGTTTTATATTCAGGATGTTCTGTTTCATTTGGACCGAAGCTATCCGGAGACTCCATATGAGAGTTATCCCCCCTTTTATATATGATATAAGTGATTTGCATTTCTAACTGGTAAACCATAAGTGATAGAGACCTAGGGTCTTTTGATTTAAGATCCTTGGTCCAAAAAAATGAAAATTAGGTCAAGGTCAAAGGTCAAGGTCAAATTTTAAATTTTGATTTTGGCTTATTTTCACTTACTTCATTAACTTTATAAGATTTCGACAAATTATTTTTACTAAATTGTTAGTTGCGACATGTCGTAACTCATAAATTTTGATTGGAAGGGTGCGTAGACAATAAATGGGAGTTTTTGCCCCTCTTATATTTAGAATTATGCGTAAAGTGATATTACTCATGAACCATACATAATACTGACCTAGGGTCTTTTGATTTGGGATCCTTAGTTTATGACCTTGCAATTTAGGTCAAGGTCATAGGTAAATTGGACGTTCTAGATTTTGACCTTTGCTCGAAATTCATATTTTTATATCATAAAGACATAGCAACTGACATTTTCAACTGAATCTTAATATTTTCATATCAAAATAGATCCTTATTGGTTGAAAGACCTTCAATTGTTCTCTGAACAATTGGTTTTTAATTATTTTTTTTTTCTTCCGCCAACTTTTTTTTCCTTCACTGTTTTTTTGTTTCGCAAGATGTCACTTAGATATATGGTATATGATATCGAACAGTTAATATGCTTCTGAAACTGACACCGTGTAACAAAAAAAAAAACTTTACCTTGTAAGAGTTATCTCCCCGAACACTGTTTTTCTTGTTATCTCTAAGGCTTCACAACCGTATAAGAAACCGACAAATTTATTTTTCCAAATTGCTCGTTATATTCTCAGGATGTTCTGTTTCATTTGGACCAAAGCTATCCGGAGACTCCATATGAGAGTTATCCCCCCTTTTATATATGATATAAGTGATTTGGAGTTCTAAATGGTAAACCATAAGTGATAGAGACCTAGGGTCTTTTGATTTAAGATCCTTGGTCCAAAAAAATGAAAATTAGGTCAAGGTCAAAGGTCAAGGTCAAATTCTAAATTTTGATTTTGGCTTATTTTCACCCATTTTCATTAACCGTATAAGATACCGACAAATTGTTTTTACTAAATTGTAAGTTGCGACATAATTTTGGTTGAAAGGTTGCGTAGACAATAAATGTAAGTTTTAGCCCCTATCATATCTAAAATTATGCGTAAAGTGATATAACTTATTAACCATACATATTAGAGACCTAGGGTCTTTTGATTTGATATCCTCAGTTTATGACCTTGAAATTGAGGTCAAGGTCATAGGCTAATTTGACGTTCTAGATTTTGACCTTTGCTTTAAATTCATATCTATACATCATAAAGCAATAGGAACTGATATTTTCATCTGAACTTTAATATTTTCATATACAAATAGATCCTTACTTGTGGAAAGACCTTCAATTGTTCTCTGAACAATTGGTTTTTAATTATTATTATTATTATTCTTTCCGCCAAACTTTAACGAAATTTCCCAAAAAAAGTACGCGACATGTTGAAATGATATTAGGTATCTAGTATCGGTTGACCAAAAGCTATCTTGTGGTGAGAGCACGACCCCGTAACATTTCCTTTATAGGGGTTATCTCCCCTAACACCGAAAAACTTGTTATCATTCTAACTCCATAACCATAATAGGTAGAAAAAAAACAAAGGGTGGAATTTGTTCAAGAACAGACCCTGGTGCTTCGTTACATTTAAATCGAAAAGACTCAACGACTTATTGGTAGGGTTATGCCCCTTTGAAAATTAACAAATGTCGGTTGGCCACAAAAACTCAAAAACTAAGTTGTAGCGACCTAGGATCATCACCAATGATCATCAATTCACATGAACATGAAAATTGACCTACGGTCAAAGGTCAAAGCCATGACCTAGATTTTGACCTTAGCTTGTTATCGGATTTACTAAATAACCGTAAAAGATGGCTGATAAAATGTAACGGAGAAAATATGTGTTTTGTCGAGATCTACATTCGTTATGTTGGGTTGAAAATCATTGGACCAACTGTTATGGAACTAGGGCACCAAAACTGTTTTTGGGGTCCGAAATGATGATTGTTTGCTTATAACTCAAAAGTGGTTACAGATAGAAAGAAACTTTGAAATGCAAAAATGATCAGCATAATAAGATCTACAAAGCTAGGTCAAGGTCAGAGGTCAAGTCCCTACCAACGACATAAAACACCATAGCAACCATATATTTTTGAACTTAGAAGGCTATGAAAAATATAAATATGACATTTTTATTACTGGAAATGACATTTTTGTCTCTAGCAACGACATACAAGTCCTTAGCAATCACTTATTTTTTTAACTTTAAAAACTATGAATAGTACATATGACAGTTTTAATAACTTATTTTAATATATTTATCCTTAGGAATCATTTTTGCCCTAAGCAACCACTTATGAACATAAAAGTCCTTAGAAACCATATATTTTTTAAATAAGAAGGCAATTAATAAAAGAAAAAAGGAAAGACCATTCAATTGTTCATGAACAATTGACTTTTTAATATACTTTGATTTTTTTGGGAACATATGCATGTGTGACGTGTGTGCTTATTGCAAACCTTATGTTGCCTAACGTTATTGTTAAGTATTTTATCAGTGAAGGTAATAAAAGAGCTAAAAGTGTGAAGATCCAGATTTTTCCAAATGTGGTCGGAGTTCTAAATCAGATTTTACGCAAAAAATCAGGAGAAATATTGTGTACATGTACAGTTCTGTCATCAAAACATTTTGAGAAATTAAACATAAATTGTCGAGTTCTGTACTTGTGTGAATTGGAATAATTCAGTAAAATGTATTCTTGATTATTTTAGCTCTTCCTTTTTAATTCAGTAAGTATCATAAATAAAACTGATCTGGTATTCAAAGCTTAAAATTGTTTTACTTAACATTTCATTCTATACAATAATATCAGGCATTTTGTAAAGTGCCTTTCTATTTTTCCAGGCATTTTAGAAAATGGCTAAAGTTTTCAGTCATTTTACAAAATGCCTAAATTTGGAAAATGCCTGTAACATATACATGATATACATATATGAATATATATATATGTTAACCTCTAGATGGTTATTTTGTTGTTGCTGGGTTGATGTCTTATAATATCAGTTTACTCAATTGCACCAATTTATTATCATATGTTTTATAGATATAAGAAGATGTACATTAGTACGAGTGCCAATGAGACAACTCTCCATCCAAAATAACAATTTATAAATGTTAACCATTAAGTCTATTTGTATTCCATTTATAAGCTTCTCACAGCAAGCTACATGTATAATGTACAAACCTAGGATTGTTATGGTTCGTTTTTATGTTGTACTGTTACACCACTGTCCCAGATTAGGGGAGGGTTGGGATTCAACTCACATGTTTAGCCCCACCACATCCTCTATGTGTGTGCCCCTCCCAAGTCAGGAGTCAGTAATTCAGCATTTTCTCATTGGTTGTCGTTTGTTTATGTGTTACAAATGTGTTTTTCGTCATTTTTGGTGAACGAATTCGGCCGTTGTATTTCTCGTTTGACCTGTTTTACATTGTCATTTTGGAGCATTATAGCTGACTATGCGGTATGGACTTGAAGACCGCATGGTGACCTATAGTTCAATAGTTTTTAATTGCTGTGTCCTTTGGTAGGCCTATATACATGGTAACAATGGGCGACATCAGCAATGATAATCCAGGAACTATTGTTTCATATTCTTAACATGCATTATATGTTTAACTTTTATTAAATGTTGTCGCCAACTGGTGACCCCTAAAATTGTTGGTAGTCATACATGTATATAGTTCTTTAGATCTAATTTTGTTTTTGTATCAATTAGTATCAATTAGTAGTTTATGAATGTTTCTCAATACATGTAAGATGGTGGGTTGTACCAAAAAGAGTGAAAAATATATTTTAACAAAACGCATTTGACTAGCAGGTCGAACAACTGATGTCCTTAAACCCTGCTGAATGCCATTGACAATTGCCAAATAAAATGAAATTAAAAAAGATGTAACAAAATGGATCTTTATATTACTTCAATACTAAACAGAAAAATATTAAACCATAAACATGTGGTGCAAAGATTAGGACACCGGATTTCGACAATACATGTCTCTTCAGTGATGTTAAGGATTAAAACGGTATTTGGAAGGCCATATAATTTACCTCAATTTATGACAGACTTTTGAAATTTAAAGAGTCGAGACAGGATGAACGGATTTTATAAACCGGAGGGAAAATATAAAACAAGCCCAAATGAAAAAAAAAATATAAACAAGTCTAAATTGAAATCAACGTTCAAACCAATGATTGCGTTGGATAAAACCCGCAATTTTTAGACGTGTGCATATAAAACAAATTTCTTTGTAGAGGAGTCTAAACACAGCAAAAACAACATTTATAAATAAGGCCACTAGAGTCAAAAAGTATATTTTAACAAACCGCATTTAACTAGCATGTCGAACAACTGATATTCTAAAACCCTGCTGACTGCCATTGACGATTACCAAATAAATTGATCAGGATGAGTGGATTATATAAACGGAAGCAAATTATTTCATACCCTGACCATTTCGTACCTCTGTCATTTCGTACTCAAATCTGCCATTTCTTACCCAACATTTACCATTTCGTACCCACGATAATATCCATTTCGTACCATATGGGTCAAATGCATCTACCATTTCGTACCTCATGGACTTAATTCATGATTTTTTTGTAAAGTTTTTCATGATTTTAATGATTTTTTTAAAATATAACATATTAAATAAAATTATTCATCTAGACCTAATAATTTTATAAAGACCGATGATTGGTTTGACTAAGCAGCACTTGGAAACTTCAATAGTTATAACGAAATGGCATACATATTAATCTTCCATGAGAAATCTTAACTACTATGCCATTCTCGCTATGTAGTACAATAACCAATAGGCCGAGTATTTCCGATTGCTTCCATGAGGTACGAAATGGTATTACATGTTAATATGCCATAAGGTACGAAATGGTCAAGGTACGAAATGGGCAGAGTACGAAATGGAGGTACGAAATGGTTAGGGTACGAAATGACTATATTTCATATAAACCGTAGGGAAAATATAATACAAGCCCAAATGAATATATATATATAGTTGTCACTACACACAGACAGACATATACAGGAAGTTACGAATCAAATCTACTCTAACATTGTTAGGTTGATTTTCTAGGCACTTTATACATATTCTGACGCCTGGTATTTCTTAATCATAAGAAATCCGATGGACAAGGTATAATTTGCAGTTGTAACTACACACAGGCAGACTTATACATATATTTATTTACAGTGATTGTATGCTTCTAAAAATAGATTAGCATCCTGCAATTATACTGAAGAGATGAGTAGATGATCATTTCTGTACACTAAAAATAAAATACTTCGTGTATTGTATCAGAGATCCTTGTTAAATTCCTACAAGCAGGTAACACCTCCCGAAACGAAAGCTTATTTTTATAAGCTAGAGTTAGAGGAGGGGATAAGGTCTCTGCGTACTGTAGGCGGTGTTGTCGTAGAAGTTAGAAAAAAAAGTACAGGTTCCAGCCCCGGCGCCGGGGAGGAAGTATATATATATAAAGTGCCTAGAAAATCAACCTAACGATGTTAGAGAAGATTTGATTCGTAACTTCCTCCTTTTATATAAGGAGTCTCTATGAAGACTATATAGTAAACTTGGAATGGAGAGTAAATAGCAAATACACTTTATACATAGTAGATGTATGTTCATAGTATACAGAAAAACAGAAAACAAAAAAAATAACGGACTTTGGAAAAAAGGGGGAGGATTAAAAAATTGTCCTTTCACCAAATAACTATTACTTTTTATATCATTCCGGAAATTTTCCAGTCATAAAATCTTTAACAAAAATTCATCCTTCAACAGTACATACTTTCAACCACTCTCTAAATTCCCACGATTTCGCGGGGTGTTCATTATATATTTAATTAAGCTCCAATTAGACAACAGCAGTTTTATTAGTTTATCAAAAAATCCATTTAAGGAGGTAATTGCTCATAAAATACCATTGCCGGCATTGGGGTCTAACATTTACTACTTTACATTCTAAGAGCAAGTTGGTCTAGCGGAATATTGCGTTTATTTGTATCGCAAAGTAAATATTTGAAACATTCTTATATTTACATGTTAAAATGACATTGTTAAACCCTATATATATTTAAGAACGTTTGAACCGGTGACAATTCTACAACATATTTATTTATCGGACCACAAGCAGTGATGGTGATACATGGCTGTGTACATACTGTATAGATAATTCGTCTAACCATCAGCCTACATTGTAACTATTCCATCTTCATGCCTTATCATATCATGTACTGTATTACGACGCTAAATTAAAACTGACGAGGAAAGGTAACACCCGACCACCGAAAACTTTATTATTGTGAAGTCAAGGTGGTCGAGTTGTCTAGCGATTCGGATATAGTGCAGGCGATTTGGTGTCACGATATCTCAGTAGCATGAGTTCGAATCCCGGCAAAGGAAGAACACAAAATTTTCGAAAGCAAATTTACAGATCTTACATTATTGTGCTGATGGTTAGACGAATTATGTATACAGAATGTACACAGCCAATGAATCATCATCACTGCTGATGATCAGATGGATAAATCTGTTGTAGAGTTGTCACTGGTTCAGACGTACTAAAAAATATAATTATTTTCTGTGACTGTATCTTGCATTAATTTGTAGGATCCTTAACACTAGAAAATACAGCTGATCTGTAATTATTCTATCTTCATGCCTTACACGATTTATGTATGAACTGTATTTCGACGCTAGATTAAAACTGACGAGGAAAGGGAACACCGGCCACCGACATTTTTATTATTGTGAAGCCCAGATGGTCTAGTGGTCCAGTGAGTCGGATACAGTGCAGGCGATTTGGTGTCACGATATCTCAGTGGCATGAGTTCGAATCCCGGCGAGGGAAGAACACAAATTTGCAAAAGCAAATTTAAAGGTCTAACATTGTTGGGCTGATGGTTAGACGAATTATATATATATGATTTTATTTGGCAATCGCCAATGGCAGTCAACAGGGTTAAAGAACATCAGTTGTTCGACCTGTTAGTCAAATGCGTTTTTTTTTTAAATATATTTTTTTTACTTTTTTTGGTCTTTTGGAAAATGTTGTTTGTGCTGTATTTAGACCTTTCTACAACGAAATTTGTTTTACATGCACACGTAAAAAACTAGCGGTTTTTATCCAACGCAATCATAGGTTTGAACGTAGTTTTCAATTTAGATTTGTTTATATTTTTTCGTTTGGGCTTGTATGATATTTTCCCTCCGGTTTAAATGATCCGTTCATCTTATATTGATTCTTAGAATTCAAGAGTCTATCTTAAATTGAGGGTAAATTATATGGCCTTCCAAATACCGTTTCGATCCCTAACATCACTGAAGAGACATTTATTGTCCAAAATCCGGATCTAGTGTACAAAAAAAAATATTGACACCTTATGTTTTTGGCATAACATCTTGGCCACAAGTTTATTGTTTTCTGTTTAGTATTAAATTTATCTTTAGATCCATTCTGTTACATCTTGTGATCAATTTAATTGGCAATCGCCAATGGCAGTCAGCAGGGTTAAAGAAGATCAGTTGTTCGACCTGTTAGTCAAATGCGTTTTGTTTAAATATACGTTTTTCACTTTTTTGGTAATTTGGAAAATGTTGTTTGTGCTGTATTTAGACCCTTCCACAACGAAATTTGTTTTACATGCACACGTATAAGAATTCCGGTTTTTATTCAACGCAATCATACATGTAGGTTTGAAAGTAGTTTTCAATTTAGACTTGTATATATATAAGTTCGTCTGAACCAGTGACACCTCTACAACAGATTTATCCATCGGATCACCAGCAGTGATGGTGATACATGGCTGTGTACATTTTGTATATACAACTCGTCTAAACATCAACCCAACAATGTTAGATCTGTAAATTTGCTCTCGCAATTTTTTTGTTCTTCCCTCTCTGGGATTCGAACCCATGCTAACCCATGCACCAAATCGCCTGCACTGATGCCGGCCCGCTAGACCACACGACTACCTGGGCTTCATTAACATGAAGCTTTCGGTGGCCGGGTGTTACCTATATATATATATAGCCTATTGACTAGGATTTAAGCTCAATGCCTGATTTGACTTATTGCTGCTAACATGAGTTGCTAAATGTTGTATTTAAATAAAGCAGATACACTTAAAAAATGGCAAGATTATCATTCATCTGCACTTGAATAGTATAATATAATTATTGCAAAGTAATAATTTCATTTCACGTTAATGAACCATTCAAGATTTTTTTTCATGTCAATAGTTATCAAAGGTACCAGGATTATACTTAAGTACGCCAGACGCGCGTTTCGTCTACATAAGACTCATCAGTGACGGTCATTTCAAAATATTTATAAAGCCAAACAAGTACAAAGTACAATTGTTTGACATATTTATTGGTTTTGGTTATTATTGTTTGCTTAAATACTAAAATTACTTACCTTGAACCAAATGCTGAAAAATGTTAAGTAGTTATGATGTTTTCTACATTGTGTGCAATATCCCTCTTCATTGGTTTTTAGTTTTTCAAAGTAGTATTTTTCGTCTTCGGATGTATAATCAGCTTCACCACATACAACTTTAGGTATGCAATGCACTGTAAATCCATACTTGTTTGTGATACATCTTATTTTATCTACTATATTTTCTAGCAAAGTGTGTGGTTGTAGTTTAAACGAACATGCTTCGCTCTTTGGTTTTGAACAAATCTGGAGATAAATTGTTCTCCCTGACTTACAAAGAAAAAACTTATCACTATTGTTACTTTCAAATATACGAAATATTCCAATTTCATAAAACAGTTCCGGTTTGTCAAAGTTGGAATCACGCATACAAAAAACCAATAAGTGATTGTACAATGCAGGTGGTAAGAAATCGAACTCCATACATAGCCATGGTGATCGCGAACATGAATTTATATTCTCTTTGACGCATATGGTTTTAAAAGATGATGGCATTTTTGTAATCACACTTGGACATATAACCCAGCCTTCTTTGTCTTCTACAATGAAGTCAAATTTTTTCATCACGCCTACAACTTCATCTAAATGATCTTCGTATTTAGAGTCTTTATTTTTAATAATTTTTCTAAATAATTTTTTTTCAATTTTTCCATCTTTTCTAAATTCAGGAAATGCAGATTCGCAGTTCGGAAACGGTATGCATTCATCTGCAAACACTATGCATTTAAATGCATCGATTAACCAGGACGGTTCGAGTATAACACAGTTCCTTAACTCTGCTTCGTCAAAGAAAATTAAAGTGCCTATTTCATGCTGAAATTTTAAGAATAAAATTACTTCTTTTTCAGAACTAATTTGAATAGAACAATTCTTTGCCACGTCATTAACATCTATTAAAGATAAAATGTTTTTTTTTCTTTCTCTTTCGTTGTCAAGGGCACTTTCTAAATTGATCCATCTTACAGGATAGTCCGCTTCCCAGTTGGGAGTTTTTTTTGCTATTTGGACAATAAGTTTTCTTAACCTTTCAAAATGATCTGCATTAGGGTTGGTATTCGAAATATATTTCACATCTCCATGGATCAGAGGATCCCGTTTATTAATCAACCTCAATTCGTTAAATTTTTCTCTCCATTCTTTCTTTCTTCTCACACATTCCTACAAAAAGGCCTATCGATTATAAACACTGTTTCTTGCGTGTAAACAATTATTAAAAAACAATAAATGTATTATAAATGAAAGAGAACAAAAAACAGTCATCAACCTATTTTTTTTAACCCACATCTTTTCCATAGTATCGATTGCTACATGTGTTTTAACAATAACCAATAAATACATTCATATACGTCAACGTATCATATACAGATACGATATGTCTTTAAATGTCCATCTTCTATTAGTCACAACATGGAAATTTAATTTTTGTGTTTAAAGTTTTTACTTTAAACACTATAACAGAATAGGTTATACGCCACTATATGCTCTTAAACTATGGCGCTCTTAACACAAAGCTAAAAATAACTGTTTGCGAAGTATTCATAACATATCAAACTTTCAAGACAACGACAACAATCTAAATCTGAAAGGATGTCTTTTAGACTGAACTCCTCATTCTTATATATAGTCAATCAACTATATATATTGGATAAATATAGGTCGCAACAGTTTTTGTAACCAAATCATATTACATTTCACAACCTTAACGTAAATAAAAATGTATAAAAATTCAGAATTGATTTTATCGAGATAAGCAAATAACCTATCATCTGCAAATGCAATAATAAAATGGAAGACATTTATTGTCCGACAATCTGTAAAATCTTGTGTCATATGTCATTAAAATACATGTTCTCGTGATTTTGAAATACGATGTAGTCCATCATCTACGGTAACCTATTCACTTGATTAGTCAATCTAGTTTAAACATAACTGTGTATTATGTAAAAAAAACTGATATAATGATTGAGAAAAATCAGTCACTCGCACTCTTAATATAAAGTTCGTCAACGACCATATAAGACATAAAACCACACTCACATTGTTACGTGTAAGTTGGCGTTTTCTATCTGTACAGTCGAACCTTCTGTTACATGATGGCCTTGTTTTGGGGGATGTAAACAGTATGAAGTCACATGTCAGCGTTTGATGTAAACGTATAACAAAAGACGTCTTTAAGTCTTTTAATGGTTCCAAAAAAGTCGACCTTGAAAAAAACTGAAGTTATAGGAAAAAACGAAAGCGTTTTGTACAATATTTAAGGAATCACTTAACTCTTTTTAGACGATGAAAAATGTGTCCGTTTTAACCTTCAAAAACTCTTACTCCAATCTGAATCCACATCAAGTATGATGTTAATTAGTTCAATTAAATTGTCACATTCACTGAAAAATATTAATTGACTGCAAGCAAATTTTTTTCAGTCTTTAAGAAACTGTTTAGCTATCCAAAGGCAGGAACATATTTTACATGGTGGATGCAACTATGTTATTTCATACACTTTAATTGTTTTTAAATATCAACATTTTATAACTACAATATCTAATTACAAAAAAATCTGTACTTGCAGGCGTGAACCGAAGTTTTGAATAACAAAAAAAACCTTCTGCCGCAAGATTTCTTATTGTGAAAGTCGATTGAGTTTCTCTGACATAATAGCCAGATAATAGTTTTGCGGAAAAGGGACACATCGTTTACTAACACTCATAGCAAATTGAAGATTAAAGAAGTATAAGGTGTCCGTCAATCACACTTTGTACCTCTGGCACTTTTTCCCAAAATTTTAAAGTCTTTTTATGATATCCAGCTTTTTCAAACAAAAACAATATAAACGTTACCACTAATTTTCTTGTGTCATTCGTATTTATCAGTATATAAACTAAAACCATTATCAAAATTTTAAAGTGTATACATGGACACGAAGATGTGACAAGTTTAAACCAAATTGTTTAGTGATACATTTCGTCTTTTGTTATGTATACATGTACGAATGAAAAGTAGTTCCTCATTGATTAATCAGCAATGGCATTATTATAACATTTAGTGACAAGTTTTCTCGGGCAGAGAAAAAATTTAGGATAGTTTGTAAGAATTGACGATATTAGAACGAAAGCTAGTTATGTACCCACCGGATCGTTTGGTTTGTCGTCTCCCGTACACAGCATAATAATCTGTTTTTGTTCAGTCTTTGGTGTTTGTGGAATCGTACGTGTTTGCACACTGTCTGTGCCAACTTGTACATCATTTTGTTTTCTTTGAGCATAGCAATGGATATTGTCGATCCAAAAACCTAAATTGTCTGAATAATAATAAAAAAATAAATAATTAATGTTACAAATGTATCATGAACACAAAAACAATCAAATACTAGTAGCATATCTATAAATTCTGTGTTTTTTTATTATTACATTGTAAGGAAGATTGCTTCTCAGTGTCAAAATAATTAACTTTTCAAAACACTAGTTTATATTGATAGGGGATTAATAAAGGAATAAAAAGAGCAAAACAAAAAATTTATAGGTCAATGTGCTTGTTCTCGAGATATTAGCCATTTAAATTTCGGCAGAAAGACATTCTCTCTTGACTTTTCATAGCTTTATCATTGACAAGTTTAAGTTCTCAAAAACTATTAAAAAATAATTAGAATTTTATTGGACTTTTACAGATGGCTTATCATTATATGCATGTAAAAGGTTTTAAAAAAGAAAAACGGGGGTCAATGAGCAAATTTTTTCATTCAAATGGATAAAAACAGAGGATTACGAAAATCTGACAAAAATCCCAAAACATGACAAGCGAACTTCCTTAAAAACCTTTTAGTGTAGCCTTTTTATTTTAAGTCTTATCGCCTGTTTCTTTTACTATGACATCAAAGCATGTTCTTTTCTATAACATGTATATTGATTTTTTGTTTTTTTGAATGAGGATTTAGAGCCAGTACAACATGTACAATTAAGTTTTTCATACAGAACAAATAGATTTTTTCAGTGATTTACACAAAGCTTTGAGACTAAAATAAAATTATGCGAACATCCTTTCTGCATATTTATTTCTAAGCAGTAATTCCATTCAATGCCTGAAAAATAACGAACCTGCTCTCAAATATCTTCAGATAAAACTTTCAATTATCAGTGAACGTAAGAGCATTTGTCTTATCTTTTGTATGATAATACTTTAAAGCAGCCCGTTTACTGTAAACTATCTTATTTTCGATTACTCCACAATTTAATTGATTTAAACCTGCAAGAGGTGTGAAAACACTGAAAATAACGAAATCTGAAATAACTAATTTTTTCAACATTATGACAACAAAGTAACCAATACTTAGAAAGCGAAAAATTATAGAACAATTTTAATTGCGAAAACCAATCCCGTAGTTATAAGTTATTTTTACAATAAAGGTACAGTTTCCTTAAACGTATTGGTCTTTTAAATAAAAAACAGCATACATCGATTTCTCAAACTAAAAGATTTCACCGATATCTAATCTTCGGGTAAGATTTGATGTAGTTTGTGAACAAATTGAATATGTAATGTTTGCAATTGGATATAAACACTCATTTAGATAAGTTATATATATTTATCCGATCGTATTAATCACGTTCACATCAAGACATGCAATATGGATGTCAAAGTATGGATATTGTATTCATGTTAATTTTGGTTGTTCATTAGTTAAGGACTTAGCTTTGAACGTCTATGAATTTTCCATCAATGTGTGTCACGAAACGTTCTTAATATCGCACAATCTTCCAGATTGTTTATTTGATTTGACACAGTTTCAAGGGAGAAAACTCTTGAAATGACGTTTCAAACTTTCAACCCCCTTCAAACCCCCCCCCCTAAAAAAAAGGTAAACAGATTTGAATATCAATACATTTTGTTTTTTTGAGTATGTAAATGAAACAGCAGTACCCCAACCAATAATAATAATAAACGAAAATCATCTACAATATTGTTCAAAATAAAGCTTATAAATAATGGTTTTTTTTTAGTGTTTTTGTTGTGCATGTACAGATTTGGTTCCATAGATGGATATTTCCTTTCCCTTCTTTTCCAATATTGATGTTTCAACTACTGGCGTAGTTCAACAAGTATTTTTAGACTAAAACCGAGCCTTCCCGCTATTTTTCCAGTTCTATCAGTAAAATATTTAAATGTACAAAAGATAACAAATGCTTAAATAAATGCATGAATATAAGAAAAACACTCGAATATTCTATATCGGTATGAACTGTAGAAGAAATTAAGGTAGAGATAAATCTAATGCGTGAAATCAATTAGCACAGACAGAACGAAAAATATGTTCCATTAACAAATATTGATACATATTTACCTCTAGATATGTGGTTGAGATTTCATTTTCTCAAAAATGGTTTGATTAGAATTATAAGTTAACAAGTTCTGAAGTTTAAAACTGATTAATAAAAAAAAATAAGCGCTCACATTTCACATGCACGGTAACTTGTGCTGATCACGTAAAAATATTCAGCACTGGGAAATATAAAATTCAATCATGCATGTGTAATCTATCGATCAATCTTTAAATTTGATGAATATTTCCCGAATTACCAGTATTAATGGCCTTCCTTCGTATACCAGTCAATGCTATAAACAATACAGACTTCATGCACAGATACATGCTTCGATGTAAGGAGGGAGCTTCTTATATTTTAACTAAAAAATGGTTGTAATTTTACTTTTAAACTATAATAATTTATTTTTTGTGGGATGTGGTTAAACAAAAAGTTAAATTCTGTATTACACATATTATGCCTAATTGTATATATTGATTGAAAAACAACTCGTCTACATTATATTTCACAATTATAAAATGACAATGATACAATGTGAGGCTATATAACATCCCCTGAGCTATCTATATAGCATAGTGAGATTAACATGGAATTGCAGTTTTCGTTAAAAAACTAATAATAGATCTGTCCACTATTCTATCTATGTATGCATTTCTCAACAATTCACCACATTAGACGTAAACCTATATAGTTAACTAAATGAGGCCGATTGATTGATGATTGTTCCAGTGGCAAACATTCCATGAATACTGACAACGATAATTATTTAGATACGTTAATAATACTAAAACGATTAAAAATTGATCGTATCTTTAAGGAGGTTGCACAGTTATTTGGAAAATACATAAACAGTGTCTAAGTGTACTCTGCTCTACTCTTTTACTTTTATTAGTTGGTTCGTTTCGAATTTACCCTAAATAATACGTTAATCTTGTCTTTGATTGTATTGTACCTTTAATGTAGTAGATCTGATTTTTACATATTTTTTCATATTTCTTTTGTTTTTTTGCTTTGATACATTAATCCTTTTTATCGAAATATCCCCTCACACTAATAACACGATCCTGGTGCAACCTCAGAAATAATCAAAATTTTTGGAAGTCGAAGTAAGATGGAGGTGGTCAGTGCAAGGACTTATCAAGGTCTTTGTGATCGTGGAAGTCCGCGACCAACTTAAAACATGCTCAAAACATAAGTAGTGTAGCCCAAACAAGTCGTATTGGAAGTATAGGAAGATTGTAGAAAGGACGTAGTAAAATCGGGATGGGCGTAGTAGCATCGTATTAAAAATCCTGGTTGGAATCGGACGCCAACATATTTCATTGAAACCTTACTACGATTTCTCTTCGATTATCCATATTTCACTATGTCTTAATTTAGCGTTTCTGTGATATCGATACGATTATACAACGACGAGGAAGACAACTGTGTAGGTTGCCAATATGCACTTGCCGTCCTTAATAGAGCTTTCTTACAAATTGACGAAAGGTACGTACGCTTGACGAATCATATGTAAGACTCGTTTTAGGGATCCTTTATTTTGACATATTTAAATAATAGTCGTGGTAGTTCGGACAATTATCCTACATGCAACGACACTTATTAAATTGGATTTTTCTTGAGATTTATTTAGGATTTCGGAACGTACGAATGTACGATATGTGAAAATATGATAACACCAATTCGGAGGAGATAACACTACAAAATATCCTAAATTTAGGGTACTAGTCAGACGAACAAAATGCCCTTACAAGACTAAAAACCGGTCCCTCCCCCACTCTTTAATATTACTATGTTGCACTGTTTAACCTAAGAAAATATCAAAGCACATGCACCGGTTCTTCCCTTACAGAAAAAAAAAAGAAAAATCAAAACACGAATACGTCATTGATTCATAATTTTCAACTCTCAAAATAATAAAATGAAAATGAGGAAAAAAAGATGATCTTCATACTATGCTGGTACTCTTTTGAACCATCAACTCTTCCCTGGTAATATTCATTGCCCCCCCCTCTTAATTTGTATATATGATAACACCGGAGCAAAGGAACGGTTATTTTAGCGTATAATTGCGTTTTGCCCAAAGTCCTGAACATTCATGAAATATAAGCCACTGGACAATAAGTGACAACTTCGGGTCTATCTCCCACACATGTGTACTGTTAAATCGTCATTATATAATCCCCAATATTTATGGTGCAAAATTGTAGATTTATTTTCTTGATATACAAAATCTGTTTTTCTAGATTTAGACAATATTACTTTTTAAAAACATTCTAGCATCATTTTTTAGCAAATCTAGATAATCCACGTTAACAATTGGCCGAAAGAGTGCTATAAAAAATAAAAATAGATGTGAATCTGGTTTTTAGATTTAGATAAATGCTCTTCAATAATGTCATTGAAATTTTAATCGTGAAATTTGTTCTAAAAAAATTCCAGCAGAAATGTGTGTACTAGTGGTTTAAGTACAATGTAAGTAACGTATCGGACGTAAGTGTATTTGACACTGTTTTTCTTTTTTTTATTATATCAAAATCGTGTATTATTTGCGATATTATTATTTTTGAAAAATAAACTTGATTCAGAAAAGAATGCGGTTTTACTGGATAGAACAAAGACTCTTTTAACTTTTAATGTGGAAATGTAATACGTGCTCCCTTTACGTTCGTTCGTAATTTTCGTGAATTTGTAAGTAAGCTCTAACATGACCTTACTACGACACCTCTTGTGTGCGCTCTAGGTCTTTGTTGAAGGAAAACTTCCGGAATTTGTGTGTGTTGTTTGCATCCTCAAATGTGTATGTTTTATTCAAAAACAAAATGTCCATTGCGTTTTCGGTTTCTCTTTCAACTAATAAGTTTTGGGTGTCCTTTTTGTATCTTCTGCATCTTTTTTAAAGTCAAAGTTGCTGATCTTCTTATGCGATATTAACATGAATTCTATACCTTCCTACGTCATATGTCCGGATATTTAATTTGATTTACTTATCGGAAAGAAAACAGCTTATACAAATGTTATTATTCGAAATTGACCATATGCATTCTATCTACAGGCTATCTAAATGAATAAAATATTTGTCGCTAAGCACTTAGTAGCAGCTAATCAAGTTAATCAAAGTGTCACAAACATGTGTTCTTTGTAAAGGCTATTAAACACTTTCGATGTATGTTTATGTTTAATTTTCTATTCCTTTTCTGTATTTTTATTTTTCAATTTGATTTTTTTATTCATTTTTACACGCGGGATACAAGATTAGAATTAGTTGCCCGTTCTATGTTATGAAAATTTCAGTTTTGAGCGAAATCCATTGCAGTTGCAGTCGTCATTTTGTATTATCCCTCATGGTTACACAGTTTATTTTTAGTGTTTTGCAAAGAAAGAAAAAGTCATCTACAACCTTTTCCTAACTCTTTCAAGTGACAATATATTAAAACAAAAACTATATTTGGAACGCTGGTACAATGTTCCTTATATTTGAAAAACTAGGAGTTGGAAAAAAGAATAAATAGAAGTGTATAGGTCTATTTGGTGATAACTTGTATTCTTTTGATTTTTGTTTTGTTTTATCCTGATTTTATCATCTATAATTGTTGAACTATATATCAAATTTCTTGGCAAAAACTATAGGTGTTTATATCATCATCAAAAGTAATAATATTACCGAATAAGCTAATAATATGACAATCATGTTTCTATTGGTACCAAGTTGGTTAAATCTCAGCCTGAATTGGCCACAAAACATGTAGACGAATATTCCTTGCATAACACTATACACGTAATCGAGGCATGATTTTGTTTTACTTATTTTTGTGCTACTTCGTAAATATGCTTGTACTGTTTATCTTATGAGAGTTTTTATATAACTTCATATACATTCAGTAAAGTTGCAGTTAAGTCCATAATAAACAATAATGTTAAAGTAGTTGATCATAGGCAACAGTAAGGCCTTAAAAAATGAGGAAACCCCACATCTTATAGTCGACTTTATAGAAGGCCTTATGTTTATTTCAGAAATTACACACCAAAATATTAACACGACTTCATTTATTTTCTTATCTGAACTAAAGAAAGCGACCAGGTGTTCATTGTTGCCAACAAGAGAACGATAAAACAAGAAAATTTACCAAAATGTGTGTTTGTATCACAAATCCTTTTGTAACTCTTAATAGGGCAGTAAATGAAAACAAACTATTGCCGACGAGTTTATTTCTAGAATTCTTATTGGTCCCTGGGGTTGCAATAGATTTGACGCCATCCATCTGCGAGATCCCATTCTCTAGTTTTATGACGTATTGTTTACTATTATTCCGATGGCCTTTGGATCTTACCCATGACACTCACAGGTAGTGTTTTTGATTAGGCAGAAGAGGCCGTATGGCAAAAAAAAAACAATGTTAATGAATTGCCAATCTGTTTCAATGAAACTAATTCCTTTTCATACAACAAAACACCAATGCTTTACTAGCACTTTTGTTCAGTATATCTGATATTTTTCCTGTTTTTTTTTATTACTTCAAAACCAACTTATGTTAACTAATCCTGTAATTCTATATAAATATATTTTACAAGCAACAAACCTTCTTCATCTCCTGTCTTAGCGAATGGATCACCTTCAATTAAACTAAAAACAATCAAGTAAACAGCGTTGCGGGTAAGAAAAGTTTGGTGTGTTGAATAGTATTCTTTGTGACCCGCAAAATCCATTATCCTGCAATCTGCATATTTTTTGTTGTAAACTTTAGCTTCGAAGCCCTTTTTTAATATATAATCTATATCATCAGTCTCTGCTGGTTCTATATCTTCTTGTTTTCTTCCCGTTTCTATACCTTGACTAACATACTTTTCAGGGTTATCTCCCTTTGTAGTAGTTTGGAGACATACATTAGAAATATTTGTGTTCTGTTTGATATTTTCAACCACTTCAGACGTTTTGTTTAAGTCATTTCTCAAAACATTTGTCCCTTCTTCATCTATGTAGAAACAGAAAAACAAATGTGTCGCATTCTGACCAATGAATATTTTTATTTGTAAATTGTGATAATAAATCAGGAGAGGTTGACGTTAATGTTAACCTTGTTAATCATTACATTTAGCATGCCAGCATTCGTTTTACCCCTTATATCTCAGTATATATAGAAAATGTTCAGTTATGTTTTTTATGAACTGATATACATCTTCGAGTTTTTCATACAACTAGCAGATAAACAAGAGACCTTCTTTCTTAATTCGATAAACGTTTCCATTTATGTTTTATTTCAAAAGCACATGAATATGTAATATATTTCTCCAAGTTATCAGAGCTTTAAATCCCTATTATGTGAAGCCATTTTACAACTTTGATTTAGGGTTATTTCGTATCTCCTAAACCTTGTTCTTATAAGGTACGATATTTGTTCCCATTTAATTTGCCTATACTGTTTCTTGCTTTTGCATAGCCTTTATATATATTAAGTGCATGAAAGTGATGACCGTGATCAAAGCAAGCATTATACATTTTCAAAACTGATTGAATACAGAAAGTTTGATAACTGTTATAATTCCGTAAGGGTATATTAAAAAAAAAACGAAACAGACTTTATATTCAGATCAATCTACAGCATGTTTGAGTATAAAAATAAAATAAAAAATGTCTTCCTTATATTAATGATATGATACTTCATTTGTTAAACCCCTAAAAAAACCCTATTCATATCATATAACACTTTGAACTGGACATAACATTAAATACAAATAAGGTAAAATAAAAATGCCAATAAGATGATAAAATTACCTTCTTTAGTAGGCATATTATAAATAGTATTTTTCTCTTGGTTTTCTTCAAATGTACCAGTCAGTCCTGGAGACTTTGTGTCTTGTTTTGAAGATCGATCCTTTCTTTTGTTAATTTCTTTTCCTAAATAATAATATAAAATGTGCAATTTATTAACTTCAATCTCTAGCATTTCTCCTATATTGAATCAGTTTGTATAGCATCCGATCAATACAATGTCAATAACAACATATGAGTTATCCTTGATTGACTACAGTAAACAATTCTAAAACTTACAAATCAGTCCCAGAAAAAATAAAATTGCAAAGTAAAGATAAGTTTAACTGTCCATTTCTAGGCAGAACATTCCAGCAGCACCTACATACGGGGTATATATCTCCCAATTGATACGATATTCCCATGCTTGTATTTCCTATCATGATTTTCTTGATAAAGAGTTGCTGCTCACAAGGAAGCTATTAAATCAAGAGTTCCATATAGTGAAGTTGAAATCATCCCTTCGGAAATTTTACGGACGGCATCACTGGTTGGTTGACCGTTATGGAATAACCGTTTCACAGAAGATATCGGATATATTCCTTACGTCATTAGTACAATCCCCCTCCTTTTCATGAATGTAACCTACCGCATTAGACTATTTACGGGATTTGATATAACATTAACAACACGACGGGTGCCATATGTGGAGCAGGATCTGCTTACTCATGCAGAGAACCTGAGATCATCCTATTTTGTGGTGGGGTTCGTGTTGCTTATTCTTTAGTTTTTTATGTTGTGTCATGCATACTATTATTTGTCCGATTGTCGTAGTCTTAGCGTTGTCAGTTTATTTTTGATTTATGAGTTTGACTGTCCCTCTTGTATGTTTCGCCCCTCTTTTCAATCATAAATATTCTGTTGTATCTTCAGACATTCTGCATGATGTTTAGACAATATTTGCCATCACGAACTAATCCCAAGAGAATGTAAAAAAAAATATGCAGTTGACTTAATTTCGTTTAAAGATATTTAAAAACTTTTTACCTGCACAAAAATGTGTGTCATCATTTTTTTTTATTAAAAGATATCATACTATTGTCAATTGAATAGCAAGAAAACACAAGACGACAAGAGAAAGATATGTACCATTCGTATTACAAGAACTTTTAACTGGAACCTTCGATCAATCTACAGCATGTTTGGATATATAAATTTTTTCAACCCCTACCATTTCGTTAAAATTAAGTTCGGTTAAACTTATTAATATATAAAAATCCTAGTAAAGAATGAATAATTATTCGGAAATGACTCGTTTTAGTAGTTCTATTCCGGCATTCGGAAGGACAAAACAAGTTTCCAACATATATATGGTCATGTCCATCAATAGTTTGGCAATCATTTGTTTTAAAAACAGCGCTAAAAGTAGCTTTGTTTTATTGAGATTTGCAATATACTAGGACTCATTATCTAAAATCTATGTCGATTTCACTATTACAAAATAATTTAGAACACTGATTGTGTTAACAATTGTTGGTTTATTCTTTGCATTAATAATTTCATTCCTTAATAATAATGTTGAACTTATTTCAAGAAATGAAGATTTTATACTATGAAAGGTATTAAAAACATCCCTATAATTTTAAGATCTTTTGCGGAAATATTTTGTCATGTTTTTTTTACCCATTTATTCATAGTGTACACATAATTATATTTATTGCTTCATATTTACGTACTTTTAGTATTTAAGATACCACTAGGAAATGTTGAATTGATATTTTAATCTAGATTTACATTTGATTTCGTATGAACCTCTGTCCTAGGGATTCAGGCATCAATCTTAGTCACTCTCATCGACCAACTGTATATCCAACTTATTTACCCTTTACAGAAGGATTCCTCATTAAAAGTGTTAACACAATTATTCTCTCAAGAACAAACACTCTTACCAGTTGCAAATGGCCGGCTTCACAAATATTTCCATCTTCATAAACAATACAATGTGTGTTAATGTGAAGAACTAAGATTTCAAGCAACGTAACCATAGAATCCTTTTCAAATTATTTAATCACATGACTTATTCTTAATGTTTCGTTTTTTAATATAGAAATGTTCGTCTATCGTCTAAATATAGTGGATAAGGCATGTTAATCGGCAAAATCAACTTCCAGTTTCCGAGTTTAAAGATATATTTGTAGTAACTTAAATATTACTTTAACGTGTGTATGCGTCCTTTTCAAATACATATAATTAGTTATCAAAGGTACCAGGATTATAATTTATTACGCCAGACGCGCGTTTCGTTTACATAAGACTCACCAGTGACGCTCCGATCACAATAGTAATAAAGCCAAACAAGTACAAAGATGAAGAGCATTAACGACCCGAAATTCCAAAAAGTTGTGCCAAATACGGTTAAGGTAATTTATTCCAGGGATATGAAAATCCTTAGTTTCTCGAAAAAAATATAACCGTATCTCTCTTGAAGTATGACTGTCACTCTAAGACAATTAGCTGTTTTCGCAATATAATATTAATCTTTGTATCGGATTATTAGTTCATTGAAAGTAATATATAGTTTGGTTTACGTCTCTCAAAAAGCAGCGCAAAACTACCCCCAACGAAGAAAGTTATTAAGTGCCCTTTTAAACCCAAATATTTTAGCGTTCACCCGAAAAATATCCATAGAACGAGTATATTGTCGAAATCCTTAATACAAAGGGGTGCTGAAGGAATATTGTACAAAAGTATCAGATTTTTAAAATTTTTATGTTGTTTTTGGGGGGAAGAAGGAGGGGTTAATGAATGCAGAGAGCTGTTTTATTGATCTAGAAATGAAAGTCGAAAAATACCAGCGTGACATTAAAACCTACAAGTCAAAAATAAACTGACAACGTCCTGGCAAAAAAAAGGACCAACATACACATACAAGTACACGAAACACTACACAATGAAACTAAAGATTAAGCAAAAACTCGGTGCTCCGGAAGGGTAAATATATCCTGCTCCTTGAAAGAGCTATAAACCAAATCGTACATAAAAGTATAGCTGAAGCTGGGCAAGGAATAAGGGCTTTGCACGAGGGAGATACATTCCTTAATTTTTAACAATTTTCAACATTTTATAACAGCAAATATTTATAAAACAAAATCAGTATTTTCATGCCATTTTCGAAGCACTGGCTACTGGGCTGGTTATTACCTCGGGAACTATCAGTCCACCAGCAGAAGCATCGACCCAGTGGTAGTAATAACATAAACGGTGCCATTTGTTTCTGCACCAGATGCGTATTTCAGCAATCAACAGAAAGATCCATAACTATATTATCTCGATATCGCTCTACTAGGTAGATTTTATTTCTATCAGATAAAACGTTATCGGGGGTATACAAATTAATTTTAAAAAGCGTTTGAATATTCATATGTTATGTTTACATGTAAAGTAAATAATTTTTTTTGGAATTATCCCTAGGTTTTCCAAAGTAATTGTCAAGATGGAGAACAACATTTAGCTTGTATTTGAGTATCTTATGTTGTACTGTCACAGCACTGTTCAAGGTTAGGGTGAGGTATGGTGCCTTCAAACGAGTTTAACCCGCTACATTCTGCATGTGCCTGTCCCAAGTCAAGAGCCTGTAATTTAGAGGTGGTCGTTTGTTAATGTGTAATATATTTGATTTTCTTTCTTTAATTTATACATAATTTAGGCCGTTATTTTTCTCATTTGAATGGTTTTACATTTCTTATTTTGGATCGTTGTAAAGCTGACTATGCAGTGTTGGCTTTGCTCATTGTTAAGGGCCGTACGATATCTGTTAATTTCTGTGTCATTTGGTCTCTTGTAGAGATTGTCTCATTTGCAATCATACCATATCTTGTTAGTTTTAAAGAAATCCACGTTATGATTCTAAAATTACTTATTTTTTATTTTTGAATAGATTGCTGTATTCCACAATCCACCAATACACATGAAACAAACATAATACTACACAATACAATACATGTTTGCAATATGTGTTTATCATATTATACATGTACTACAAGTATGTCATTTAAGCTAAAATATATATAATGCCAAAAACACTTAAGAAGCAGATGTATTTTAATTAAAATCAAAAGTAGGGATATCGTTGATGAGTTGATAATGAAACACCAGCATAATCACTCAGAAGTTTTGCGTTTTTCTACAAAAGTAGAGAAAGAAAAAAATTGCAACTGAGGATAAAAATAAAGATAAAGTTGATTATACTATATCGATATAACGTTCGCTTTATTTTCATAAAAAAAGAAAATCTAGAAATAACTGTATTATGAATAAAAAGTATGGATTATAAATATAGAATAAAGGACTTTTTGTTTTTGATTTTGACTAAATCACAGTAAACAATCACGGCGAAATATAATTGATGTCACAGGCTGCATTACATCATTTGAAAATTTTGTCACATTGCAGTAAACATGGCGTTTTCTTGCACGACGCATTTTATTGCATGCGTTTCATTAATTCTGATTTGAACATGACTTTAAAATTACCGAATATAATAGAAGAATACAGGTAAGTCAAATTTTCTTATTTTCCACAAAGTATCAGCAGATGTATCCAATATCATTACGTATTTGTATTTTAGGAGTTCAACGACAAGTTATATATTTTACTTAGTTGGGTGGATACCATTACAATTTATCTTGTCAGCTCATGAAAACGATCAAATTGATTTCAAATCATTTGATGAAAGCACTGTGTGAGCCAACATTTCAAGAAGCAACGAGTCTGTAGGTTTTTTGTAAATTATCTGAACAAGCGCATTTCTCGTGTTTTTTGTCTACGTCTTTTAGCATAACATGTTTGCCTTTTTATAAAGTCATGTTCATTTATTTTTAACCCGGACCTGAAATATGAAACTTTGGAGGCCCTGCGACTGTGGTTAACTTTAATTGCAGAAGCGGGTTTAGGGGAAGGCAAATCGGAACATCCCTTATAAATATGAAATCCAAATTTATGGTTAATGCAGACTTATTACCTGTACCACATCAAACCAAACGTTGTTAAGTTTTGGGCCGTCGAGCACTTCTTTTTTTTCTTCAAAATAAACCATAAATCTGCATTTGGATTTGTTTGCTTTTTTGCGTTTGTTGTATGAATGGATACATATATATGGACAACGAAACCACATCTCCTTATTAATAATTATATATGATTGTCCTACAAAAATGTCGAAAATGTGTACATTTCGTTTTTTTCTATCTTCTCTCATGCGATAGCGGTACCTTTTTGGTCACTATTAATGTATTGTAACTCAATATGAATTGTATCACTTAATAGTGACTGAACAGGTAAAAAAACAAATACTTCTAAAAAAACAGAAAGAGAAGACTTCTGGGAACAGCACCAGACTATGTATGAATACAAATTCAGATTAGAATAGCATGGACGATATGGTACTGTTAGTTTAACGTCAGTATTGATTATATTGGGATTTACAGAAACATGACTAAACCACCCTTATGTCATTCACCGGGCCGTTCTTACGAAAAGTTCTGTATCCACCACTGAAGTGTTTCATTCACAAAATAACTCGCATGTTTTTGCGAAAAAAATCTCGCGCGATTTTTGTAAAAGAAAAGGGACAGTAGATCCTTACGGAGTTCACCCGCGCATGTCAGTTGCGAACTGACACAATATGTTCTACATCACGACCAGTGATGCTGACATTATCATAGATTACACATCAAAAGAAAATTACCGATAATATCAAAATAATTTTCAACAAGAGAGGACATAAAGAGATTAATGTACCATACCCTATTTATAACATATCGTGATTATTTGTTGGTGTGAATGAATTCAACGGAAATTAAAATCATCTTGAATTAATAAATGTCTTTTGAAGACATCAAAAACAAAGAATTTATCAAAAAAAAAAAAAAAATAGCTATTGGAATTTACAATTTATATTATCTTTGGTGATCAATCCTCCTCCTTTTTGTAGATTATATTTTGAGTTGAAGACCTTCTTATAAGACAATATTGACTGCTGTACCCCTATTTTTGACATTTTTATTCTTTGAGTATGTTTGTTTTGTGCATGCATCGTTGACAATGTAATGGAATTTGATGCGACTGTCATACAAGTGAGAGGTTTAGCTAGCTATAAAATCAGGTTCAATCCACCATTTTCTACATAAGAAAATGCATGTACCAAGTCAGGAATATGACAGTTGTTATCCATTCGTTTGATGCGTTTGGACTTTTGATTTTGCCTTTTGATTTTGGACTTTCCTTTTTGAATTTTCCTCGGAGTTCAGTATTTTTGTGTTTTTACTTTATACTACACTTGGTATATTGTACGTGCATTTATCAATCATCGTCCATTCTGAATACGTGTTCCGTTCACTCATCGTCTATTTACTGTACATGAAATAGTAATTCATTGTTCCATGTGTTTTCCATTTCACGTTGCGCTCAACGTTCATTTATACTCAATCGTATGAAGTGGTCTCATTTTGCGTTAATCCTTAATCGTGTTATGTGCCTGTAATTCATTTTGTTACTTTAATGATTGCTATCAATTGTAAGAAACCAATATACGGTTTGATTATAAATTATCTTTTGAATCACGAAATATTCTGACCGTATCAATTTTCGACATGAATATTATTTTTTATACAAACTTTAATATGTATTCTGTTTATCAAATACATTTTGAACCTTTATGTTTGAAACAGCAAACCTAAATCACCTGTTGAGTCCATTATTGAAAGGGAACTTATTAGATATAGGAAGATGTGGTATGGGAGCCAATGGAACTACTCTCCATCCAAGTAACAATTTATAAAAGTAAACAATTATAGGTCAAGGTACGGCCTTCAACACGGAGCCTTGGCTCACACAGAACAGCAAGCTATACAGGACCCCAACATTTAATTAACGAGAAAGACTTAAAACTCTTGATAGAGGGTTGCTGCTCACACGGAAGCTTTTAAACCAAGAATTCCAAATGGTGAAGTTGAAATTATCCCCTAGTAAATTTTACGGACGTCTTCACGAATTGGTTGACCGTTATGGAATAAACGTTTCACAAAAGATATCCGTTATGTTCCTTACGTCGTAACTACAATCCCCTTCCCTTTCATGAATGTGACCTACCGAATTAGACTATTTACCGGATTTGTTATCACATAAGCAACACGACGGGTGCCTCATGTGGAGCAGGATCTGCTTACCCTTCCGGAGCACCTGAGATCACCCCTATTTTTTGTTGGGGTTCATGTTGTTTATTCTTTAATTTTCTATGTTGTGTCATGTGTACTATTGTTTGTCTGTTTGTCTTTTTCATTTTTAGCCATGGCGTTGTCAGTTTATTTTAGATTTTTGAGTTTGACTGTCCCTTTGGTATCTTTCGTCCCTCTTTTATAAACAACATCGACTAATGACAATCAGTGAACATCAGGATAACTCGTTAACTCATCATTGTCAATATAATATAAATGTATTCGACTGTGATACAAGTGAGAGGTTCAGCTAGCTCAGTTATAATCCACCATTTCCTTCCAAGTCAGGAATATGACAGTTGTTTTTCGTTCGTATTATGTGTTTGAGCTTTTGATTTTGGCATTTGATTAGAGAATTTCCGTTTTGATTTTTTTTACTAATAAGTAATTTAGTGTTTAAGCAATATTCTCAAACAATTTTTCTCTAAAGTACCTTAGTAGATTAATAATTTGCTACGACTAGCCTTTTCAGTATTATTTAAAACATATATTTGTCAATACTTTGCGCCAAAAATACCCGTTTATGTACCTAATTAACCGTCTACACTTGCATACATTTCTTTCTAAATGGCTTGTCATTCACTTGTTTACCGACTCTTTATTTGAGTTCTTGCTCTGACTTGAACACCAATGCTTACACATATTTGGTTTCTATGTCTTATAAATTGTAAATGACAGCTTTACACTTGTGATACCACAATTTATTAGAAAGACAAAATGTACAAATAAGTTGAATTTTGCTCATAGATCTAAATTGACGATTGTGCGTACCCTTAGTGTGCAACTTAAACTATAAAAAGATAGACACTACATAGAAAAACGTATCAGCAGTACAATATTAAAAAACAGATTGAATAAGGTCATTATCCTTTATGTTCATTAGTGGATATTGTTGAAGCGACATGTGCTTTCCAGAGCCTTTAGTTTAAATAAAAGAACACATTTTACCACCCTAAATAAAAGCCGATCATGAATTATAATAAAAAAAAGTACGACTATAGTACTTTTTATAATATTAACAATAAATCTACATGTGATAAGTATATGAATACATGATATATTGGTCACAAATTCTATGTACCCTGAGTTTTAGCCATTGTAAATCGATGATATATTAGATTTTTTAACTTACAAATGTGAACGAACGGCTGCAATTTAAAACGAATCAGAATTGAAACACGTATAAAAAATATAATTACCCCGAACAAATTGATATGCTTTGAAATATACAGCTTACATTTCTTGTTTTTTCTGTTTTTTTTAACTGGGTAATCAATATCGTTTTATGAGTATTAGGCGTATAAACTATTGTAATATGACGACTGATTAACGTCAACCAGTATAGTCAAAGCATATCTAACTTTAGCGCAAACGCATTAATTCACAATATTGGGGCTGTTCCGCGTAACGCCCCCTTTAAACGACCTTGTTGCGAAAAGTACGCAATTATAAAGACATTGAACTTTTATTTGACATTGATTATGTAAAATTACGTAGTTATTTTGATTATAATAAATGTATCATGCTAGAATATTCCAGATGGATAGTGAAAGTCAATGAGTATATTATGTTTAACCCGTTTACTAGAAATACTTTACTTATCATTTCTATAGATATGTATAGATGTTTCTAGATTTAGAATGTTCTTATAATTTTGGTATACATGTATAAGCTAAGTGTTTAAATGAAAAAAGATCATTGTAAAAATAGTAGTAACAGAAGTACAGAAGAGTTATCAGTTGAACTAGAAATAAAAAGAAGAATTATTTAGCAGTTATTCCAATGTGGTTTTCATTAACTTTGACAAACTGTACATACTGTAAATAACTGTTAGTTAATTGATTAAAGTTACAGAAAGTGAATCTGTGTTCGTCTGATTTCGCCACATTGTATGGTACCGGAACCCGGGAGCTTTGGAAAAAGAAATTATACATAACACGGAAAAGAAGTAACCACATAGCAGATGACAATCTCCTACCTGAAAGGACTATGTACAAGGTACAATAATTTGTTAGCTGAAAAAATAAACAAATGTGGAGATATAATAGCTTAAGGGTCGAAATAAAAGTGTGACAACACAAATAAGGCAAGTTTTATCAGCAGAGAGACGATTAAAGGATTTTGCAGCAAAACCTTAAGATAGTACAAACGAAATTCCACTTATATTAGAGGACAAAGTTGCTGGACAGTGTAAAACAGCGCTTAGACGAATTAAAAGTATTCGAGGAAGAAATTTAAGATAAAAATATTAATCAATTGCTTTAAAAAAGCAATTGTAAACGGTCTCCCCCCTTTCAAACATGATTGATTGGTATGTGTGTGTGTGTGTGTGTGTGTTTGTTTGTTTTTTGTTGTTGTTTTTTTATTGTTTTAAAGGGTCTATATTATTGTGTTACCGGAGAAGTTTCATGTTTAGTTTGGAAAGTTCTTATTTTATTTCAGGTCCAGCGCGCGACTCTCGCGCCAGATTGAGGAGACATCATGTGACGTGGGTTTATAATAACGAAAACTTAGTCTTTTTTTTTTTTTTTTTTGGTGGGAATGGTGAACAGACAACATGTATAGAGGCAGAATGCACACATTGTTATTTCTTTTGTCATTGTAAGAAATTGACATTTTGATCACAGTTCACCAGCAGTTCATGATTTGGATTTAGTTGATCCGGTGTAGCTTTAAAACACGTTGAATGATTATTTTCTTATAATGTACATTTTTCAGCACCAGTTTGTAACACAGATAAGTATTTCAATCTAGGAGCGAACATTTTGTTGTAGAATTTCACTGAGATTAACGGACCTAGCAAGCGATGTTTACGGCATTGTCATTTCTTTTCTCTAGGAAAAGTCTTGAGAGATATCTGCACCACGTTATTTTATGAACCTTTAGTACATGTATGCCCTGTTGACTGCAAATTTTGGGGTCGATTGGATTTGGAGTTTCAGAGTATAACTGATATCAAGAATGTGGATTTTTTTTTCAGAAGATATGTAAAAACACAATTAAAAAGTCAATTGTTCATGAACAATTGAAAGGTCTTTCATTTTTTCTTTTATTAATTGCCTTCTTAGTTAAAAAAATATATGGTTTCTAAAGACTTTAATGTTCATAACAAGGGGTTTTTGCTAAGGACAAAAATCATTCCTAAGGATAAAAATATTATTACCAATATTAAAACTGTCATATGAACTATTCATAGTCTTTAAAGTTAAAAAGAATAAGTGATTTCTAAGACTTATATGTCGTTGCTAGGGACAAAAATGTCATTTCCAATATTAAAAATTTCATATTTATATTATTCATAGCCTTTTAAGTTCAAAAGTACTGGAACACACCCGCGAAATCGCGGGCATATACAGCTTGTAAACTGTTGTAGGATGAATTTTTGTAAAAGATATTATGACTGGAGAATTTCATATGAGGTATCAAAAGCCCTCTCCCTTTTTGAAAAGTCCGTTATGTGTTTCCTTTCTGTGAAATTCAATTATTTTTCGTGTTTCTGGCCTTAAAATTATTCTCCCCCTCTGCTACAATGCATGTTTTGGTAAAAGTCAAATTACACCGCTTTAAACATAAAATAAATGAAACTGCTTATAGACCATTATTATTCTAATAAATTGTGCTTCTAGGACAATCAATCAGTGCTTTTCCTTCTGAGAGCCCTATTACTATGCCAATGGTAGGATTTGAATCTCGTATAAATGACTAAGTCTCATTTAAGGGGTGGTCTGAGGGGCCCTGATCCCGACATCCCGGGCTTAAAAAAAACATGAAATCCCGAGGTGCATATTTTAACGAAATTCATATCTCGACATCCCGAAATTAAAAAAATATTCCCGCATCCCGTAAAGATCAATCCCGAAATCCAAAGCTTAAAAAACACCCGATCCCGACGTCCCGAATAAGTCCCGCCTCCCTCTAATCTCTACCCTACTTTGATTTTGGCCAAATCACTACTTTCACTTTCAACAATTAATTTGTATGCCCCCTTTATGGGAATTATGTTTTCTAGTCTGTTCGTCCGTTCGTTCGTCCGTCCTTCTGTCCGGTTTCAGGTTAAAGTTTTCATTTCAAACTATAAATGGGTATGCCCCATTTATGGGAATTATGTTTTCTAGTCAGTTCGTCTGTCCGTCTGTTCTGCTTCAGGTTAAAGTTTTTGTCGAGGTAGTTTTCGATGAAGTTGAAGTTCAACCCACTCGACACTCGTAGATATGTTCCCTATGATATGATCTGTCTAGTTTTAATGCCAAATTAGAGATTTTACCCCATTTCACGGTCCACTAAACATAGCAAATAATAGTGCTGATGTGGCATCCGTATACTATGGACATATTCTTTTTTCCACAGGTTTTACTTTTTCAATATATATGCAACTGGTATGACCCCTGAGATATTAAATATTTTAGAAAAAAGGAGACAGAATACAGAGAGTCTCTGTATATTATAGTAGTATCATCGTAGTTTACACTTTGATAAAACACGAAAACATAATTGTCTCTAAAGAGGTATAATAGTTGTGATTCTTGCGATCTAAAAACCATGATATGGAGAACGCTCTAATTGGCTTATTTATTTTTCATTTTTGTAATCTATCATACGATTGGTTGTTCTTGTGCATGTTTAAAATCGGAAGTCTTATCTATGACTAAAAGTCTGTCTGATTACGGAAACAATATCCGGACACCTATTTTGTCGTTTTTCTCCTAAAACAACTCAATCTGAATAATCATAAGAATGGATGAAAAATGCGACTATGCATGTTACCAAAAGAACACAGAGGCATGATGATTAATTTATTGTGGAAGGATGAGAAGCGACACACAAAATTAGGTCTTCTCGTTTAATAGTATAGATATGGTAGCTAAGGTGTTTTATGTCGTTGCTAGGGACTTCATCTCTGTCCTTGACCTAACTTCGTAGATCTTATTATGCTGAACATTTTTGCATTTCAAAGTTTCTTTCTATCTCTAACCACTTTTTGAATTATAAGCAAACAATCATCATTTCGGACCCCAAAAACAGTTGTGGTGCCCTAGTTCCATAACAGTTGGTCCAATAATTTTGAACTCGACAAGACACACATTTTCTTCGTTACATTTTATCAGCCATCGTTTACGGTTATTGAGTAAATCTGATAACAAGCTAAGGTCAAAATATAGGTCATGACCTTGACCTTTGACCTTATGTCAATGTTCATGGTCACGTGAATTGATGATCATTGGTGATGATCCTAGGTGGCTTCAACTTACGGTTTCTAAGTTTTAGTGGCCAACCGACATTGGTTAATTTCAAAAGCGGCATAACCCTACCAATCTTTTCGATCCAAATGTAACGAAGAATCAGGGTCTGTTCCTGAACAAATTCCACCCTTTGTTTTTTTTTCTACCTATTATGGTTATGGAGTTACAAATGTAGAATGAAAATAAGGTTTTTGGTGTTAGGGGAGATAACCGATATAAAGGAAATGTTACGAAGTCGTGCTCTCACCACAAGATAGCTTTTGGTCAACCGATACTAGATACCTAATATCATTTCAACATGTCGCGTACATTTTTTGGGAAATTTCGTTAAAGTTTGGCGGAAAGAATAATAACTAGATTTGTAATTGCTAGCAATAACGCATGGCACCCTCGTCCCCGCATTGCCAAGCGAGCGGCAGTCATTTTGAAAATTCCAAAGTCAAAGAGTGCATCTACACATGCAAGTTATCATTATTGTAAAATGTCATGAAGTTTGGAGCATTTAAAAAAAAAATGACAATTTTGCTGTTTCCATAGTTACGGCGGCCAATTTGAAAATTCCAACTTCAAACTGCAAATCAGCACATGCCAGTTACCATTCCTGTGGAGTTTCTTCCAGTTTGGAACACCTTGATTTTTTTGGCATTTTTGCTGTTTCCATCTTTTATCATTTCATACCAAGGTGCACAACTTTACATGGGGTCCTCATTATAGTAAAGATCCATCAACATTGGTCCATTGGATTCCGAGAAACACGACGGACAAAATGTGTGGAAGAAGAATAAGAAAATTAAGAAAAAAAAAGAAATGTAGAATAACAATATGTCACCCCAACTCCGTCGAGGGTGCCATAATAATCAGAAGAAACACAGAAAGGTCTTCCCTTAAAGAAAAAGAAAATACCTTAATTATAGATATTAAGAAAACAGAATCGGACACGGACCACAAAGTTACAATTACAGACACAAATGCAAGTGCAGATATTACAGTCTCAACAGTCACAACTACAAGAATTGCAGAGGAAAAGTCAACCTTCAATAGAAAGTGCAGTTAAACTTCCAAAATTATACCTAGCTTCGTACAATGGTGATAAATCAAAATCGACAGAATTTTGGAATTCATTTGAAGCAGTAGTGCACACGAATCAAAGCTTGACAAAAACAGAGAAATTAAATTACTTGAAAAGCAAACTATTTTGGAACAGCTAATTCTGCTATATCTGGCTTAACGCTCTCCCATGAAAATAACGGTGAAGCAATTTCCATACTGGAGGAAAGATTTGGAAATGTGCAATCTGTTGTAAACAACCATTATTCAGATTTAATAAACCTTTAGTCCACTACAAATCAAACTACACATCTACGTAGACTGTAGAATGACTTGGAACGCCAATCACGTAGTTTGAACGCACTGCATCAAGATGTGAACCAAGATGTATTCATCCCTATGATAACATCTAAACTACTACAGGAAGTCCTTATTCAACTTGAAATACAGAACGGTAACATTTAAAAATGGACAGTAGGAAAGTTAAGATAGTTTTTCAAACTTACATTAGGAAAGCTGCAGACAGTCAGTCTAAAGAAACACATACTGGTTCCAGTAGTGAAGAAAAACAGCAGTCTAAAGTTTAGTCAAACAGCAGTAATTTTTAACCAAGAAAACATTTATCTGCAGAAGCCCTGATGACAATAAAGTCATTTCGAAACCACTCAAGCAGTGGAAATTCAATGGTATGCCGATATTTGGACGGACACCATTGGAGTGATGAGTGTAGAAAGTTCAGTACAATTGGAGACAGAAAACAGAAAAGTAAATGTACGTAGTTGTTATACCTGCTTGAAACCAGGAAATGTTAGTAGATACTATAGATTTGAAAAAGCATGCTACCATTGCAAACAGAAAAGGGTCATCACCGAAGTCTATGTCTAAAGAAAATTCCCTCTCAACATGAAGAAGTTTCACATCTATCTGATGAAATATGTGAAGTAGCTTCAAGCAAAGAAAATGTACCAGAGAATAGCTTGTTGTCGTCCGGAGATATAGTTTTGATGCAGACAGCTCTAACAACTGTGTCAAATACAGAAGTTAATGAAACAGAAGTATAAAGACTATCAATGGACTCCGGATCTCAGCGAACATATATAACAGAAAAGTTGGCCAAGAAATTATACTTGAAGAAGAAAGCTTCAGAGGAGATAACACTTGTAACATTTGGTGCAGATCAGCCAAAAGCAGTAAGAACACAAAACGTTTCATTAAGGGCATACGATACAGTTACAGGGGATGTAATGATGTTGCTAACGTAAAATGTTTTTTTCGCGACGTCAAACTATGAAATATCGGGAAAAGATGCATTTGTCGACTGATTTTTATCATTCAAACGGATTTAATTTGAAAACCAGTGCATGGACCCCTATTTTTTAAAACGACATTTTGTTTAATTTTGCAGGGAGAATCTGTGGACCAAATTTTATAAAACTGTTAATAGTGCTTTTTTTTATTTTGATAAATATAGAGCAAAAAATTACGTTTTTTGTTCTCAATTCATGACCATTTGATAAACATGAGTTATTTCTGAAAAAAATGCATAAATTTTTAGTATACTTATAAAATACAGAAATTACAAATTATTTAACAAAAAAACAATTTGTGTTTATCTTTTAAAACAAAAAAAATATGGCTTTTTTTCGAAAAAGGAAAATACGGCCACAAATCCGAAATTTGATCAAATACACAAAATTTCGACCTCATTAACTCAAAAAGTAGAACATGAAGGATTATTTTTTATTACATATTTGATTTAATAAGGCAAACATAGCCTACATGTATATGGAAATTTTCATCAAACTGTAAATACGGAATCAAAACTGTATCGTATGCCCTTAAAGGTCAGTCTAAAAGATGGAGTTTGTATGCTTATTGATGCTAATGTTGTTCCTAAGATAACAGGATCAATACTAAGAAGACCTTTACAAATGGATGTATGTGAACACGTGAAATACTTATGTAACAATCTACAACTTGCTGACACACTGCCCAGTTGCTAAAAAACTTAAACCATAGAGATTCTTATAGGAAATGATTATTATTTGGATATTATATTGCCAAAGAAAATAGAAATTCAACAAGGGCTTTATCTACTTGGATCTAAGCTAGGATGGATCCCTACAGGAAGGTCACAATTAAGTGATGAAGAAAGGGAGAACAAAATGACCATGACAGTAAATGGCTTATAATCTTTAACATAATGCTTTCTCCACTCTACAATTGACACATGTCTACAAATCAAGCCTTCCATTGAAGATTTCTGGAACTTGGAAACTATCGGAGTATAAGATTGTCCATATACATCAGACGATGAAAATACTTTCAATAACTTTGTGACCTCACTTAAAATGGAGAATGGAAGATATCAAGTAGCCTGGCCATGGTAAGAAAAATTACCAAAACTTCCTGAAAAGAGTGAACTTGCATTCGGAAGTCTAAGGTAACCTTTTCAGAAGATGAAAAACGATCTTGATTTTTTAAGCAAGTATGATGAGTTTATTCAAGACCAGTGCAGAAAGGACATCATAGAAAAAGTTTCAAACCAATGTAATAATGAAACTGGAATCAAACATAACATACCACATCATGCTGTTGTTGAGCCAACCAAACCAACAACTAAATAAGATAGGTTATGATGCCTCTGCCAAATCAAAACAAGAGAATAAAAGGTTGAATGATTGACTGCACAGAGGACCTGTTATGTTACAAGATTTATGTGCATCCCATTTCCATTCTCAATTTTACTCTTGTTGCGTTTTCGAATGAACAAAATTGAAGTAGTTGCTGATATTGAAAAGGCGTTTTTTCAAATTGAACTACAGAAAAATAACAGAAATCTTTGTGGACAATGTTATCACTGGAGTAGACTCGAAAGATAATGCATTTACAATACATAAAGAAAACAAATTTTCAGTGCTGCGTCTATGAACTTAAGAGAATGGGCATCACATTCAGAGGAATTTATAAAATGTATTTCCAAGGAAGACCAAGCAACTAGTGAAAAAATTAAAGGTTCATGTATAAACTTGGACAATAAAATATGATACATTAACAGTGGACAATGATAACATGTTTACAGTCACAAAAAGAGAAGAAGTATTACAAAGAATAGCTTCTGTGTTTGATACGCTTGGATTTTTCACTCCTTTAACTTTTAGAACAAAGCTTTTCTTTTAAATGTTATGGAACAAGAACATGAAATGGGATGAACAACTGATAAATGAAGATATTCAGCAATGGAAAGATATATCTGATTTAGGGGAAATTCAGGGTTATCGCATTCCTAGAGCTATTAGACTATCAAGTAAAGTTACGTTCAGATAACTATGCTTTTGTGATGCTTCAATTAAAGCCTATGCTCCTGCTGTTTATTTACATCATCTGCTGGAAAACAACGTGTGTAAAATTGATTTGCTTTTTTCTAAGACACGTCTGGTTCCGAATAAGAACATGACTTTTCCTAGACCTGAGTTATTAGCAGTTGTCATTAGTGTCCGATGCATTGACTTTATTAAGAATCAACTTAAACTTCCTGTCTGTCTGTACGACAATTTTGTGGACAGATTCTCAATGTGTTTTGCACTGGATAGCAACCTCTAGCAACAGTTGTTGATAATATAATTAAGGAAATGAGGCAGCAGCAAAATATTCAATTTCAGTTCGTCTTTACGAGGGAAAATCCGGCAGATATTGCAAGCAGAGGCACAAAAGTATAATTGTTAAAAAAACCAGCCAATGGTGGTATGCTTCCTCTTGGTTAACAAAACAAAGAAATGAGTGTCCTAGATGGGATCCTCGAAATATAAGTGTTGGCAATCAAAATTCGACTGGATCAGAATACAAGGCATCTAAAATATTACGTGAATCAAAACTACCTGCTGGAGAGGTAGTGGAGCGGCAAATGACGAAAAAGTCACTTAGTTAACGATTTTAAATTACCTTAATACCTCATGGAATTTTAAGGTCGTAAATTGTCTATCGATTATTCAGCTTTAGAAAAATGTTTGTCGTAAATATCAAATGTGGTACAAATGATGTTAAAAATAGTCTTAACTGACGTTACTCAACTTGCATCGAATACCCCACTGCTGATTCGGTAGTCAAATTTCACAACAAACCCGTTCTAAAAAAATTATTTGTGAATGAAATTGGTAAATACAGTTATTCTTGAACTTCATACAATGTAAGGGCATTTCCAAATAGTGCTAGATATAATGCTGTATGCATCTGAAAATGGTTGAAAATAACACTGAAAAATCATCGTTTTTCATCTAGCATTATTTTCACGTGCAGTTAAGGTGTATTTTAAAGGCACAACAGTGAAGCCGCCGTATAATACTTCAATCGACCCGGTTTAATTTTTGAAGTTAATTCCTAATAAGATAAATATTTGGCTAAATATCTGCTTTTCATCCAGATTTCAAGTCCGAATATTCGTCACAGATTTACCGACATTGTTGTGGTTTATAGTTATAGTCCCACATTCAGCGATTTAGCAAAGGTCATTTGTAGTCATTTTCAAGCATTTTTTTGTGTTCATTTTTTAATTTCCGAAGCCTCGTGATTAATTTATGTTGTTAAGTATTGTTGTTTATTCGTTTTTGTTAAATTCAACTGGAAAAGTGAATATCACTGTTGGGTTTGTTTGGTTTTCAGGTGTGTTTGATTTGTTTTTAATTCAACCAAATAGACAATTTAACAATCTCGTTAAAACTGGTCCCACCATATGACAAAAAAAGGAAACTGGAAGTTTGTGTTGACAAAATTGATACAATTGTAACAAGATGAACAGACGTCTGATAAATGCTGCAGAAAAGAGACGTGATGATTTTTTCAGTTATTTGTCATTGCATTGAATTCTGCAATGAAACAGCAAGTGAATTGCCCATATTTAGATATCCTAGATCATGTTATAAAAGCTACAAACGTAAGTAGAATTTAAAATCAGTATCATGTTCTTCAACTGAAAATGAAACACCAGATACAAAATTCCGATTTATCTAATTGTTAGTTGCCTGAAAATAATGATCACGATATATCAAAGTATATTATTTGCAAAAAAAGTCTAATAAAAGAATGAACACATTACATACAATTTCATCTGCTGAAAAGTTAGTCAATCTTAAAGATGCTGCTTTTAGAGCATACGACTATGAAATGATAAATTGAATAGAGCAAGATAATTAATTTTGTTCATTATTGCAGTGTGTCACGCAGCATGTCTGACCACATACTTGTCATATAGACCAAAAACCACTGATCAATATGCGTATAATTTGACATTGAGGAGTAGTTGAAATTATAGACAGAGACGTTATTCGTGACAAAAAGTCTCTTGTATCGTCTTCACTTTAGACAATGTATCAGTCTATTTTACCGGATAAAACAAATAAGACATACTGTAATTCCTCTAAACTTAAGGCTAAACTTGAGAGGCGCTACAAGGATGCTATTGTATTTTTTGCTCAACAAGGACAAGGTAAATCTAGCATTGTGTTTGCTAGCGATATTTTTTTTTGAGACGCTGTTAAGACAGCAAATGACATTAGACATGCTTAAGATAAAAGCCGACTTAATTACATGTGGCTCCACCAAAACCAACGAACAAACCGGAATGCATGTACTGTATGCTGCAGTTTCAATATTAAGACAAAAAATTGAAAACGTTTATATATCTAGAGATTTTTATCCTACACATAACCAAGTATCGTTGTTAATATCAGAAGCAATGTTGCAAACCTGTTTAATAAGTTTTGTTACTTGGCTTCTTAACAAAAAGTCTTTTGAAATATTTTCTCCAGTATCAATGAATATTTCGCATGACATTCGGAGAAAACGTGCTTCTTCGTAATAATTCCATTTAGTCTTATTATGCCGGTCGTTCATGCTCTCAGTGGGTGTGACTCCACTTCCAAGTTTTTTTGGAATCGGTATTCAACCTCCTTAGGACAAAAACTAAGCCGTTTTTGTAATCTTGTAGCCTTAACGCACGATAATGACAATCGTGTTGATAGTTCTGTAGTTGCTGCTAGGGTGTTTGTTGCTGCTTTATATGTACAAATTTAAGAAATATCACAACGATTTAAATTTGCTGAGTCATCAGTTGGCTACCGATAAAGATAAAAGTCTTATAATGCTTCCCGCCATGTGAATCCGTATTTTAAGCAACACGTACTACGTACAATGTGGTAAAGCAAAGTTTGGGTGTCGGCAAATCTACCAAACCAAAAAAATGGCTCCCCATGTGAAAACTGCGCAAAATGAAATTAAGAACCATTTTTCTGCGAGGAACGAATGACAACAGACTTTCTACAAGATCTAATTTGTTCATAAAATGGAGAAAAAACATGTCAGGCAGCAAATGTTTAAAAGGAGCAGGATCAAAATATATATATTTGTTACAATTTCCAGGTAGTATCTGCCGACATAGGTAATGACACAGCTGATTTATCATGAAAATAGTTCTTGTTGTAACATTTGTTTTTTTTTTAATTTTAATTGTCTATAATTTTTTCGACGTTTCATTTGGTATGAAAATAGAATCATCATAGATACTAAAACGGTCATGTCTCAATTTTTGAATTTGTACTACAACACGCTTGCACTAATTGAGTAATTTATCACACTGCAACAACTAAATTATATAAAAAGTAATCTTATATTGAGATAGTTTGAATTCCTTTTAAGAAAACTCTGTGACACGTCGAATCCTTGAAAACTGAAACGAAATTTTACATGACTGAACATTGTGTTTGATTTATTAACTATGCATTTCAGATACTCTTTGAAAAACTTTTTAACTCTTAAAGTATTCAAGAAATGCTATTTGTCGACGCCAATATCAAGGTTTTTTTCTTTTCATTAGGCTTTAAGATTTGTATCCAACGGACTACCTTCAAAAAAGTTAAATAAAACGTTGTTCTGACGTCGTGTGCAAATATAAAAAAGATCTTGTATGAACTAACGTATCTCTACATAATAATACTTATATAATTTATTAAATAGATTATTTCATTTTGAAAAATATCAATCATGGAATTGTTTCTCTAGATGAAAATAGGATTTTTCAAGTAATGACCTTTGACCTTGATTTTCGGTATAATTGTACCAGATTTTATATTTACGACACATATTTTCAAAAAGTACAGGACGGAGAAACTATCAGTGTTGGAAAATCGACATTTAGTGTTTGGTTTCTGTTTGATATTGATTGCAGCTGATTTTCCTCATTTTGTCCGCTTGATTAGAGTGTCAGCTTGGGTATTATGATTTGTTAAACGGTTAAAGAAAGAGACGCTTTCTGGTCCTCTTACAGCTACAGAGCTAGAACATGTAGAACAAGCAAAGTTACTGTGGATAATATCTGTTCAAAAGCAATGTTTTGGCGACGTGTTGATAGCAATTAAAGATATAACTTAGTTAGTCAGTTAGGGCTCAATTTAGACCAGGAAAATGTGATCAGGTGTATTAATAGATTAGCAACTGCTCAATTGTCAAAAGGTGCAAAAACACCAATATTACTTCCAAAGAAAAACAAAGTTACTGAACTGTTAATTGAAGGCATGCACAGAAAATACTTTCATGTTGGTGTCTCAACTGGAGTCCACAAGGACGCTCAGAATTAAAAAAAAGTTTTGAGAAAATGTTCAATCTGCAAACGGTGTAAAGGTTGACTATATAAAATGCCATGAATGCCTCCACTACCAAAGAAACGAGTAAACGAGTAAGCCCCATATACATATACAGGAGTAGACTTATTTTGGACCATTTTTAGTTAATTCAGACACTGGAAGCAAAAATGTATGGGTTTGCTGATATCACAGTAGCATAGGTTCAAATCCCGGCGAGGGAAGAACCAAAAATTTGCGAAAGCAAATTTACAGATCTTACATTGTTGGCTTGATTTTTAGACGAGTTGTATATATATATATTGTTGGGTTGATATTTAGACGAGTTGTATATATATTTATACAACTCGTCTAAACATTAACCAAACAATGTTAGATCTGTAAATTTGCTTTCGCATATTTTTTGTTCTTCCCTCGCCGGGATTCGAACCCATGCTAATGAGATATCGTGACACCAAATCGCCTGCACTGCAGCCATCCCGCTAGACCACACGATCACCTGGGCTTCACAAAAATAAAGATTTCGGTGGCCGTGTGTTACCTTTCCTCGTCTGTTTTAATCTAGCGGCATACTACAGTACATGATATATAAGGCATGGAGATGTTATTGTTACAGATTAGCTCAATTATCTATAGTAAAGGATCCTACAAATTAATGCAAGATACAGTCACAGAAAATAATCATATTTATAAGAACGTCTGAGTCGGTGACAACTCTACAAAAGATTTATCCATCGGATCACCAGCAATGATGGTGATACATGGCTGTGTACATAATGTATATACAACTCGTCTAAACATCAACCCAACAATGTTAGATCTGTAAATTTGCTTTCGCAATTTTTTTGTTCTTCCCTCGCTGGGATTCGAACCCATGCTACTGAGATATCGTGACACCAAATCGCCTGCACTGCAGCTGTCCCGCTATATATACACATTTAAACAAGATGTTTTACTTAAATTGAGATATCTGTATCGACAACTTGCATAAAATGTAGCAAGGTAAATAGTTATGTAAGTCTTACCCAATATGTGAATATGAGAGCTTTTCAAAATGAGTCCTTTATGAAGTTATTTCAGTTTTGCATCAGCATGTAGAAGTTTGAATACATATATCAATATTTAAAACACACTGAAATCTGATTAACTAATTTGTAATAATTATCTTAATGAAGTTATCTGATAGATATACTGACCTTCTTTTTATTAAATCTAAGGTGGTTTTACCATACTTTCAAAGTTAAATCAAAACGAATTACAAAACTGATTTACACAGTCGCGATAGGTTACTTTGTTGTACATTGACAATGATACTTGGTGGCGTCAATTTTAATTATAATACACATACAAATAGATAAATAACAAAAATAAGATAAATGAATGAAGAAATAATGGATATATTAAAAAAAAACATAATCTGAACGTGAACTTTTTTCTAATTCAAATAAGCTTACGCCTATCGTTTTTGAAAAATTGTCACTTGTATTTGACATATAATCGAAGGGAACATATTCTTTAAATTGGTAGTTATTTATATTTATATTACCTCCTTTCATTTGTGTATCCTGATCTTTAGTCATTTGAGAATGTGTTATATTTTGTGTATCCTGTAAATGTCCGTTATCAGTCCTCCTTGATTGACTCAAGCTGTCTGGTTCATTGTCTGGTTCATTCAGTTTTCTGAGAGCCCTACCAAGTCTTTCGTCTGTTGTGTTATCTTAAAAGTAACAATTAAGCTTCAAAAATGTAATGTGCTCGATTAATACAGAAATTGATTTTTATGCGCCTATTTATAAACCAACATGCAACAAATTTTAAAAATGGACATCATATTAAATTAAGAACTTGTAAATTGGAACTTTCTCAACTTTACTTATGCTAATGAATTTAAATTCAAAAGAAAACAATAGGCCACGTAACCATCTAAATTTGTAAATTTGTCCTTACTTGATAGAACTTTGAAATTGTTTAAATTTTATTGAGCATGTTTTGTGTTTTTTTGTAGAATAGATAAACAAATGTACAAAGTCATGGAATATTCCGAATTCAATGCGATACGAAGTAATTTTCGAAAAAAAACCCAGACAGGTTATCATTTAAAAAAATGTGTTTGTGTCATTTTGATAATAACAATAATTGGGTTTAAAATTTGATTGACTGCAAAATATCCTACATGTATAGCAATTATAATATAAAATTAAAATGATGCATTTATGAGAATTTTAATGACGAATACCTTCACAATGTATCCACTGTTTACTTTTAATATCCACTTTACACGTTTTCACAATGTTTATTCCGTCAGTAGGTGGCTCTGTTTTGTCAACTTTTTCCTGAAGTAAATTCTTCATTAGGCTAGTTTTTCCTACCCTTTCTTTTCCCAAAATCATTATCTTTATGCAGCATAGTTTTTCTGTCCCTGTTTCCAATATCTTAATGTATCTTTCCTTCTCTGTTGTGTCCATATTTTGTATTTCTAATGGAACATTATATTTTGCTGTAAAAGAGAAAAAGCATTCGTTATTCTTTTGTCTTTTTTTTAAGAAGAAACTTTTAAAAAAATTTACTCTAAAAAAAATATAATTTTATTATTCATGCTTTTCTTTTCATATATTTACAATCAAAACAGGATTGTGCAGATGGTTTTTTTTTTTCAATATGTCGTCATAAATACATTGAAACAATTACCATACCTTCAACTCGTAATATTTGTTGTCTTTTTACATCTCCAAAATATATACAATAAACACCATCGTCACTCCGATCAGCCTCTGTTATCGTTAAGTTGTATTTTCTTTCATTTTTATTGAATTGCATTCTATCAGAAGAAGTTATGGTGCGTTCATCCTTATACCAAATTCCAGTATTGACTTCCTGTTTTATTTCACAACTGATTAATATAGTATCTCCTTCTTTTGGTTTTATCGGGGAAATGATTAGGTCAGTTTCAAAGTAATCTGAAATATAATCAAATAGTGTCAATCTTACGTTTTAATAGATTCACCAACATATTGGAGACCACATCTGAAATGTTGATGAATGCTGAATGATGAATCCAAAATCTGTCCTGAGCCTCCCATGATTGCCTTCAAACAACCTAACAGCCTGAGAAATATACTTGTCCGTGCTGACCTTTCCAAACCTAACCATACTGTGGGGATAAGCGCTGCAAATGTTGCAACCAATTGCAGCATTCATCAACATTTCACAGTAAGACCACAGAAAAGACTTACAAGATCTTCTGCAATGTCAATTGCAAAAGCTCAAACGTGATTTACGTTCTTGAGTGTCCTAGATGTGGTCTCCAATATGTTGGTGAATCTATGCAGCCATTTCACAAACGCCTCAATGGCCACAGGAGTGACCCCACAAAAAAACCGTATATACCTGTCAGCCAACACTTCAGGATACCAGATCACAATCTGAAAGATTTTGATCACATGAAGATCCTTATGATCGAACAGGATTGTACATGGCAAAATAGGCAAAGAGAAAATCGGGAGAAGTTTTGGATAAAGACACTGGGTGTCCTCCATCCAGATGGAATCAATAGAAAGAAATAATTAAATTTTCAGTCTAGTGTTTATATTATTATGTTCAGGATTTTGGATTAAAATCAATCGAAAAAAACTAACGTGTATTATTACTGATCTATGTTAACACCTTATACATTATATATTATTATTGTTAAAACTTTTGTCACCGAAGAAGGCCATTTGTTGAGCCGAAATACTTGCAATTATTGTATAATTTATATCATCTGTTCAGTTTTTCCATCTTTGTGCAATGATATTCAACACTTTTTAGTGTTTTGTTTTCCATCTATTTATCAGTATTGTTACACAATCTTTCAGACTCATATAATTTTTCCTGTTTGTGTAGTATTGTCAATTTTGATGATCCAATACCTATTATTACTGGTTGGTAGATTCTTATAGACTCTATATATATAACATCTACATGCCTTATATATCATGTACTGTAGTACGCCGCTAGATTAAAACTGACGAGGAAAGGTAACACACGGCAACTGAAAGCTTTATTATTGTAGAGCTCAGGTGGTCGTGTGTCTAGCGGGACGGCTGCAGTGCAGGCGATTATGTGTCACGATATCACAGTAGCATGGGTTCGAATCCGGCGAGGGAAGAACAAAAAATTTGCGAAAGCAAATTTACAGATCTAACATTGTTGGGTTGATGTTTAGACGAGTTGTATATACATTATGTACACAGCCATGTATCACCATCATTGATGGCGATCCGATGGATAAATCTGTTGTAGAGTTGTCACTGACTCAGACGTACTTATAAATATAATTATTATCTGTGACTGTATCTTACATTAATTTGTAGGATCCTTTACCGTAACTATAGATAATTGAGCTGATCTGTAACAATAACATCTACATGCCTTATATATCATGTACTATAGTAAGCCGCTAGATTAAAACTGACGAGGAAAGGTAACACACCGCCACTGAAGCTTTATTATTGTAGAGCCCAGGTGGTCGTATGGTCTAGCGGGACGGCTGCAGTGCAGGCGATTAGGTGTCACGATATCACAGTAGCATGGGTTCGAATCCCGGCGAGGGAAGAACAAAAAATTTGCGAAAGCAAATTTACAGATCTAACATTGTTGGGTTGATGTTTAGACGAGTTGTATATATATATAGACGAGTTAACGAGTCTAAATTGAAAACAACGTTCAAACCTATGATTGCGTTGAATAAAAACCGCAATTTTTATACGTGTGCATGTTAAACAAATTTCGTTGTAGAAGGGTCTAAAAACAGCACAAACAACATTCCTAAAGACCAAAAAAAGTGAAAAAGTATATTTAAACAAAACGCATTTGACTGACAGGTCGAACAACTGATGTGCTTAAACCCTGCTGACTGCCATTGGCGATTGCCAAATAAAATTGATCACAAGATGTAACAAAATGGATCTTAAAATAAATTTAATACTAAACAGAAAAACTTTTTAAACTTGTGGCCGCGATGTTATGCCACAAACATACGGTGTCAATATATTTTAGTACACCAGATCCGGATTTCGACAATAAATGTCTCTTCCGTGATGTTAGGGATCGAAACGGTATTTAAAAGGCCATATAAAGAGTATCCTCATTTTTAGAAAAAAAGTACCCTCATTTTTAGATAAACTCTTGAATTTAAAGAGTCAATATAGGATGAACGGATCATATAAACCGGAGGGAAAATATGATACACAGCCCAAACAAAAAAATTTAACGAGTCTAAATTGAAAACTACGTTCAAACCTACATGTATGATTGCGTTGGATAAAAACCGCAATTTTTATACGTGTGCATGTTAAACAAATTTCGTTGTAGAAGGGTCTAAAAACAGCACAAACAACATTCCTAAAGACCAAAAAAGTGAAAAAGTATATTTAAACAAACCGCATTTGACTAACAGGTCGAACAACTAATGTTCTTTAACCCTGCTGACTGCCATTGGCGATTGCCAAATAAAATTGATCACAAGATGTAACAAAATGGATCTTAAAATAAATTTAATACTAAACAGAAAAACTTTTTAAACTTGTGGCCGCGATGTTATGCCACAAACATACGGTGTCAATATATTTTAGTACACCAGATCCGGATTTCGACAATAAATGTCTCTTCAGTGATGTTAGGGATCGAAACGGTATTTAAAAGGCCATATAAAGAGTATCCTCATTTTTAGAAAAAGTACCCTCATTTTTAGATAAACTCTTGAATTTAAAGAGTCAATATAGGATGAACGGATCATATAAACCGGAGGGAAAATATGATACACAGCTCAAATAAAAAAATTTAACGAGTCTAAATTGAAAACTACGTTCAAACCTACATGTATGATTGCGTCGGATAAAAACCGCAATTTTTATACGTGTGCATGTTAAACAAATTTCGTTGTAGAAGGGTCTAAAAACAGCACAAACACCATTCCTAAAGACCAAAAAAGTGAAAAAGTATGTTTAAAACAAAACGCATTTGACTAACAGGTCGAACAACAGATGTTCTTTAACCCTGCTGACTGCCATTGGCGATTGCCAAATAAAATTGATCACAAGATGTAACAAAATGGATCTTAAAATAAATTTAATACTAAACAGAAAAACTTTTTAAACTTGTGGCCGCGATGTTATGCCACAAACATACGGTGTCAATATATTTTAATACACCAGATCCGGATTTCGACAAGAAATGTCTCTTCAGTGATGTTAGGGATCGAAACGGTATTTAAAGGGCCATATAAAGAGTATCCTCATTTTTAGAAAAAGTACCCTCATTTTTAGATAAACTCTTGAATTTAAAGAGTCAATATAGGATGAACGGATCATATATAGACGAGTTATATATATATATAAAAAACGTCTGTATAGTAGTCAACGATTTTTCCCACGAGGGCGCTGGATTGTTACGAGTAACGATACATGTACACAATAAATAAATTATATAAACGCCTAAAAGTGTACACAACAACTCCAAATACAAAAAAGAGTAACTATAAATGTAAATATTTCGGATAACATATATCCTTCGTCAGTCAGATTCTGATGTGAAATGAATCATCTTTAAGTCTTCTTAGATTTAACTTTTACTAAATCTTGAAATTTATACAAGAAAAAAGTCAAACCGAACATTAGTGAAGACGCTTGCACCATTCTAAAAAATTGTTAAACATGACATAGGTTATATGGCTTATTACAACAGAGAGCTCACATATATGCTTTAAATACAAATAATAATGTGCACTTTGAACTAGCACAATTCTAAAACTTTATCGGGAACGACAATTATGATGGTATAACATGTACAAGCATGATAACGTCTGTATAATTACAAAATAGACAGCACTGAACGATCTAAATATTTGAAATTGAGAGTAAAGTAGCTACAACAGAGTCTGAATATTTAAACATCGCGAACAAACCGCCGTTAAACTGTAATAATAATTTTTGACTAAGTATAACTAGAAGAACGTGGCTAGCTTCTTATATATCCCTCAAAAAATTAAGCAATTAAATTGGTATCTTCAACAAATGTATTTAATAAATGAAAAAGGTTTAAAAAAAGGAAACAGAGACTGCAATAATAAGTAATATAACCTGAATGTGAAGCACTACACGGAGTCGAACTACATCTTTTATATAAAATGATTGAATAAATAGTCAACGATAAATCTTACAAAATAATGTACGCGGCGATGGATCATATAAACATGATGCAGTACACTACAAAATATAATATATAACAAGTCTAAAAGGGTACAACATCATCAAAAACATAATAAAACGAACAATATGTTTGATATTTCGGATAACAGATATACTTCCCCGGTAATTGCACGATGACAAATGAATCATGTGAATTCAAATTAAGACTGCATCAAAATCTTAAAATTCACACAATCTAAGCGAACGCTGGAACAACTTTAAAATGTCCAAACACGGCGCAAAGACTACAAAGTTATGTCAAAATAAAAATAGTTATGTACGATGTGAACTGGCACAACTCTAAATTCCCAAACGGTGGTGACAGTTGAGATGTTAAACAACTGCGTGGAAACACAGTCCCAATAAACAGTCCTGGCCGATCTAAGCTGGTATAATATTTAAAATATGACAATGGTAGAGCAATTGCAACAGAGACTGCGTATTTAAACATCCCACAAACATAGTAGTTTGATGATAAGAAAAATGAGTAATACATTTTTACTAACGTTAAGTAATAGAACGTGACTGCGTATTTACACATCCCTGCCAACTGGGATCAAAACTAGTATAATTGAAAAATTCCGGAAAAGTGTAAGAGTCCAGTACGGAAGCTGGAGTTACTGAACACAAGTGATGGCAGGAAATTAGTGATGGTAGGGAAAATGAGTGACTCTTCTATGTTTTTTCATTCATGCCCTCTGGGGAAACTGTCCTGAGCTTTCTTATCCAAAAATTTTCCCGAGGAAGTCTGTCGACCAATCCTCGTTGCGATCTATGATGGTGATGGTAAGTTTTTTAAATCAGCTTTGGCGTGCCCATGTGATCTAAAATGACGACTTACGGGGAGGTCGGGCTTGCAGGTGTAGTCACTACGATGACCATTCATGCGTTTGTTGAATGACTGTTCTGTCTCGCCAACATACTGCATGCCACATTGACACTGAAGAATGTATACAACATTTCTGTTTTTTCAAGTTACATTACAAAATAGTTCGACACAGACCCAGTGGAGTGGCAAGTAAATGTTTGAGTATTCAGGATTTGTTGGCAAGTCAGACATCGTTTGTTACCACATGACTTGCACCATCCTGTTGTTGAACAGCTTTTATTAGAGGAGACGGTACTTTTCACAAATAAGTCTTTTATACTTGCTGGTCTCCGAAAAGCAAAGACAGGAGGATCGGGAAAGATTTTGGATAATTTTGGGTGATTGGCAATATGTTGCCAATTGGCACGGATCAAACGTGAAAGGTTAGTAAAGGCGGGATTGTATGTTAAAACAAATGGAACTATTTTGCTGCGCCTCTTCTTTTTGTACTGTAACAAGTCATTGCGGCTGTTATTGTTAGCACGCGCAAACCCCTAATCTATGTCCCATTTCTTATAACCTCGTTTGATTAATACGCGAAGTTCCTGTAACCGCTGAGTGATAGCCTCCTCAGAGGAGCAAATCCGCTTTACTCTGAGAGCTTGACTGTACGGGATATTTTTTGTACAATGTTTTGGGTGACAGCTTTTGAGAGAAAGGTACTGATGACACAACTTCATCTATATCAACAGATCTCTACTGTAAACCTACAGATAAACATCAGTTTCTTTCTCCATACTTTTGTATCGATAGAAAATTTAACTGGATATTATTGTCACCAATTGGTGCGGTGCTATGAAACAGACTATTTGAGAGATTTTTTTCTGGCAATTATTCCTGGTGATCGTCCAGTACTTTTGTAAAGAGCATTATTTTTTTGTATATAAACGCAAATGATGCAAATTGCCCACTGTTGATTTACTGTTCCCCATCCATACATTGAACATGTCATAGATATGTCCGTTTGACCACTCAATACTACCCTGTGCTTGGAGATGTATTGACATCCTATGAAGCATTAATTATTCTGGAAGTTTTAGCATACATTCGAATATAACATTACTTGTAAACCAACGACTTTTGTCACTTTGCTGTTTTTGTGAAACACCAAATGTTGTAAAAACAAAGCCTAAACTAGAAGCCACATTTGCAGCACCTTTGACATCAGAGCTCTAGTTTCATAAAAATATATTTTTTTGTTAAGTGATCATTGTACACCATGTGAGAACATATTTTCAATCTAATGTCGACTGGACAAATATCAAATCAACCTTCCTGTTCTGTACAACTCTAAGAATAAAACTGGTTTCATTACTACTCACTTCTCTATGTACTTTTTTCATTTTGCAAATAAACTCATCATATATACCAGGATAAAAATGTTGTATTTACGCCAGACGCGCTGTTCGTCTACAAAAAGACTCATCAGTGACGCTCGAATCCAATATAAAAAATCGAAAGAAATAGATTTTGCAAATACCTTTAATCATGTTGTTTAATTCTACGGTCTAAATCAACAATAGACCCCTTTAAAAATTATATTTCTTTATTTGTTTTTCTCGAAATACCGTACAGGTCCTCTAATAAGATAAAAACACAAACTTTGAAATTTCCCTCATCATTCTCTTATACTTTAGTTACCTGTCTTTCAAGCCTTCAATGATTAAAGTGTCACAACATTTGAGTTTTTATGCCTTATCTATGGGCATTATGTTTTCTGATCAGTCCGTCCGTTTGTCTGTCCGTTCATTCGTTCGTCCGTCTATCCCGCTTAAGGTAAAAGTTTTTGGTCAAGGTCGTTCAAGATTTTGACCCAAATTTCACAGTACAAATAAAAGAGAAAAATTATAGTGCGAGTCGGGTGTCCATATACTATGGACACATTCTTGTTAATAGTCTATTGCTGCCTTTGAAAGTTAAAAGTTGCCAAATGATCATTGTACGCTTGCTTTGGGTATAAGATCTAGGTTTTGCCTAATTAAAATTTATATTTAGCTCAGATTCGGGAAATATGTTCTTCCTTAAATGCTAACAACCCAGATTAAGAAGTTAGAATACAGATGGGTATCTAAGAAAGTTGGCATATACAAAAACAAAAGAAATATGACCGGCAAAATTTCATATCTTTAGTTTTTATCTTTAACCAGCAAAAACCGACTCGATCATTGAATAGCAAATCCTAAAGTAAATAGTGATCAAGGTAAATACACCTAAGTTCTGCTTTGATACAAACACATACTAAAAATTTAAAACAATTAAACAGTTTATATTTAATTTAGGCATATATATTTTTTTTACATATCATTCATCAGAACACTTAACCGAATGTACATATATTTGGACGATAAAAAAAAATCTCAAAGTTAACAGATTAACGTTTAAAGATTGGCAGATGAATAACATGTATAACTATTTCTGAAAAAAATGTATCATACCTTTCACTTCTAATTTTGTTTGTCTCTTCACACCTCCAACATCTATACAATATACAGCATCGTCACTCGGATCAGCCTTTTGTATCGTTAAGATGTGTTTTCTCTTATCTACACTGCATTGTATTCTATCTGTAGAAGTGATGGCGCTATCATTTTTATACCACGTTGCAGGAATGTTTTCCTGTTTTATTTCACAACTGATGAATATAGTATTTCCTTCTATTGGTTCAAATGGGGAAACGGTTAGGTCAATTACAAAGTAATCTGAAATATAATCAAAGGAATATGTTCGATATGGCCCTAAATCGACCCTTGTTTTTGTCAAAATTTCCAATTGAAATTGATATATAAATATCGCAATGAATGATAACCTAATACCATGACCAGTCAGAATTATGCTCTTTTTAGCAAAAGGTACAATTTACACACTTGCGTTTTATTCGTAACGTCACAAATAGCACTTATTTTGATTATTGACAAAATATTAATGAACACAGATATGTGGAGATATACTTAACACTAACTTCACACATAACTTGCCTTTCAACACCTTGGAAGTTTGAACAAGTTATAACACTGTCATTCAGTTGAACCTTGACTTTTCTTTAGGCATATTTGCTCTTTTTAACTTATCACATTTTTTGGCACTTAATTAGAAACCAATATTTTCATCAGATGAAACAAGGCAATACCATCTGATTTGTTAGCGCAGTTAATTTGTTGTTTGTTGTTTCTAATCGTTGTGCATTTTTGCCTTTACGTAATTTTTAATAAAAAATTGGCAGATGTATGACTATTTCTGAAAAGATGTATCTTACCTATAACTACTAAAAGAGGGACGAAAGATACCAAAGGGACAGTCAAACTCATAAATCTAAAACAAACTGACAACGCCATGGCTAAAAATGAAAAAGACAAACAGAAAAACAACAGCACACATGACACAACATAGAAAACTAAAGAATCAACAACACGAACCCCACCAAAAACTAGGGGTGATCTCAGGTGCTCCGGAAGGGTAAGCAGATCCTGCTCCACATGTGGCACCCGTCGTGTTGCTTATGTGATTACAAATCTGGTAAATAGTCTAATTCGGTAGGTCACATTCATGAAAGGGAAGGGGATTGTAGTTACGACGTAAGGAACATATCCGATATCATTTGTGAAACGGTTATTCCATAACGGTCAACCAACTCGTGATGGCGTCCGTAAAATTTACGAAGGGATGATTTCAACTTCACCATTTGGAACTCTTGGTTTAATAGCTTCCTTGTGAGCAGTAACCCTCTATCAAGAAAATCATGATAGGAAATGCAAGCACGGGAATATCGTATCAATTGGGAGATATATACCCCGTATGCAGGTGCTGCTGGAATGTTGCTACTTAGAAATGGAAAGTTCACAATTGGAAAGCTGAAATCATCTCTTTTGTCGTAAAGTTTAGTTTTCAATCGACCCTCGTTGTCAATTTCTAGATGTAAGTCAAGATATGAAGCCGACTTAACTGTATCTGTAGTATCCTTTATCTCCAATTCGATGGGATAGATGCGTTCCACATAGTCACCAAATTTTGAATTGTTTAGTGAAAGAACGTCATCTATATAGCGGAAAGTAGAGTTAAAGGATATTGCTAACTTCTTATCTTTCTTCCTAAGAAGTTCCTGCATGAAGTCAGCTTCATAATAATAAAGAAACAAGTCGGCAAGTAGAGGGGCACAGTTTGTTCCCATTGGGATGCCGACACTCTGTTGAAAAACACGTCCTCCGAACGTTACAAATATGTTGTCAATCAAGAAATCAAGCATCTTGATAATATCGGTTTCAGAGAATTTTTTGTTTGAATCAGAGTGATTCTTTACAAAGTATGATTTATCCCTCCCTAAGACAAGATACTTGTATCTACGTTGGCCATTCTTTTTTATGAAGCAAAGTAATACCAACTCTTTCAATTTGTCTTTTAGCTTGGAATGTGGAATACTTGTATAAAGAGTAGAAAAGTCAAATGTTTTAATACTGTTACAAGATGAAAGAGAGTTAGATTGTATGTACTCTAAAAGATCTTTGGAATTTTTAAGTATCCACATCTGATTCACGCCACCTCTAGAATAGGCAGTTTCACAATAACTTTGAAGCCCGTCTTTGATTGCTGATAAAATAGATGTTAATAATTTAGAAAGAGGTTTCGTGGAGCACTTGGAAGACCCAGCAATATACCGTTGTTTGTAAGGACACTTATGTAGTTTAGGTATCCAATACAGTGATGGAAGATCCAGTTCTTCATCTTTGGTTGAAATACCAAAGGAACAAAGAACAGACCTATGATTATCTAGGATTTCCTCTTTGGTAAGTGTCGTGAGGGTATATGTTCAGTTTCCAAGTGAATTGTCTATAACTAATTCGTTTATCAAGCAATTAATGTAGTGACTTTTACAGACAAAAACGATGTTATTTGGGGCTTTGTCTGCGGGGACAACAACATATTTATCATGGAGGTCGGATAAGTGTTTAGCAACATTTGGGTCTTTAAAGATTGACGTAGCATGGGCATTGATGGACCCATTCAGTTTCTTGATTCTGATTTGTATTAACGACCTCACTGCCTTAATCCATTCGGATAGAGTGTCTACGTCTTCCTTTTCACGTTTAGCCCATTGCCTGGCATAATCCTCGACTGAGTCCATCAAATTTTAAAGTTGTATTTCCAATTGATGGATTTAGGCTCACGATATTTCGGACCTTTCGATAACACATTTCGTAGAGAAGTGTTATTAACAATGTTAAGGTCACCGGTAATAACGTGGCCAGCAGAATTATATATGAATTGGGAACTAGCACAAGTGCAATCAGGAGGTTTAGACTTGAAGTCGTCAATACTTTGTTTGTCTCTTCACACCTCCAACATCTATGCAATATACAGCATCGTCACTCGGATCAGACTTAGAAATCGTTAAAAAGTGTTTTCTCTCAATTACACTGATTTGTATTCTATCTGTAGAAGTAATGGCACGTTCATCTTTATACCAAGTTGCAGGAATGTTTTCCTGTTTTATTTCACAACTGATGATTATAGTATTTCCTTCTATTGGTTTATTCGGGGAAACAGTTAAGTCGGTTATGAAGTAATCTAAAATAGAATCAACGGAATGAATTCGATATGCCCTCAAACGACCCTTGCTTTTGCTATTTTTTTTAAATTTGGATTGATAAATCAATATCTCAATGATAGATAACCTAGTTCCATGCGCAGTCATGAAATATGCCCTTTTGATGAAAAGGTACGCACTTGTGTCTTATTCTTGACGTCACAAATAACACTTATTATGATGATTTTTCTCAAAGTATTAATGAACACAGATATGTAAAGATAGTTTTAACTCTTATTTCCAACATAACTTGCCATTCAACACCTTAAATATCTAAACAAGTTACAGCACTGTCACTCAGTTTAACTTTTACTTTTCTTTAAGCATGTTTGTTGTTTGTAATAACTGTGAATTTCGCCTTCAAGTAATTTTTAATACAAGATTGGCAGATGTATGACTATATCTAAAAAGATGTATCTCACCTTTAACTTCTAACTTTGTGTGTCTCTTCACACCTCCAACATCTATACAATATACAGCATCGTCACTCGGATCAGCCTTAATTATCGTTAAGGTGTGTTTTCTCTCATTTACACTAAATTGTATTCTATCTGTAGAAGTGATGGCAATTTCATCTTTATACCAAATTGCAGGAATATTTTCCTGTTTTATTTCGCAACTGATGAATATAGTATTTCCTTCTATTGGTTCATTCGGGGAAACGGTTAGGTCAGTTATAAAGTAATCTGAAATATAATCAAAGGAATATGTTCGATACGGCCCTAAAACGACCCTTGTTTTTGCTTATATTTCAATTATATTGAATACAAAGTAGTCTGAAATATTATCAAAGGAATATGTTCGATATGGCAATAAACGACCCTTGTTTTTTACTAAAATTTCCAATAGGGATTTATCAATCAATTTTCCAATGAATCATAAGCTAATTCCATGACTAGTCAGTAAATATGCAATTTGGTTAAAAATGTATGTATTTGCGACTTATTCGTGACGTCACAAATATCATCTATTCAGATTTTCCACGAAAAATCAATACACATTGATTGGTGAAGTTATTCTTAACTCCATCTTTTAACATAACTTCTCTTTTAACATCTTCAAAATCTTAACAAGTAACATCACTGTCACTAGGATACAGCTTTACTCATCATAAAACATGTTTTGTTTCTTTATCTTATAGCAATTTTGGCACTTAGTAAGAAACAAATATTTTTATCTAATTAAACAAGACTATATATTTTTTATTTGTAAGCGCAATTTATGTTTTGTTTGTTTTTGTAATCATTGTGAAATTTCGCTTTCAGGTAATTTTTAATTAAAGATTGGCAGATGAATAACATGTACAACTATTTCTGAAAAAATGTATCTCACCTTTCACTTCTAACTTTGTTTGTCTCTTCACACCTCCAACATCTATGCAATATACAGCATCGTCACTCGGTTCAGCCTTTTTAATCGTTAAGATGTGTTTTCTCTTATCTACACTGAATTGTATTCTATCTGTAGAAGTGATGGCGCTATCATTTTTATACCACGTTGCAGGAATGTTTTCCTGTTTTATTTCACAACTGATGAATATAGTATTTCCTTCTATTGGTTCATTCGGGGAAACGGTTAGGTCAATTACAAAGTAATCTGGAATATAATTCAAAGGAATGGATTCGATATGGCCCTATAACGACCCTTGTTTTTGGGAAAATTTCCAATTTAAATTGCTAAATACATATCGCAATGAATGATAACCTAATTCCATGACCAGTCAGGAATTTACCCTTTTTTAGAAAAAGGTACAATTTCCGCACTTGCGTTTTATTCGTAACGTCACAAATAGCACTTATTCTCAATATCGACAAAATATTAATGAACACAGATATGTGGAGATATACTTAACACTAACTTCACACATAACTTGCCTTTCAACACCTTGGAAGTTTGAACAAGTTATAACACTGTCATTCAGTTGAACCTTGACTTTTCTTTAGGCATATTTGCTCTTTTTAACTTATCACATTTTTTGGCACTTAATTAGAAACCAATATTTTCATCAGATGAAACAAGGCAATACCATCTGATTTGTTAGCGCAGTTAATTTGTTGTTTGTTGTTTCTAATCGTTGTGCATTTTTGCCTTTAAGTAATTTTTAATAAAAGATTGGCAGATGTATGACTATTTCTGAAAAGATGTATCTTACCTATAACTACTAACTTTGTTTGTCTCTTCACACCTCCAACATCTATGCAATATACAGCATCGTCACTCGGATCAGACTTAGAAATTGTTAAAAAGTGTTTTCTCTCAATTACACTGATTTGTATTCTATCTGTAGAAGTAATGGCACGTTCATCTTTATACCAAGTTGCTGGAATGTTTTCCTGTTTTATTTCACAACTGATGAATATAGTATTTCCTTCTATTGGTTCATTCGGGGAAACAGTTAAGTCAGTTATGAAGTAATCTGAAATATAATCAACGGAATGAATTCGATATGCCCTCAAACGACCCTTGCTTTTGCTAAAAATTTTAATTTGGATTGATAAATCAATATCTCAATGATAGATAACCTAATTCCATGTGCAGTCATGACATATGCCCTTTTGATGAAAAGGTATGCACTTGTGTCTTATTCTTGACGTCAGAAATAACACTTATTATGATGATTTTTCTCAAAGTATTAATGAACACAGATATGTGAAGATATTTTTAACTCTTATTTCCAACATAACTTGCCATTGAACACCTTAAATATCTGAACAAGTTACAGCACTGTCAATCAGTTTAACTTTTACTTTTCTTTAACATGTTTTCTTTCTTTATCATATCATATTTTTGGCACTTATCAAGAAACCAATATTTTCGTCAGATGAAACAAGGCAATACCATCTGATTTGTTAGCGCAGTTAATTTGTTGTTTGTTGTTTCTAATCGTTGTGCATTTTTGCCTTTAAGTAACTTTTAATAAAAGATTAGCAGATGTATGACTATTTCTGAAAAGATGTATCTTACCTATAACTACTAACTTTGTTTGTCTCTTTACACCTCCAACATCTATGCAATATACAGCATCGTCACTCGGATTAGCCTTATTCATCGTTAAGATGTATTTTCTCTTATCTACACTGAATTGTATTCTATCTGTAGAAGTGATGGCGCTATCATTTTTATACCAAGTTGCAGGAATGTTTTCCTGTTTTATTTCACAACTGATGAATATAGTATTTCCTTCTATTGGTTCATTCGGGGAAACGGTTAGGTCAGTTACAAAGTAATCTGAAATATAATCAAAGGAATATGTTCGATATGGCCCTAAATCGACCATTGTTTTTGCTAATATTTCAAATATATTAAATACAAAGTAGTCTGAAATATTATCAAAGGAATAGGTTCGATATGGCAATAAACGACCCTTGTTTTTTACTAAAATTTCAAATAGGGATTTATCAATCAATTTTCCAATGAATCATAAGCTAATTCCATGACTAGTCAGTAAATATGCAATTTGGTTAAAAATGTATGTATTTGCGACTTATTCGTGACGTCACAAATATCATCTATTCAGATTTTCCACGAAAAATCAATACACATTGATTGGTGAAGTTATTCTTAACTCCATCTTTTAACATAACTTCTCTTTTAACATCTTCAAAGTCTTAACAAGTAACATCACTGTCACTAGGATACACCTTTACTCATCATAAAACATGTTTTGTTTCTTTATCTTATAGCAATTTTGGCACTTAGTTAGAAACAAATATTTTTATCTAATTAAACAAGACTATATATTTTTTATTTGTAAGCGCAATTTATGTTTTGTTTGTTTTTGTAATCATTGTGAAATTTCGCTTTCAGGTAATTTTTAATTAAAGATTGGCAGATGAATAACATGTACAACTATTTCTGAAAAAATGTATCTCACCTTTCACTTCTAACTTTGTTTGTCTCTTCACACCTCCAACATCTATGCAATATACAGCATCGTCACTCGGTTCAGCCTTTTGTATCGTTAAGATGTGTTTTCTCTTATCTACACTGAATTGTATTCTATCTGTAGAAGTGATGGCGCTATCATTTTTATACCACGTTGCAGGAATGTTTTCCTGTTTTATTTCACAACTGATGAATATAGTATTTCCTTCTATTGGTTCATTCGGGGAAACGGTTAGGTCAATTACAAAGTAATCTGGAATATAATTCAAAGGAATGGATTCGATATGGCCCTATAACGACCCTTGTTTTTGGGAAAATTTCCAATTTAAATTGCTAAATACATATCGCAATGAATGATAACCTAATTCCATGACCAGTCAGGAATTTACCCTTTTTTAGAAAAAGGTACAATTTCTGCACTTGCGTTTTATTCGTAACGTCACAAATAGCACTTATTCTCAATATCGACAAAATATTAATGAACACAGATATGTGGAGATATACTTAACACTAACTTCACACATAACTTGCCTTTCAACACCTTGGAAGTTTGAACAAGTTATAACACTGTCATTCAGTTGAACCTTGACTTTTCTTTAGACATATTTGCTCTTTTTAACTTATCACATTTTTTGGCACTTAATTAGAAACCAATATTTTCATCAGATGAAACAAGGCAATACCATCTGATTTGTTAGCGCAGTTAATTTGTTGTTTGTTGTTTCTAATCGTTGTGCATTTTTGCCTTTAAGTAATTTTTAATAAAAGATTGACAGATGTATGACTATTTCTGAAAAGATGTATCTTACCTATAACTACTAACTTTGTTTGTCTCTTTACACCTCCAACATCTATGCAATATACAGCATCGTCACTCGGATTAGCCTTATTCATCGTTAAGATGTATTTTCTCTTATCTACACTGAATTGTATTCTATCTGTAGAAGTGATGGCGCTATCATTTTTATACCAAGTTGCAGGAATGTTTTCCTGTTTTATTTCACAACTGATGAATATAGTATTTCCTTCTATTGGTTCATTCGGGGAAACGGTTAGGTCAGTTACAAAGTAATCTGAAATATAATCAAAGGAATATGTTCGATATGGCCCTAAATCGACCATTGTTTTTGCTAATATTTCAAATATATTAAATACAAAGTAGTCTGAAATATTATCAAAGGAATAGGTTCGATATGGCAATAAACGACCCTTGTTTTTGATAAAGTGTCAAATATGGATTTATCAATCAATTTCCAAATGAATCATCAGCTAATTCCATGACTAGTCAGTACACAGCAAATGAACCTCATTGTCTTAAGACGTCTCGAGACAGTCTTGAGACAAACACCTTATGTCTTAAGACATGAAACCATTTAAGCTGTGTCTTGAGACATGGAATATATGTCTTAAGACATGTATCTTCAAGACATTTTGGAAACTTCAAAAATTGTATCCTCTCATCCAAGACGTCTTGAAAAAAAATGTTGATTTCTTGAAGACATTAAAACAAAAAAATACCAGTGGCCCTTAAAATATATTTTAAACACATAAAAAACGTTTTTATATGCAAAATATATTTCATTTGAAGACAGCTAACTGACAGAAGTTAATTTAAGGTAATTTCCGTGAATAATGGCAAGAACTTTTTTATATGACATTGTAATTTTTTACAATAAATTTAATGATTTTTCACTTCTTCTGAGATCAACAATGCTTCCGGATTAATGTTTTTTTAAGGGAAAACAAGAATTCTAAAGTTCCTCTGATGTTCTGGGTCAAAACATGTCATGGAGGATTGAATTTTATATACTTTGCTGAAGTGATAATGAGATGTTGCTCCACAAATAACCCATTCACAGTTAACATCTCTAGAAAACATTTGTCCTAGATCATGATCATATCCCATTGAACCTACATTAGTGACTTTGAGAATAGAAGTATGGTCACTATGGGTCTTCTTTGTACCAGCAGTAAAACCATCGCCAAAGTTAGCCATCCATTTGACTGTGCAGGATATACAAGTAAGCAGACAGAATGGGGATGTTTAATTTAATTACTTGTGTAGAGACAGTGACAGCCTCTACATGTTAAGAACCCTTGCAACATAAGGAACTCAGAAGGTGACCTTTTGCAAGGCAAAATGTCTGTCCCTATTCACAAAACCCTCTTTTTTCTGTGGTATTTTAAATTTCCTTGACATTCATCCCAGACAGCTTTTATTAAGAACTTCCCAATAACTACATATATTATTAATTTAATTTGCTTCTAAACAGACATGAGTGATATGCAGGTATTTGCTTCTGTCCTTAAAACACAAACCCTGTCCCATCAGCGTTATCATAGTTTGTCTAAGCATCATTCATATTATATATACAAGCCTTAAATGAAAATAACCTTCAGACCTATGATTGCGATTTTATGTGTGCATAAATAAATTTCTTGGAAGAGGGGTCTAAATACAGGACAAACAACATTTTCAATCACCAAAAAAAAATGAAAAGTATATCTTAACAACTGCATTTGACTATCATTCTAGCAGGTCCACCAATGAATGATCTTAAACACTGCTTGCTTTGATTGCAAAAAAAGAAGGATCAATAGATGTACAAAATGGATCTTAATATAAACAATTCTAAATTAAAAACAACGTTCAATCCCATGATTGCATTGGATAAAAAACGCATATTATATGTATGCATGCTAAACAAACTTCTTGGTAGCGAGATCTATACACTTCCTCTCAAATATGACTACCTTCATATGTATACAGATATAAAAATATGTGGTTTGAATGCCAATGAGACTTCTCGTCATTCAAGTCACAATTGGTAAAGGTAAACCATTACTTATAGGTCAAAGTACAGCCTTCAACAGAGCCTAGGCTCACACCAAACAGTCAGCAGGCAATAAAGGACCTAAACAATTACCAGTCTAACCTCTTTCAGACAGGAAAATCATTGGTCTAAGATATATAAAAATTGAGAAACAATTATTAAACACATAATAAGTCCACTGAACATCAGGTTCTTGACATAGGGAAGGTGCAAACAAATGCACTGGGTTTAAACGTTTTATCTGGCACCAACCTTCACCCTAACCTGATAAAGTGGTTCATGCATTTAAACTAGTATTGATCTTTATCGAAAATATATGAACACTTCCATGAATTTAGTTGTAATATCTGTTTTTAAAGCCATACCTTCCAAAATAAATGTTTCTCACCCCTTACAAATATTCACAGATGACAAATATTTCAGTCAACTTTAATTTTCAAATAAATAGAATTATATAAGCAACAAAAATGAATTAAATTAATGTCAAATATTTGATTCCAAACTACATGTATGGATCTTCTTTCTTGCATGCTGAAGTTGTTTTCTTATCTGTAAATATAGATTGAAATAAAATATTAATTTACATGGCATTTATGAGTTTGTTTATTAATAATTTCAGCTTTAAAAAAAATTCACAACAATATCTACTTATAGATCTAGACCTGTGTATTATCTGTTCTTCATAATTATGAATTCCAACATATAGTATTACACTGTAGTATCTTTGCATAACTGTACTAACGCAAAATTGAAAATCAATAAAAGAACAGAGTTGCACATATCTTATCTATTAAATACAAGGGCAATAACTCAATAAATGAGTTCCAATGTCCCCCATGTTGCACATATCTTATCTATTAAATACAAGGTCAATTACTCAATAAATGAGTTCCAATGACCCCCATGTTGCACATATCTTATCTCTTAAATACAAGGGCAATAACTCAATGAATGGTGAATGTGTTTATGTGACACAAATATCATATAAAGTTGTAAAGGGACATAACTGAAGAACATGTAAATGTGATGCTCCACAAATTTGTACTTGATCAGAGTTTTGTGGTAATAAGTATGGTGTATAAGTTTCATACCATTTTGTGAAGCCAAACTCAAGTTAGTGAACTGAAAGGAAAAACTCATCATTTTTTTCCATTTTTTAAAGGGTCATAAAATAGATATATTACAAAAAGATGTGGTATGAGTGCCAATGAGACAACTCTCACTCCGAGTCACAATTTGAAAAAGAAAAAAAAAACATTACAGGTCAAAGTATGGGCTTCAACATAGAGCCTTAGCTCACACAGAACAGTAGGCTATAAAGGGCCCCAAAAATGACTAGTGTAAAACCATTCAAAAGGGAAAACCAACAGTCTAATCTATGTAAAAAAATCAGTAACATTTAAATTCTAGATCATTAAAAGCGATACCACCCAAATTCAATTTTCCTCTTTTCTTTTGCAGTAATAAGAAATGTTTATCAGATTCATTACTTTTGGTTGAGGCTAACTTAAGTCAGAAAACAGAAACTGAAAATTTAGCAGTTTTTTCCATCTGTAAAGGGGCATAACTCTGAAACGATTAAAATGACGCCACCAAAATTAAATCTTGACACATGTTTTGTTATAATATTATAAGCATTCTGTATATGTTTCATAACATTTGGTCAAGTTATTTAAAACTAACGTTAGCGATTTGAAACCAACTTTGATCATTGAATATTGTTTTTCCTGGTATTATTGTTGATTTTGTTATTAGTAAATTAAAAGCAAACTAAATATTACTGTTATATATATACGTATACAGATTCATAGATCTCTTATCTGTCTCTATACCTGTATCTTGGCATTGCACAAAGTCATGTTTTTCTCTGACTGTTTATGACTTTTTTTACACTAAATCCATTGAATGTTGGATGTGTACTGATTGATAATTTAGTATAAGATGCATGATTTTGTAATTAGATGATAGAGGCTTTGGACTAGCTGCCAATAACTGTGAGTACTCTCAAATCTGCACTTAGTGTCTTTTTGTTGTTGGGATAAATATACAAGTACTCAGCCACGTCTACTCTGTGTTGTATTTCTATTTGTATCATTTGATGAATTGATCCTTTTTCAACTGAGTTTTATAGAATATTTGTTCTTATGTTGTCATGGTTTTACTGTCACACCACTGTCCAAGGTTAGAGGAAGGGTTTGGATCTCCCTTACATGTTGAACCCACCCCCACACATTCTGTATGTTTGTTGGGCTGCCTGTCCAAGTCAGGAGCCTGTTATTCAGCGGTTAATGTTTGTTGATGTGTTAAATTTATTTTTTTTAGTTAATTTTTGTACATAAATTAGTTGGTTTGTTTTCTCATTTGAATTGTATTACATATGTCATTTCAGGGCCTTTTATAGCTGACTTTGTGGTATGGGCTTTGCTCATTGTTGAAGGTTGTACAGTTAACTATAGTCATGATCATTATGATAGTTGTTAATTTCTTTGTCATTTGGTCTCTTGTGGAGAGTTGTTTCATTGGCAATCATACCACATCTTCTTTTTTTTTATATTTAGGACATTCAAGGAACAATTCTTTTAAAAATATTTGATCTGCAATGATTTTCAAACTTAAAATATCGATGACATAAAAATTAACATAAATTTCATAACAAGAGTGCACACACTTACATGTCTCGCTTTCTTAAATTTTTTGTCTTTACTGATAATTGATATTAAGTTGATAACTAGTCGTAAATATAAAGCTTTATTACAACTGTCACATAAACTTAACATTTACCAATGAACCTGAAAATGAGGTCAAGGTTCATACAATATTTCCATACACCATATAATTAGTTGACCATAGAGTTAAAAAAAAATAGCAAAACTTAAAAAATTACCTTTGACCACTGAACCATGAAAATGAGGCTAAGGTCAGATGACTTCTGCCAGCTAGACATGTACACCTTACAATCATTCCATATACCAAAAATAGTAGACCTATTGCATCCAGTATAAGAAAAACAGACCAAAACTCAAAAACTTAATTTTGACCCCTGAACCATGAAAATGAGGTCAAGGTCAGATGACACCTGCCAGCTAGACATGTACACCTTACAATCATTCCATACACAAAACATAGTAGACCTATTGCATACAGTATAAGAAAAACAGACCAAAACACAAAAACTTAACTTTGGCCACTGAACCATGAAAATGAGGTCAAGGTCAGATGACACCTGCCAGCTAGACATGTACACCTTACAATCATTCCATACACAAAACATAGTAGACCTATTGCATACAGTATAAGAAAAACAGACCAAAACACAAAAACTTAATTATAACCACTGAACCATGAAAATGGGGTCAAGGTCAGATGACACCTGCCAGTTAGACATGCACACCTTACAGTCCTTCCATAAATTGAATATACAACACCTTTTGCTTATAGTATCTGAGATATGGACTTGACCAACAAAACTTCACCTTGTTCACTGATCCATGATATGAGGTGCACTCTGAGTGAGGTCAAGTGAAAACTGTATGACAGGCATGAGGCCATTGCAAGGTACACACATACCAAATAAAGATATCATATTACTTATAATAAGAGAGAATTTAATATGACAAATAAATCTTAACTTTTTCAAGTAGTCACTGAACAATGAAAATGAGGTCAAGGACATTGGACATGTGACTGACGGAAACTTCATAATATAAGGCATCTATATACAAAGTATGAAGCATCCAAGTCTTCCACCCTCTAAAATATAAAGCTTTGAAGAAGTAAGCTGCCACTGCCAACACCACCGGATAACTATCCCTATGTCGAGCTAAGCTTTCTGCAACAAAAGTTGCAGACTCGACAAAAATCTGGATAGAATTGTACACATTACTTACCGAATAAGTTAGTTCAGACGAAATTTTGCAATTGCTATAGATATAGGAAGATGTGGTGTGAGTGCCAATGAGACAACTCTCCATCCAAATAACAATTAAAAAAAAGTAAGCCATTATAGGTCAATGTACGGCCTTCAACACGGAGCCTTGGCTCACACCGAACAACAAGATATTAAGGGTCCCAAAATTACTAGACTAAGTATAAAACCATTCAAACGGGAAAACCAACGGTCTAATATATATAAAAAAAAAATTAAAAAAATATACATATATATTGTAGTTTGTTGTTCATGTCATATAGTAGTAATGCATTAATACAATGTACGTCGGAAAAAATGTCCCAACATTGTTTGGTAATCATGGTATTTTCACCGGAGCTAATAATATTATAGATCATGTAGATATCAATTTTTTTTTGGACCATAACTCTGAACTACCATTCAAACTTGATCTATAACTTGTCATGATAAAACTTTATAACAAACATGAAATCAATATCTTCAAGAAGGAAGAAAAAGGTGTGGACAACTGATTTGCCTGACTGATGAATTGACAGACAGACGGATAGAGTACAAAGCTAAAGTGCCCATCAACTTCATAGGTAGGGGACTAATTAAAAGCAAATTACAAAATCAAAATTCTTTTTTCAAAGCAAATTTATTATAAAGTTATTAACATCATGAAATAAAGAGTAAGCAATTTTTCTTCTTAACATTTATTTAAGGTACAAAATGTAGCAGGATAAGCAGTAAACCTTCACCTTCAATCCCAACTTTGGGAACACTGATAATTTTTATTTTAAATACATTTGTACTTACATATCTGTTTCTAGCTGCAGCACATGTCTGAATTCTTATTTCTTGTGTACTTCATTTTACTCCTTTAGCATGTTTAGCCTTTCATGCCTTTCCAGTTCTGGGCAATTTGCCAAATGTTTCATTTCTTGTGAATCCTAGTAGAAATGAAAAATCAAAATAATAAAATTACTGGGTTTCAGTTTTTAATTTTCTAAAAAAAATGAACACATTTTAATTTTATTTTATATCTATTATAGGACATGTATGGTATGTAATAATATATATATATGCCTTAAGATTTTTCCAGATTAAAAGTGACGTATAGTTGTTAATGTCTGTGTCATTTTGGTCTCTTGTGGACAGTTGTCTAAACAGCAATCATACCACATCTTCTTTTTATATAGCTTGTACAATGTTTTACTGATAGTAAATTTTGAGGAGAAAACAGCAATTTAAAAAAAAAAAAGGATAAACAGGCGGAACCTATAAATCATTGTTAATAGCACAAATAAATCAATTTCAAGCCTGCAGAAGCAACCAAACTTGAACACACATCCTCATTGTTGAAGGCCTTACAGTGGCCTATACTTTTATTTTCTGTGCCATTTGGTCTCTTGTCAGAGAAGAGTTTCATTGGTAATCATACCATGCCATGTCACTATTTTTTTATATTTCAGACTTCATTCTTTCTGAAACACAAAATGCATTTAACTTTTAAATATCTAATGGACGCCAGGCCTTAAACATGTTAAAACTTTCCAAACTGCACAGGTAAGTTTGTACACAGAAGAGTTTTTGAGGTGTAAAACAGTGAATACAGCCATTTTTGTCCGTTCGTGATGATGAACCTTAAGGTTTATGACCCCTTCTGTAGCCATTTTTGTACAAACTTTTCAAACTTTAATTGTATCAAAACTACAGATATAATATTAATGCATACTAGAGATAGGTCAGTTTGTACATATACCCAGGGGAAACTTGATGCATTAAGCATTATTATTTACTGTTTCATTGCATTTACATACAAAAGAAGACTTTGTGCCAAATAATATAAAAAAGAAGATGTTGTATGATTGCCAATGAGACAACTATCCACCAAAAAACAAAATGACACAAACATTAACAACTATAGGTCACCGTACGGCCTTCAACAATGAGCAAAGCCCATACCGCATAGTCAGCTATAAAAGACCCCGATAAGACAATGTAAACAATTCAAATAAACCAAAATTTTTATAGAAAATCCACAGCCTTTAGTACAGAGATTGTTGTTATAAAATTTGAAAAAAATAGATTACTCACTTGCCTTTCTATGATTTGCTAGTGTTTATTTTTTGCAAAAAGATATAAGCAACCTGTAAATTCCAAAAATTGAGCGCACCCTGGTCCATATTTATATTTGTTTTAACCAATAACTACATGAAAGGGATAATTAGCGATTTTTCACTTTTCATCTTATTATGTTCATAATACCATAACAAACATATTCACCAAGTTTTATTTTGATATGAAATCTAATAAAGAAGAAAATTGGGAATTATTAATTTTATTTTTTGAAACTTCCTGACTAATGTGACGTAGTTTAAGTCTTTGATGCATGCCGGGAGTGAAATTATCTCATTTAAGTCTTGTTCGTTAACCATCGAATAACGCGATTTAAAGCGCATCGACGACTTTTGGTGTAGCTATTAACCAACGAAATATAAGTGATAGCCATGAAACTTTTAAAATTAGATCGTGTGGATTTTTTAAAACGAATTTTAATAATAAAAGTAAATCATACGATAGCACATTTTTATGATTTTTTTTTTCTAAAAATACTTTAAACAAACATATGAAACTGACATGATCGATAGTGTATTAAAAATACATTCTGACCTTTTTGCTTCATTCCAGCAATCATTTTCACTTGCTTGTACGGTGGAAACAATAAAATGTGTATTGATGTGACACCTAAAGAATGTGGAATGCGTAGTTTGACTCAAGGTAATTAAAAGATAAGCATTATGTAATTCTAATCTTTTGATCCTCATTCAGTGAAATCTAGGCGTCACGGTTCACTGGCATTTCAGGTGTGAAGAACATTTCGTATCAATTGTAAACGGGAGTCAGACAAAGTTTCAGACACATGAATGTAAAAAAAAATAATTAAAATTAATTAACGGGAATAATAAGATCGCACAATAACTGGATAGCTGTTGTTTATTGAATATCTCATTTGACCAAAATATCACTTGGTGTAAATTAACCAATTATCAGAATTGACGAACAGACGCCATTGATGCCTTGATTTGTATTTCAGTACAACAAATAACAAACACTGATTTTGTTTGGATATTTAATTGTCATGGCAACATTTAATCAAAATTCATTCATAAAACAACAACAACTGTTACAACAACAGTACACAACCAAAATATTTGTCAATCAATAAAATGTTGATGACGATTGAACTAATCATTGTATCACAGCTGGGCGATCCAAAGCTGGTGTACTGAAGGGCGGGCCATTCAACAATATTTCAGAATTAGCAGCTGGGCTATCCATAGTCTGCATAAAATAAGGTAAATTACGCCAAAATTATCATTTGGACTTTAGTACAGAATGATAAGTCGCCACAAAATTTACCCATGACAATTCTGTTATCTCCAATTCTACAATCAACTTTTCAACAACATTTAAACAATCAAAATAATAAAAGATATTGCGAATTCAACATTTATATAACAACCAAATTTCATAAAATACATGTATTTTCATCCAATATCAGTATGAACTGTGTTTATTTTAAATTAGAGGTGATCGTGAGGAAATACAACACAATGTGGATACTTTATGAATGTTTCTAGTGCTGACTGAATTTAATTCAAGAAAATATAATTTCCAATAAATGATAGATGTACTCCATCGTTAGAATATAGCGCTGGATGACGATCATCAAAATCTGGATATTTCATAACGTATCCTCCATGTTTGAGTATATAAGATCTCACTCCCCTATTTATTCTCTTTCTTGTAACTTCCATGGCATGGTCATCACTTGAGTAACGCCATGAACGCCTGGGAAGAATGCTTGACCATATAAGAGAACAATTTGGGATCATGCGAGACAGAATTGCTATTGTGAATTTAATGTGATATAGCAGAGCACCACATGGTACATTTCCTATGTCATTCCCACCACAATGCAATATCAACGCATGTGGAATTTTGTTGCATAAATTAATGATGCTGTTAACTGTGCCAACAACATCATCCCATTTCATACCAGATTTGCCTGCCCATCGCAAAAAACAATTATTATTTTTCAAAAGACCTAAATTACTACCTGAAGGTCTGTTCTCCGAGTGATCACGAGCACTGCATATTATTGAAGAACCAATAATCCATATTTCATTACTAATACAAGCTGAAACTATAAGTTATTTGGTTAGCTCTATTCTTATATAACGTTTAAAGGATGCAGATTTCCAACGACCTAAAGTCATAATTTCCTCATCAGTATGACCGTTCATAGCAAAATGTGTAGCTGCTCCTATTCGAAATGAATGCGTGTTGTACTCATTTAGATTACAATCAATAAATTTCATGGTCTTGCATAGTACACTAGAAAATTAATATCGAGTTACACCGGTTTTGTTAAAATGACAATTGGTCCATTGTTTTGGTGTCTGATTGAAATAAAGTTTAATAACAATCTCACCGGGCAAATATCTACTTGATTAAATCGTTCAACTGTTAATGTTGTAGATAAACCATTTTGGTCTGTTTTCGAAAAGGGAATTGTGATATATGTAGATTGTGAATGATGTGAAACATTGACATCATCATTATTAATGACATGATGCGTATTTCTATTACTTACAATTTCACCGATTCTCAAAAATGCAAAACATGCTAATGAAAACATGGATCTAAATAACGTACATTCATATACTGAAGAACAGATAAATTGCAACGAGTTTATTAATCGAGCTAATATTTCTAAAGTTATAGGTTTGCGACTATCCACTACGCCATATAGTTTGTCCATTCCTTTCAACATTTTTTGTATAATGAACGATGAAGTCAAATCAGTGAGCTCATTTATTCGTAAATAATAGCTTAAACCTGACAAGTACACCTTAACCGTTGCAGGGGCATATCCTAATTTTGATAAATAAGCAACATAATTGACTAAATGCGAAATACTGGGCGGCCATGTATTTCCTAAACCTTCTTTTAATCTAAATGAAACAAATGAAGTCAGTCCATTGTTATACGTTTTCCATGTATTCTGAGAATTCGAAGCGTCCAATAACTTTTCTATTTCTGGTCTAAAATGTTCCAAAATTCCATCGGAATTGTAGCTAGATGTGTATCTGCTGTTAGAGCCAGACGTTTGAATTTCTGAAATTTTTTACGAGAAATACAATCTGCAATTATATTTGTATAACCAGGAATGAACTGTGCCTTTATGTGAAAGTTGCCTAATAATGACCAATATACTATGTGTCTAACAAGGTTCATAATTCGTATAGATTTTGACGTCTTCTTATTTAAAATTTCAACCACGGCATAATTATTCGAATTAAATAAAAAAAAAAAAATTTAAAAAGGTTTCCCCATAAGTAAACAGATAGTGCAATAGGTATCATTTCTAAATATGACCTTGAAAATAGCAGCCACACCCTTTTGTTGAACCACCAGCGCTGTCAGTAAATAGTTGTAAAACTGCATTTGAAGTCCAATCAATGTCAAGCATGTAACTAATACCGTTAAATTTGTCTAAAAACAATTCCCATACCAATAAGTCTTGATACATGCCTTCTGTATTTCTGACATAATGATGTGGTTTCTTTGCATGACTACTTGCCAAATAAATTCGTCTGCTAAATGCTCTGCCTGCAGGTAGAGCTTTTGCACAAAAAGCTAATGACCCACACAAAGATTGTAGGTCCCTTAAAGTTATCTTTTTCCTACCCAATACACATTTAATTTTTGACCTTAACTCCAATACTTTGTCCTCCGGAATTTGTATTAGCATTTTTTCTGTGTCTATAACCAAACCTAGATAACTAAGTTTTGTTGTTGGCCTTCTGTCTTTTGATGAGCAATTGGGACTCCAAGACGACAACATACTCTATCAAAACTATTCATAAGATTTTTACAATCCTCAGTATTACTTTAACCAGCAAATAAAAAATCATCCAAATAATGATCAAGATTATCTGAATTGGACTCATTCATGACAGCCCATTGAATGAAAGTTGAACATTTTTCGAATAAGCAATTTGATTCTGAGTACCCTATAGGCAATGATTTATCTATGAAATAATATTCATTGAGTTTAAACCCTAATATATCAAAGTCCCATGGATAAATTTTGAACAATCTGAAGGCGGATTTAATGTCCTTTTTTTCAAATTTCAACATTTGAACCCAATCTTTTAATCATATCAATAGCATTGTCAAAAGACGAATACTTTACTGTAGTAAATTTTTCATCAATAAAGTCGTTTACACTCAAATTTTGCGGAAAAGATAAGTGCGTAATCAATCTTAATCCACCCGTTTTCTTAGGAATTACACCTATAGGCGAACACCTTAGATTAGATATAGGTCTAGTCAAAAAAGGACCAGCTATGCGACCATTTTTTACTTCACTCATGACTTTTTCCCATGCCACCCCAGGATTTTGGATGAATGTACATTTTTTGATTCAGTTCTACTTCGGGGTCCAACATAATTTAACCTAAAACCTTCAGAAAATCCCTTGCATTATATCATTGCATCATGTTGATTTGGGTAATTGAAAAGAAGTTTATTTAATTCTGTGACATTGATCGGCGTAAAGCCAAGACACCATATGTCAAACGGATTAATTAAAGATTCTGAAAAATGTATAATTTAATTGTTAAATGTTTGTGGTGCGGCCATTCGAAGGACAGGGAATCTGCTTCCTCGAGGTCTAAATACTTGATTCGAATTTGCTCCTCTTTGAAAATGTGCTTGACTTCTAGGTGCAAAATTTCTAGCAACTCTTGTTGTATTTTGATATGTGCCTCGGGCTGTATTTTGAGAACGAGCATATACCTGGTTGCTATTTACTTGTTGACAGCCAGCGAAAGGGTGGGCCATTCCGCATTTCATACATAAATGGGTATAAAAACAATTTTAACGATTACAAGCTCCCTTGAAATTATAATCATAGCATGGTCGATTACCTACACTTGTCTGTTGAATTGTATTACCCTCCGGTTCCCCATTAGCTATGACGGTGTACCATAAAATGCCATCACTGGAAGACCAAGATCTTGTAGGATTATTTGCCATTCTTAATCGAAATTGCTGGTCATAACAATAAATCTTCTGAAAAGACACTTGTGTACCAATGATTGACATATAAGTGGTCAATTCACTAGCTAAATTTGGAAAACGTTGGATAAATATTTTCAAATAATTTATAAATGCATCAGTCCATGACTCAATGTTTTGAGTAGATGTAACTTTGCAGTTTTTGTTTGATGTGATTACAAGTGAACCAGCTGCATTATCATAACTTATAACATTCTGAGGTCTGTCAACTTGACTAATAAAATAAAGAAGTAATGACAAATCTATAAATTCTCTATTCCATATTTTTTCTTTCAAATTTTGCGATACGTAAACATCACATTATGACTGATTAGGTATAGCATAGGATCATTATTTATCTCACCATTTTGATTAGGCATTGGCACAGGAGCTGGTATTTCAACTTGCGCAAATGGCGCTTGTACGTTCATTGTTGGTGTTACGGGACCTTGCAAGGCAGGTTGTCTTTCAATTGGCAAAGGAGCCTGGATTTGTACTTCACCAACAATTGCCCCCACATCTTGATTTCTTGGTGCAGCAACTGCACGGTTTCTCCTTCCGCGTCGTCTCTCTGGTGGTTGCGCTTCAGCAACGGGCTTTCGTGCGCGCCCATTCCCATTTCTTCGTCGACCAATTCTAGGCATTTGTATAAACGAAAAAGGTTAAAAATTGAAGTACTTACTAACATCACATAGCTAGTATTCTGTCTTTTAATTTGATTTATTTTTGTAACAGTTTCAATGCATCGACTTCAATATCAATTTTTATTCATATCTATCAACTCAATAATTTGAGCTTAAATCAATAAATTAATTCCTTTGATTGTCTCTTATCTAATTACTTTTTAATTATTTTTTTTACCGGTACATGTATATCACGAATTGTGATATGTACAATATATAATTTATTTATGATTAATTTAACCTGTAAACATGCACCTACCTGTCTCTACGAATTATAACAGGTATACTTTAACATGCTGCATCAATGATAAAATAAACTGTGAAATTAAACATGTTTAGGCAATGCATGTACTTATAAAAGTTATTCATTTAAAAATTCAATACCACGTGACTCAATCGCATATTTAATTCAAGTAATAAGTTAATTTAATTATTACAAAAAAAAAATATATAAATAAAATCTTAAAATCCGAATTAGATTTAAAATATGAATTCTTAAATAAACTTATTAAAACAATACTTATCTTGATAGTGTATGTAGAATATTTCTCTTAATTTTTTAACGTCCTCTCCGTTCGGTTTTCAAGGTAAAAGAGACCGTTAAATTCCACGGACTTTTACTACTCGGCTGTCACATGCTCAAATTAGCATAATAAGAGTAAAGGACGACTCGATTTGTCGAGTCTCAATACATGTATATCAGTATATGTTAATTCAATAAATTAATTTAATTTTCATTTAATTAAATTCTAATATTTTTATATTTTGCATAAGATAACTTTTAATGAATTAAGACTTTTGAATACTTTAGTAACGATAAAATACTGAATTATTTTAATTGAAGTATTTATAAATAAAAATAGCCTTCTAAACACGACTTTATGAACTAATGTGTACTATCTCAAATTAGGATCGGCAGCCTTAAATATTTCAAATAGATCATTAACATTTGCAATTATATATTTTAGTCAATCCAAAGTGATCTTTAATTACCTATTTAGGAATTAATGTGCTCATCAAAATATTTTAAATCTCACAACACATGCATACATCAGATATTTGA